>CM041547.1:17149643-17612143 GCA_023238725.1 Scortum barcoo
CAGCTGTGGTGCTTTGTCTATTGTTCGCTATTTAAGAGGGGCAGATTAATAATCGAGTGGCTTTACAGCTCGGCCTGAAAGTTCCAACAGAACATGGACTTGTTTAAGATCTGACTCTTTTGACTTTTTAACCTCTTTTACTGTGATGACCTCTGAACTCACAGGTGTGCTGGACCTGTGTGTGCAGATTGCCTAAGAACCTGGTTACACAATCTTACAGCAGTTACAGAACAGAGATTGAATTTATCCCGATCTCTTTGCTGACACACTTAGATTTCACGTCGCCCAGTGTGGAGTGCTGTGCTTTACCGGGACCTTGAATGACAATCTAAGTGCTGTCTGAGCTGTTAATGTAACCAGGATCTAATGCAGAATATTACATCCAAACTGGCCTTGTATAATAATTAGCTCAGTGTTGCTTCTGAACTGATGATATTCTTTTTTGACCAGCAACCTGTTGTATGTGCTAACAACTTTTCTTTATTAAGAAAACGCTTTATTTTCATAGCAAATTTGAAGCAATTATAATTAAAATAAAACCAAAACTTAATTTAGTTGAATCTTCCTGTTGCTCAAATCCAAATATTCTATCAAAATAAAGTGTGTGTGCTATTATACTTTTAACATGCCCAAATATAATCATTTTAAAATATTCCAGGAAATAGTGTATGTGTGTGTATGTGTTTGCATATGCCCAAATATGCATGTGTTTTCCAAAAACTTTAAAAAAGCATGTGTTTGCATTAAGAGTGTGTGCATGTGACTGTATCATGTGTATAACATTTTACGCTCATACCCCCAGGCTCCGTGACGTCGGTCCACTCCCAGCCATGTGAGAGCCGCGCGCTGCTGCAGGTGCCAGACGTTTCCCCCGTTCACCCTCGGTCACCTCCCACCCTCTCCCTTCCTCGCATCGCCCCGCCCACGCCCATGCTTACCTCCCCGCGCTCCCTGCGCAGACAGGTGAGAGTTCAGCTGCCAACAGACTCACGCAAAAAAAAGCTCAAATAAACACATATCGCAGAGTGTTAATGTCTGGTCATATTTTTCAATGAAAAATGTCGTGTGGTGTTTTTTTTTTTTTTGTGCTGCAGGTGGCAGTTAAAGTGGACTCTGTGGAGTCGCAGGGTTGTGAGCAACAAGAGAGGCCCAACTCTGTCCATCTGCCACCCCTCTCCCCTAATACCTCCTCCCCATCTCCCCTGCCTCCTCCTCCTCCATCCTCCCCCTCAGCCCTCTCTCTCCCACCCTGCTCCCCCTCTGCCTTCCCGCTCCCACCTCCCTCACCTCTGCCTCCTTTTCTGTCCTCCCCCTCTCCCCTCCCTCCTCCGCCGTCCTCTCCCTCACTTCTTCTCCCTCCGCCTCCCTCCCCCCGTCTCCCCCTGCGCCCTCCCAGCCTTCGGAGACCTAGGCCGCCCTCAGCCGCCTCCCTGTGTGACCCTGCGGACGAGGAGGTGTATCACATCACCAGCTCGGCCCGCCACAGGTGGAGAGATGAGGAGGGAGGAGGGCAGGAGACCAGAGGGAAGGCCGGTCGCAGCCACTCTCTCTCCCCCTACACCACACCGTTCTGTCTCGAGTCCTGCTCCCCCTCCTCCCCTCTTCCTCCCCCACTGCCGCCTTCCTCCTCGCGGAGCGCGCTCAGTCTTCTTGGCACCGGATCGAAGGAACGTGACTTCAGGAAGGGTTTAAGCGCTGACAACCAGGGCTTCCTGGTCCAGCTGTCGTCATTGTCTGCTGGTTACGCTGAGGACCAGCGGCGCCACTCTATCGAGGTCTGCCTCCCACAGGCAGACTTTACACGTGAGGCCCACCGGTCTGAAAAGTGTGGTCAGGCATTTCCTGTGAGGGTGCAGTCAGTCGGTGGCGGCCACAGAAAGAAAAAGATGAGTCCTCCTTGTATATCCATCCACCCGCCCTCAGAGAAGGAACACCCCCAAATTGCCTCACCCCCAAAGCTGGCTGACTGCAGCATGATGCTAAGACGCAGGACACCGTCCTATGACTTGACCCCACACACACAGTCAAACACACACACGCAAGAAGATGTCTCGGCGGAGTCACAGATGTGCACGCAGATGCACTCCGCGATGCATGCACACAGCGCTCACACCGATCCATGTACCGCTGCAAGCACACTCGCCAACACACACACTGACACCGTCACGGGCATCCACTCCGACACATGCTCAGACACACACTCCACCTCATGCGTCCACGCCCACACCCCCGCACATCCCGATCAGCCCCAACATCTTCATCCAGCCTCACGCTCCCCTCATCCCAAACGCGATGCCTTTCACACAGACGCACTCCCTCTCCCCCGCTGCAAGGCACTCTCCCCTCTCAGGGGACTGCATCGCCCTCCCCCAGTTCACCTTCGACCAACCACAGTCCAGGTACATGAGCGGCCTGTCAGCTGGCCTATCAGACGCTGATACAGCCACCTGCGCTTCCCCTTTCGACAACAGACTGGGAAGCGGTGCAGGATTCAGCGCAAAGAATCGGAGGACCGCCCAATGAACATCGAGCATTGCCTTCAGGAAGTTAATTCACTGGTCCAAAATCTCTGAAGCTGGGCCTCGGCAGAGATTGGTACTGGGGAGAAAATGAGAGAAAGAAGTTTACTGGGAGAGAGATGTTTTTGTTGTTGTTTTTTGTTTTGATGAATACAGAAAAGACATGAATTATTCTTTCCAGAGAGACACTGGTACAGTCCCGTCCTAGAATAACAGACAATAGGTCCATTTTCCTAAACCCAGCTTGAAGGACAGCAGATCCACTGAGGCTGTACCAGTCAAACAGGCCCCACTGTACATGGTGTGTTTAGGACTATGACTAATAACACGCCAGGACTAAAGCCACCTAACTCCGTAGCCAAAGTTTTTTTTGACACACTGTCCCCACCCGCGCGAGCCAATCAGGAAGCAGCGTCTGGCTGACAACCTCTGACTTTTACAGGAAGTGGTTTGCGAAATGCGAGCGTGGGGGGAATTGTGGGATATGCAACTTCAGGTTTTCTACAGAAGTTCTGCTTGCCCCTCCTCTGCTCCTCGATCACATTGATCAGAGCAGAAGCGTGCGTGTGAGTGAGCGTGTCTGCGTTTTCCCGTGTGCGAGTATTGTCAAATCTGTTGTCATGGAAGTCGGCCATGTTATTCTTACGTCTGCAACGACAGAGAGGGGGAGCAGGGCAGAGCTGTAGTGTACGTTTATCTGTGTATCTGTGCAGTGTAAATAAAGGAAAATACTGTATTTGGTGAGATTAAAAATAGTTCTATCCATATGCACATATTTTTATAGAGATCTAAAATGTTTTTGCACACAAATTTGAATTTCAAGTTGCTTGTTTTTCCTCTGTTGTCCTCTTGTGAATGTATGTTTCTTTTCAAAACGGAGAGAGCTGTGGTTTGAGGAGTGGGATTTTATTTTTCTATTATGAAAAAGAGAAGGGCAAGAACAGGGGTGTGATGTGTTTCCGTAGCTTTGTCTCAGATTTCTATGTATTTGATGTCTAAGTAACAGTCTGAAGAAGTGGGCTCAGTGACGCGCGACGAATTTGGTTGGAGAATTTTACCACTCTGACGAGCACAGTGTATGATTTTGTGTAACTGTGTTAGGGCAGAGATTACTGGATACGCCTATGCTGTCTGCGCAAATTCAAATCTGAATGTGGCTTTTATTCCAAAATAATCTAAATGGGGTTTGCCCTCTTAATGAGTTGAAATATAATGAAATGTGCAACATGTACAACTACAGTACCTCAATTTATTTTTTTGTGCAGGTATATTATAGAATAACAAGTTATGAGCAGCTAAATATCTATTTGGGCTGCTGGCAATGGGAAAATGTACAAAATCAAATAAATGAAGTGTTATAAAGTGTAAAAAAAAAAAAGGTATGATCTGGCATCACTGAGCCCCCCTTCCTCAGCTGTCTTCAAGCTGGATCAGCTCTGACACCACTTCGTGTTCTGTACATCTAAAGACAACCAAACTAACTAACTTACTAAATATGTGTAGCCAGAGTGCAATAATAATATATACTTGTAAAAAATATAGTACCATCCACACTACATACAAACAACCACACTCTTGTGTTCGTACATACTGTAGAGCTACTATATATGATATAAACCCATTTTTATATGATGATTGAGAGTATTTCTATATCTAGTGTTCATGCTACTATAGGTACTTGCCCCCCCTGCGTGTGGCTGCGGTGGCATGGGTGTGGCTGGAAGCTGCGTTAGGTAGTGTAGATTTCTCTAAAAAAAAAAAAAAAGCTCAGGCCCACCCTCTGATGGTGTTAGTGTAAGCAGAATGGTGACATGCATCTCTGCTGAGGACTCAATAACCCATTTATCACTCCTCGATTTTATTTTTAACCAATTAGATCAGCATGAGATGACACGTGCATCTTTTTTTTTTTTTTTTTTTAACCTACACAGCGATTATGTTAGATGAACCTATCCACAGATGGAATCGAGTAAACCCCAAGGTGTGAATGACAAAGAATGACAAGCGTTTTCCTTCCAGTGGCTTTCTTACCAAGCCATACCTTTATTCTGACACAGCACAATATGTATTTATTCTTCTAGTTTTTTGTGCACAGTCTGGTTTGGCACAGGTACACAAGAAGCATGCTTGTAAGCTACTTGGGTACTGGTTCTCCTTTCAAAGGCAGCTGGCTGGGACGGCGTCTTTATTTTTTTCTGATCAGCATGTAACATGCACAACTCCTCAGTAGTCTGAGTGAAAACCAAAGTGCTCTGATGCTGTACCATAGTCACCACAGGCCCAGTATTCCATACCTGTGCAATGGAAAATTGTATGTATCTTGATAGGTATTTTTAACCAAATTAAGATGATTTGTGATTGACCAACTGAGTGACAAAGGGTCTCTGGAGGTCGGCAAAACATGTGGCAACAATTAGAGATATAAAGATTTGCCTTACATCGTGCTATGACATGAAAAAGGTGTAAGAAAGTGCTCATACCTGCAGAGACCCTTGTAAACATGAGGTTAATCATGAAAAGAAGGAGCTCCATATCATCATAGATTATCATTCTCCTTCAACCCTCTCATCAGCTTCATGTCTCCCAAGCAGTATGCATGTAGGGGGCAAAATGTGGCATAAAAGAGAGAGGAAAAAAAGCAAAAGAGATGAAAAGAGATTGTATGTTAGCTTCATTTTGCCACAGGTCAACACCTTTGACCTTTGTGTGCTACAGCGCAGCCCCGTGATTGGTTGCCATCCTCGAGGCTAAAGTGACAGGACAGGATGCAAACGTGGAGGGAAAAGCTGCTGGCCGATGAAACGACAATTGTTACTGCTGGTCTCGGCTGTTTGATAGCACTCTTCTTCCAGTTCTGGCATGTAGAAAGCACAGCTGATGTTGGATTCTGAGACGTTGTCCTCCCTCCTGTAAGTGGCAGAGTCGGCCGTCCCCTCGTCTGAAATCATCCGAATACAGTATGTGCTCGGACACGCTGTCATTGTTCAACTGCTTTGTCCTGTTTCATGTCCTCTTCCTGCACAGATTGTCAGCAAATGGGAGGTTTTAAGTTGTCTGAAGACAGCCTCTTTCTGTCTTACTCTTATTTGACGTAGTGCAGACACCCCCACCCCTCCCCGATCTACAGCATATTGCCATATTAATCGACACAGTTTGGTAGAGTGACTGCATAATTGTTCTTACGATTTACAGATCTTTGGATCTCAGTATTTAAATCCTGTTTTTAAGGAAACAGTTTTGACTATTGCATGTTCTGATTTAAGAAAAAAAAAACTTTGGGGAAAGAATCATCTGGATGTTTTAGAGATTTTGATATTTGCATTTTCAGATGTTTCCATTTGTAGATTGACTACCTAATTGCACTGGGCTCTGATTAATTGGTATGTGATAAAATACTAATTAAATGACCCTATTCTTTATTGTCCAATGCAATACCGGGTGGTTATTTACTGTATGGGGACAGAGTTCCTCTTTATACAGTTTTATAGAGAGAAATGGAAACCTAGTTGGTTCTTTTTTGTTCAGAACCGACGTTATTTAATGTTGAGGTGAACCTTTTTTCACTTTTCCTCCTGATACTCTAAACATGGTAGAACTGGTAATGGTGAAACTAATTAACTGATGTATATTTTATGTAGGAGTAGCCTCAGCCCTGATGCTCTGTAACAGACAGATAAGGATGGTAATAAGTTGTGTTTTCTGGTCCGACACGCCGAGCTGGTCAGGCCTCACGGTGAAGCCGAACACGACAACAAGTGTTGCCACAGCGCCAGACTCCAGAGAGTTCAAACTGTGATAGAACTTGACTTTGATGAATCAGAAGCCTTGTGTTTTCTTTCTTTCTTTCTTTCTTTCTTTCTTTCTTTCTTTCTTTCTTTCTTTCTTTCTTCATAACCCTTCAGTGATTGGCCCAGGCACCCCCACCCCCAAACCCCCCAAGCCCCCAAGCCTTACAAGGAGGGGCGGAGGTGTGTTCTGTCTGTCAGAGGAGAGCCAACGTGTCTGCAATAATAAGCCCTCCATTATTCCCTGTAACAGAGGGAGACGCGAGGGGACAGGGGAGGTGTTTAAAGGCTCGACACAAAGTCAGACTCTCTACATTGTATCGTTGCTGATTATTATGTGATGACCAACCGTTGTCCTGAAGGATGTTTCCCTGTCAATTAAAAAATCCAAGATTTTTTTTATTCCTGACGTGTTGCCTGCTTCATTTGTTTAATGTGGTCTGACTCTTTAATGATGGATTGACACTGTTTGTACCACAGTCTCACTGATAAATCATCCAGGGCCATTTAGGTGCCAAAATTAGCTTATGACTGGTATATCAGTATTGGCATATATGTTGGCTGGTAAGTAACAAGAAATCGCAGTGCAGAAATATAGATATATTTTAATAAGAAACTGTCATGCTGTCACACACATTGCACCAGAGAGCACCAAAAAGTTTATACCAGAATAGATAGAAACTGGCCTGATAATAATTAGTAAAAGAAACATAACACACTTCATTGTGAAAGAAACACTAATAATATACCAAATACAGATTAGTTAGGACTCCTAAGCACATCTTTTTTTTCCCCAATATACAGTGTCTTCACTTTGTCTTGATGTTTTTTCATACTACAAAATATGAAAGTTATTCTTGCTGTGGAAGACAGCCTACTGTGTTTGGATTAGGTGTCACTCGTAGAGATAGATCACAGTGTAGCCTTAGAGGGGATGTCAAGTATTGTATATGTGTATATGATAACAAGAGACAACACTAAAGGATAAAAGATATTCTACAGTGATGTAGTTAAGTTACATCGGTAAGGGATAAAATCCATCTGTGAGATATAACGTTGTAAATAAAAGGAGGAATAAAAGATGGATAAAGGATGAAACATATAATTTGATGGATTCACTGACAAAGGCAAAAAATGACAGTATGAAACTGAATTTGTACAAAACCACAAAACTTGACTTGTGATCTAGATCCTTCAAAGCTCCTCGATTATTCTCTCTGTGTGCTGAGAGCTTATTTCTTCAACAGTTTAGAAATTTAAACTAACTTCAAGCTCATTTTCAAGCTATCGGGAGCAGCTGCTGCAATCCTACAATCTACAAAATCAATGGAAAGAGTCAAGAAAAAGTGTGTACAGTATGAGGTGCTGTAGCTACCTGTTCTTCTATTGCTCCACTTAGCTCTGGGTTGTGTTAACAAAGTTTAACATGATGTAGTTCTTGCAGGAAAAACATGTCCTGTTGCACTCTGACAGTAAGTTATTTCATGTGGTACCAAAGCCAGAGAATCATACATATTATCTATTACAGCCTAATCAAACATCCTTTGGTGCCTGTGTAACACATGTATCAGGAGTATCCACAGCGTATGCTTATCAGAGGACTATCAGTGTGCTAATGGAGACGAACCAGTCGGCAATGTGATACATAAAAAAGGCTGGTTTGCTTTAAGTTAAATATCTTTTGACAAGCCCAATTTAATTTCAGTCTCACGCTCAGAATGTAATTGTTAACTTCATTTTAACCCAAACGAGAAGGAAATCACTCACTATGGGATCGCAAACAGGAAATTACTCTCACCACAGGCTTGATTAAACGTTCAAGCTGTGAGGAATACATCAAGAATTAAAGGATTTATGTCTCAGCAGGATTTAGACAACTGTATCCACGACTATCGTAATGGGGTCTTTACAGGTTTCTCAGCTGTTTCAGAACATTGCGGCTGTGAGACCAGGAGAGTGGATCGCATTAGTCCATATCTTTACACAGACTTCCTGTTTTCTAAGAATTGGCTGTAAAACACTATTGTTGGTTCAGTAAGGCATCTTTAAGGCCAAAGTACATTTCTGGTCTGCTGCTCCGTCTTAAGCTTTCCTCTGCTCACCGTCCCCAGAGTCTAAACTAAACCAGGAGAAGCAGCACTCAGTTTTTATGTACTCCATATCTGGAACAACTCCCAGAAAACTTGAGGTCTGCTCCAACTCTCAGTTCGTTTAAATCAGGGCATCAAGCCTTTCTGCTTGCCGCTGCATTTTATTAAGTTCAACTTGGGACAATTTATTCATGTCTTGCACTGCACTGAAATCTTTATTCTTCTGTCGTCTTCTGTTTTATCTTCTGTCTTATTTTGATTTTTAATGCCTATTTAAGTGTGTCTTTTCATGCATGTTTTCTATGTTTTTTCTCTATCCCCTTTGTTTTATGTAATTCCCTTGTGAAAGGTGCAATACAGATAAACTTGCCTCACCTCTGCAGGAAGGTATCATAACCACTAGGTGGCAATGTTTGATTATCAAATAAGCAGTCTGAATTGGTGAAAACCTCACACTGTAAAATCAATGGAGGTTCTCATGATCAAATAACCAAGCATTCAGTCAAGGGCAGGGCATTGAATTTGCAGTTTTATACTTTTAACATCTGTCTTTGACATGGCATGTATTTGCTCCAATCAGGTTTCCTCTCTTTAGTTTCTTGTATAATGGGGTTACACAATCTGGGCTCTTAAATCTTTCCCCAAACCATCCAAATCAGTTTAGTCATTTCTCACGAGGGAAAAAAATTAAATACATCTGTAACAGAAATGGTCGGACAGAGAGGAGCAATCCCGGCACTGAAAACAGCAAACTGTATTTTTAGAATCTGAGCTCACATGGTTTTGCTGCACCATCTTTCCTCGGGACTTTGAAGGCACAACTACAGCATGCTCATCCAGTGCAACACTAGATGGTGCTGCTCAATGTGAGATGCACGGTGGAAAAATGTGACCACAACCTCCACTGCTCAAGTGCTTTGTTGTGTGTGCGCATGGCGGACTGTGCACGTCTTTGAGTGCAAGTGTGTTTGTTTGTGAAGCATTGTCAGTTGTAATATGTTCCTGTGGGAAGTAAAGGTCAAAATGACAGATTCACAGGGAGAAAAAAGAAGAGCGCCTCCCACCCCTCCTCTTCTGACACGAGCCACAGTGTCTGCTAATAGCTTTTCTTTTAAAATGCTAATGTTTATTTAAGCCTGTGACTGGTTAATGGATTTACTGTCACAAATTCAATTTTAATTTATCGCCCATTTGTAATACAATCAGTCTTAGGCGTTTTGTTCATTTCAGACAGCACTGCCTTTTGATGTTTTAACACACAGGTCCTGGGTTTGAATGCAGCTCTGCTGCTGACTTTGCCTGCGACCATTAAAGAAACATCTCTCTTTTTTGGCTTATACTCTCTCTGAAGCCTGGTTTAAAAAGACAGCCTTGCAGATAGACTCATAGCCATCTCCATATGTCGCCTCACTTATCTACTCTTCAAACAAGGCAGTCACCTGGTAACAGTCTGCTGTCAGCACAGCCAGGTTTTCCATCTTAATGGTCCCATGAAACATCCGCTATCAGCTTTTAATTGGATATCCACATTTGGCTGTTCAGCAGAATGCCCCACAAGATTGGTCATACCACTCCTCAGAAAGTTTCCTCCTTCAGCACCTGCTTAGATTCTGTGTGAGGCGGCTTTGTCAGGTTGTGATGTGACAGCTTTGTCTGCTGGGACGGCTGTTATAAAGCTATAAAATAAAGAACTTGGCATCCAGAATGGCAGAGGGGCAGTGAGCCTCAGCTGGAAAGCTTGAGTGTAAATCCACGCTACAGTGACCGACTACTCTGCTGAGGTGTCCTTGAGCAAGACTTTGAATCACCCGGCCGCCCCGGGGGAGTCGCCGTGTAGCTGCTGCTGACCTCTGACACACCCTAGAAGAAGGGTAAGTGAAACTTAAATAAGAATCAATGAAACATAACAACATTCTTCTATGGGTAAAAGGAGAAAGCAACAGCTATGGAGATAAGAGCACCTAACATTTAGAAAACTGAACATTTCCCAACACTGGTAAATGACTGTTTCTATGGAGGGTAGATGAATTTTCTTATTTTTGGCACGAAGGAATATCAACATACCACAGTACTTAGTACAAAGAAACATGGCCTGAAAAAATATTTGGAAAGAGCAGAAAAAAGATATACACAAAAAAAGCAGGAGACGCAATAGGCCTGACAAATTATCTCAGATCCTGTTCTTTATCTATTTAAAGCGTTCATTAAACTACACCCAGGAAAATGTAGCAACCAAGAGCAATCACAAAAAAGTCTTTATACCAAATGCAGTAACATTGCTAAATTCATAAACATGATTTACACTGGAACCATGTCTGCTAATGCTGTCTTCACTGTACATGTTTGTGTTATTTGTTGCACATATTGTGATTTACTATGATGTGTTTTAACCTGTGAAGCTAAAGAAAAGTTGACACATTTGTGGCCAATAAAGATTCTTCTTCTGCTTCTCATATAAATTTGAGTTTGGATTTAAGCACAACAGAAATATGTTTTTCAGACTTCTGACTACTTAAATTACTGAAGACCCTGATGTTAATTCACGCATCGCTCTTCAGAGGGGACACTGATTGCAAATTCAAACAGCCCTCCTCTCCCTTAGCTGAATAACAACGGACCATTTAAGAAACCTTTGGGACTCAGGAGGCTGTGAATGGAGGCTCACAATCAGCAGACATAATGAATCGCTTTGACCGACGGGGTTACAAACATCAAAACACCAGGCCTGAGACACGGACGCTCGTCCTCTGTAACAACACCAAACAGAAATCTTATTTTGCTTCCTTTAACAGTAACAACAGTCGAATATGATGAGAGGAGGAGGTAAAAACATGCCGCGGGGACATTATTCAGAGTGATCCCTTATTGCAGAACGTCTTCACTCAGCCCCAAGTGATCTGTTTCAGACGGTCTACCACACAAAAAGAGAAAACACTCCAGCAGCCACTTACCTGCTTGGAAAGACTCTTGGCTTAAGGCTCCCTGAGGAAATCAGGGTTGTGGTCATTGCAATTATTTCATTATGATTGTGATTACACAATGCTGTCTGCCTTTTTTTTTTTTAATCCATGTGGATGTCTCTTTAGTTGCAGTCAAGTGTCTAAATAATTTATGATTCACCTCGGCACAGCGTTAGAAGCGGGTGCTGTAAAATGCTAAAAACCGCCTGCTGGAATGTGCCTCTGTTGGAGGGGAGCAGGCACACGATGAGGCTGTTTTCTGGGGATTTCGGTTTGTTCTCTTGGTTTTAGTCATCAGGTCGTGGGTTTAGGGAGCAGACCCAGGAGTCTGGTGGTTCTTGGCTGGTCATGAGACTCAGTGAATGTAGCTGTCTGTGTCCTCAGGGGTAAAGGATAACTCATGTCTGTTGGGGGACGGGGGGTTAAGCGTCATCGTCCTCTTGTGCCAGTGAGATGACTAATTTCGCTCATTTAGCTCGGAGCCGTGCCTTCCCGGCCTTCGCTTCGAGCCGCTGGTGGCGCTCCAAATCTGCGCCCGTGTTCACGCCTTCCACGCCTTGACGGTGATTTCGCTAAAGCTCCATCGTTGCTTGGATATAGGACCAAGACAGGGGAGGAAGCCACAGATGACACCTGTGGGGTGAGGGGCCACTGGCAGTGGAGGGTGCGGGTGGGTGATCGTTGTGGTAGCCATATCTAACTAAGTAGGATGGGACAAAAGTAGATGTTTTCTGTTGGTACATGTCCAAGACCACATCACCTAACATTATATATTAGCTGGTTAAGGAAAGACAATAAAGAACACATCAGGCTCTCACCTTTCCCAGCAAGTCAAAACTATTTTGATGTAAAAAACACAAGCAAAGGGAAAGAATAACCTAGCACTCGGTAGCGTGGCTCTACATTCAAAGTTCACAGAATAAACTATGCGGGGATGCAGGAAAAAGATCAAGACTTGTAGTATTTCGTGATGCAACCAGTGGTGCAGTAACAATCAAGGATGAAGTCATGCTGCTTAGGGAAGCGGAAAATTTTTCGATCTCATCATATTATTCCATTGGTAGCTAATGAGGCTTATAGGTGCTTAGTCTGGAAATGCTCTGAGAATGGTGTGGGTGGCTGCTGAATACCTGACATCTTGTACTATTGAGTGCAGCAAAAAGAAGAAAATATGAATAAGAACAGTTGTTTCACTTCAGCAATTACATTGCAATGAGAATTTTAATGAGCAGCTGAACCTGATTATTTTCAGAGTCCATTTGCGGAGTTCATTTCCAATATATCATCTATTAATTTAAGGGGACATTAAGCCGACTTAACAATTAGCCTGCATTAGACAAGTGTTTCTTATTTTTCAAGAGGTAAATATTTTTACAT
This sequence comes from Scortum barcoo, assembly GCA_023238725.1. NCBI lineage: Eukaryota > Metazoa > Chordata > Actinopteri > Centrarchiformes > Terapontidae > Scortum > Scortum barcoo. The sequence continues at coordinate 17,162,375 of CM041547.1, forward strand.
GATAAAATGATTGAAAGGGAATTAAAATACTCAGGAGGAGACAGGAGGATGCTTTCAGGTGTTGTTACATGTAAAGTTATGATGATTTATTTTTTATTACACATGAAATCATTTTCTTCATCCGACACTGACAACTTTCTAACTTCTTTCATCTACCTTCCGGTGATCTATGTCGATTTCTGTTTCTCCCTTTCCTTCACTCCTCTTTATGAGAGTGAGTGTCCCCTTATAGCATAGGCAGTATGTGTGTGTGTGCCAGTGTGTGTGTGTGTGTGCTTGTATAGATTTGTGTGTGAGAGAGAGGGAGAAATAAATTAGGAATTGATTTCTATTATCAAATTACTGCATCTGGAAAACCACAGGAAGCGCTGAATTATACTCTCAATAAAAAGATTTGGAAATATAAGGGAAACTAATTGATCTCCATGTGTTATGTTGCAGCGGTGTGTGTAAGTGTGTTTGGGGGTGCAAGATACAGTAGCATCTGTTTCCTTCTCTGTCTGTCTCATGTTTGAGTTACCCTCGCTCCCTCCCTGCGTGGATGTATGAGCATGAACATGTGTGTGTGTGTGTGTGTGTGTGTGCGTGTTGCACAGCCCTTGCGGCCATTCTGTCTCCCAGACAGCTGTTTGGTGACCTGGTAACACCCCTTCTCTCCCTCCCCCAGCATGTCACACGCACAAACATACTCCCACACGCACAGCAGCCCATCATGTCTGCCACCACTGGTATCCCCAAGCCATCACGCACTCACTCACATACACACACACACACACACATCACATACAGACGCCTTCAGTGCCACCTGCTCTCCTACTTTTCATGATCACAGTGAGGAATAAAATTATTTTTGATGCTTCATGAGGGTCCCTGTAACAGAATGCACCTTGCATGAGGACACCAGATGTCTGACCGCTGTACTGAGGACTGTGGATTTGCAGGTCAACCCCAATAACTCAGCATCACACAGCCCAAATAAAACACACTGAAAGGCACACAGCTCTAGGAGTTTATGTGTACTTTCGAGATACAGCTCATGTAGGCGCTGTGAGACAAAAAAATGTCACCTCAAATGTGCAACAAAACCATAAAGAGGGGAAGGGAGTTTGATGTTTGGTGACACTCTTAAAAGAACAGCACTCATGGGTGTGCAGATAGCTCAGTTGGTAGAGTGTGCGCCCATGTATGCAGCAGCCCGGGGTTTGATTCCCCATTTACTGTGTGTTGTCCCCTCTCTCTCTCAGCTGACCTATAAAGAATAATAAAGGGGTAAAACCCACCAAAAAAATAATTTTAAAAAAAAGAACGCAGCACACGACGGGCTGAATTATCCAGGCTGGTGTCTGACAAGTCAACAGTACTGCAAACTCCACCCTAAAGGCCAAGTTACATAAGAAGAAGACGAGCCGGTTCGTACGTCATCTCATCCAAGCATGGCAGAAAGCAGAGGTCTTTATAGCTGTCGGTGGGGGGGTGGGGGGGGCAGACACGATAGCATTACACGTGGGGATGACAGCGTACGTTCGAACACTGCACTTGGTTGGCCACATGCAAAGTGACAGAAATAGTTGTGTAAAGAATGAAAGAAAGAGAAAGCTGGAGAGAGAAGTCAAACACCGGTTCCTTTCTCAGATGGTTACAGATGGACCACCACAGCATGACATGGGTGTGAATGATGGATTGTCGTTTTCGTAAAGGTACAGAAATTCAGTAACCCCAATTCTGACACTGGAGTGTGTTCTGGGAAGTGCACACACAGGAGGAGGAACTGTTGGCTGGTGGTATTTTATAGGTGGTCAACCCTGAGTTGTCAGTTATTTATTAAGCCATGTCAAAGACCTATAGGGTTTGAAACTGTTGGCTGTTTTAATGATTTAGCCACTTCACTAAAGGCTTTTTAACATACGTCCCTCGCTGTTATGTTTCCCTGTATTTGATGTGCCTGGTTTGCCTTCCTATGTTAGATTTTATCCAAGAGTGCGACAATGTTGCTCCAGTAAGGATGTGCCATGCCTGGATTCCTGTCTGTGATATTTATGTACAGGAAGGTGCAGCCAAACTGTCTGGAAAGTGTCCAATGTGAAGGCATTTGGGGGCCATCTGACATTGTCCTTCTGGCTTCAGTGGACCACGATTGCTGATTTGAACAGGAGCAGTTTGCAGCCGAGTGTGACACGGTCAGAGCGAGAAAGCACCTTCACGTCAGGCACAAAAACAGCAGACATACACACGCTCTACCTGGTAACCACGTTACGGGGTTTTAAGGGTTGTTCTTCTTGACCTGTTGTCCCCGCAACACTGGCCTGGAAAAGAAACTACAAAAATGGACGCAAAAATAACAAGTTTGTGGTACACTGATTGTATCAAAAGTGGTTGAATATTCTATTTTTCCACACTTAAACTAACCTTTTGGTCTCTGTGATTCTGCTACACCTGCCGCTGTCTTTAGAGATGAAAATCTGACTCGTGACTTTGCCACTTTGCTCACACTCTGTCACTCCACTTGTTATCTCATCCAACAGAAACACCATTAATATTATCTTTGAAGAAGATAAAGCTGACTGAATGTGTTTAAACAGCAAATAAGAGACTAGATTGCCCTTTAAACTTTTTTTCCATGGTGCTTCAAATAAAAAAAAAAGTTAAATAAACTAACGAAAACACTTATTACTGTGAAAATACAAACATGGCAAAGTTTGCGTGATCTCCCAAAGGTCTCGGTGGACTGGAGATCTATCCAGCATGTCTGTATATTCCTATGACCCTTAAAAGAAATATCAGAGTCTGCATTCTGTATACCCTCTAGCTTACTGACAAATAACTGAACATGACAAACAGGTCACTGGTCAAATGTAGGCTATTGCATCTCCGTTTATGTGTCAAATCAATACTGAAAGAGGATACTGTACTGTACACTGACTGGGCAGACAGCAATGCACTGTGGGAAGGTTGCACAATAGGCACTGTACAGTAGACCATACCATAAAATATCAAGCTGCGAGGACATTGTTTGTTATATTCCTGTGTGGAGAAGGAATATATCTGTGATGCCACATAGTTTTGGAGTTTTTGTGACTTTATGGTACTTCATAATCATTCAACTGCATTCTCATTTCCTGTACGAAGAGGCTACTTGGCTACTTATGTGTTTCATTTGTGTTTGAAAGCTCTGAGGTATGGAGGTTTGAGTTCTGCATCATTCCTACTGTGGTTTGCAGTACTCTATAGAACATCCATCCATTTTCTGTACCGCTTATCCTGTCTCACAGGGTCGCATGGGTGTGCTGGAGCCTATTCCCAGCTGTCATTGGGCAAAAGGCAGGGCACACCCCTCAGAGTGGTCGCCAGTCAGTCACAGGGAGAAGGGATGATATGCAGCAAAGAGCCCTGGGTTGGGATCTTTGCTGTATGGGGGTTCCTTTCTACATCCATAGGCGTGCGCTAATCTAGTTGAGCTATCTGGCTGTCTACAGAACATAGTAAATATATTTATTTTTGGATTCTAGCTGTAGTTGCAGTGAACCACCATTGTAGTTGCTCTGATGTTGCCATAATGGAAAGCTTTGAGAGAGAGAATTTGTAATTATGTCTTATGGATTACTTGAAATAATTCTAAACGCCATAACACACACAAAAAAAATGTTTCAGCTGTGTTGAAAGTGAATTTGTAAATATTAAAATCCCTTTCAAGAAAATATTATTTTTCATCCCCCATTTTAATATCCTTAAAGTCTTCCTGTATATCCTCTAGACTGCTTAATATTCAGTTTATGTGACCTCATGGCACTTCATTGTAGCCTCATATGTGATAGCATCACTTATATTCCTGTAGGGACATATTATCATGTTCTTGTTATACCCGGTAATGAGCTCATAGTAACCCGACTGAGCCTTATGGCATTTTTAATGTCACAATGGCATTCTGTGACATTTTTATCACATCCTTACTACTCACAGGTGTGGTGTGGTATTTGTTGGTGCACACAGCCTGCCATTGTAGGAGCACTGGGGGTCTTCTTCTTTTACTGTAACAGGGTCACCCGCAGATTGAGACCTGTTTGTTTACTCTCCCTGCGTACAAGAGCGGCTGCATGGTGCATCACCATGCCATGATAGGGTGCTAAAGAAACATTTTTTTTAAAGCTGCAAATGTGCAAATGCCATGAATTTATAGTACAGAGACACGCTGGAAAAGAATCAGTAGCCGGTGCCCAAACACACCACACCACACATACATATACTGCACACGGCCAAACTCTCTCTCTCTCACACACACACACACACGCACACTTTTACGCTGCCTTCTTTGAGCCTCTCCAGTCGTTTGATAGTCATTTGCTCAGTCAGGTGTGAATTGTGACTATATACCCATTTGTGAAGCCCGTATTACTGCATGTAACACCCCCTCCCTCTTTCCCTCTCATCTCCTCTCGCTGCCTCTCTCTGGTGCTCTTTTCTCCTCTGCGCTCCTCTCATCAGAGAGAGAGAGCGAGAGAGAGACAGAGAAAAAGAAAGAGAGAGAGAGAGCGTGGAGAGAGAGGTTGTGTGGGGGAGAGATGTGGAATTTCACGACTCTTACAAGTCAAAGAGAAGTACAGATGCACCACTGCTGAGCCTGCTAAGATGCTCAATGCAGAAGACAGACAGACAGACAGACAGACAGACAGACAGACAGACAGACAGACAGATAGATAGATAGATAGATAGATAGATAGATAGATAGATAGATAGATAGATAGATAGATAGATGTGTGTCATAGGTCCTGACCTTCTCTGATGGGGAGGCTGAGTGGAAGTGGCATCTGACATTTGGCCTGACATTTTCCTGAAACTCCTCCCATTTCAGGACCTAGGCCCCTCCCTCTCATTAACGTGGGTATTTTAATGCTGTCACTGTCCCAATTACCTTAAAGGGGAACTTCCTCTAAGGGTACATAACCCATGAAAACAGTTGCATCTGTGAATGTATACAGTCAGATTACTCAAAGAGCTGAACATCACTTGAGGAATCTGGGCAGCAGAAAGTCTTGTCACACACTGGGGGTGTCCACAGAGGACCACTGGTTGGAGGGTGTGAGATTGAGCAATTTCTGGTGACTAAGAGACCTTGCTGCATCGGTTTCGACCATTCTTTTGAAATCTGTCTCCTGAGTCTCCCTCCTTTAACCTACAGTAACTCACTGCAGAACCCCTTTAACTCACACCCACACACACACACACACACACACATTGTAGGCCCTGAACTGGAATAAACGGCCTTGTTCTGCCATTTGAAGAGGACTGTAGCAGGATGGCTGAATTTAGGAGGACACATGGAGGAGGAACTGAAGGTTTGAGTCTTCTGTTTCCAGTTCGGAAGCGGTCCAAGTCAACCCTGCTGGCTACCTGCTGGACTGGTCCATTCACTTTAAGTTAACACCTGATCAAAGAAAAAGAAAAAAAAAAACCCTATACGGGCAGAAAACTCATCACAGGTATAACATGTCTTCTTGTAGATAACGTAGGTGGCAAAGACCATTTTAACAGTTTCAGTGAAGACTCCACCGCACAAACATGAGAGTCTTTTGTTCACAGCAGCCCTCATTGATTTATTGCAATTAACTAAACACCACCATGCTGAGCAGGTTTGAATTTGTGCAATTGCTCTGCACGTGTGTGTGTGTTAACTCAACAGCGGCGGGCGAAGGTGGAACGACTGACTTTCATCAGGCATTTATTAATAATGCATTTTTCTTTGCACCACTGGCTGCTGTGTATTTTTATATCCCCCCTTTATCTGCTCCGCTGTGCTCCAGTTTTCCGGCTGGATTGACTGTGAAAATGAAAAATTCCCAAAAGGTATGAATGGAGGGAGACAGCTGCTGGAAAAGAGAGGGTTATTCTTGACCAAAAAAAAAAAAAAAAAAAAAGAGAGAGGGAGGATGAGAATGGAGACATTTCTGAAGGAAGGAGGGTGGGGGAAATTAAAAAAAAAAAAAATTGTGTGAATCGTTCGTGATTTAGCACCAACTCTCGCTGTGTTTAGTCTCTCTTTGACTGAGCCACTTCCTGAAGGAGCTTTAGCGCAGAGAGCAAGAGAGAGAGAGAGAGAAGTCCGTCTATCTATCCAGCTGCCCGTGCCTCTGCAGAAGCGCGCAGGCACACACATAGACAAGACGCGAAACCACACACACACACACACTTTCTCTCTCGTTCACACACACGTGCACGACGAGAGAGAGAGAGAGAGAGAGAGAGAGAGAGAGAGAGAGAGATCCGTGGGGTCCCATGCTCGGTCTGCAGGCTGCCGGAGCTCCCTCTCTGTAGTGGTCAATGTGCGTGTGCGCCTCCGTGTGCGTCCGGCGGCCGCTCACCTGCCTCCTCCTCATCCTCATCCTCCTCTTCCTCTCCTCGCCCGGGACGGGAATAACGGGATACCAGGGAGCTCTGATCGCGCAGAGAGGCAGGTCAGGTCGAGCCCCTCCTCCTCCCTCCTCTCTCTCCTCCCTCCCCCAAACGATGCATGCATGGGGCCAGCAGAGATTGCAGTGGAGAGGCAGCGGTCGGCGCACACACACGGCGGAGATTGGATTACAACAACAGTGATTTTTTTAAAAACAAATTTATTCGCAGCTCGTCAAGTGCTAAAACGTGGGGATTTCATTCTTTTTTTTTTTTTTTAATATCTAATTTTTTTTTTCCTTCTTTGGGACACAGTGGAAATAATACATCGCCAGAGATTCGGTGATTTATTTTCATTTTTATTTTTTTTTTTTCTCGCCCCCTCCTCACCCTCCTCCTCCTCCATCTCCTCCTCCTCCTCCTCTCTCCTGCTGTGTGCGGTGTTTTGTGAGTGTGGTCACCGTCAAGAGGCTGCATGGTTTCTCGGAGGAGAGAGGGGACTGTTGCAATGTCATCACACACCACTGTTTTGGAGCTCTGTGGAAGAGAGATGCTGTAAGTACTTGTTGTCTCATCTCTCTCTCTCTCTCTCTCTTTCTCTGAATTTTTTGGGGTTGTAACTTAACGATCACGCGCCGCCACTGCCTCTGCTGGACCACCCCCCAAGCCCCAATTTTCACCTCTTTCCCTCCTGATCAGTGGGTAGCCGTGCGGGTTTTACCCACAGGCGCCCCCCACCCTCCCCTTATCCAAAGTGCAGGCGCCCACACCACGGAGAGCACATGGCGGACCCCCCCTACCCTTAAAACAAGAGCCACGGGGTTTTAAACGAAGCGAGCCAGGGGGTGCAAGACGCAAAGAGAAAGGGGGGGGGGTTACAAATGTAATTCTCCTCTCTCAGCTCCTGCGTCAACTATCATCATCTCCCCATAATTCATAAGGCTGGCGCATTGAGCGGAGCGCAGGCTGCCTCAGAGCGCATCAGCCCGGTACGGCACCCCTCACCAAAAACAGGCTCAACACCCCCCCCCCGTCCCCCTGTGCCGTAAATCCACAAACACCCACGGACTGACTGTGCAGGTGGGATTCAAAGAGGACGTGCCTCCTTTCGGTACTTGGACGCGCGCACCGGGCAGCCCCCGTCCCAATTTTCGCGCAGCGTCGCCAACAAAGCCTGTTGTGCCAAAAAAAAAAAAGAAAAGAAAAAGGACGAGTTTAACGCAGAGCGCATGAATCAAAGCCGGCTGTGATTTCTGGTTTCGGTCGTGCCACTGGTTGGCAACAACTTCCAGCTCCTCTCCATCCCAGACCAGGACGCAGAGTCAGCGCCGGGCTCAGATCTCTGAGAGCACGCAGGCTCGTTTATTTTTAGGTCGTAATGTGGATTTTTGGGGCCGTTTTTTTTACGCCTGTGCCTCCGAGAAACGTGACAGAAAGTGAACACGGTTTTTTTGCCCTAAAATTAAAAAAAAGAAAAAGAAAAGAGAGATGTTCACTATGTAAGGAGCGTCTCGGTTAAGAGTGGAGGAAGCAGGGCAGGGTTACACCGGTAGGGGTCGCACTTGTATTGTGGTGGTGCCATTGAACTGAATAGGGGGATCCAAATGAATTTAACATCTCTTCTTACTTACCCCTCTCTCTCTTTCTCTCTCTCTCCTGTTCTCTGGATTCAGTCACGTTGTTGAAGCGCAGATCTCTCTCTCTCTCTCTCTCTCTCTCTCTCTCTAAGTAAAGGCACCAGCTGCAGCCCATGGAAGGGCAATCCATATTTTTATGACAGAAAAATGAAGTAATGTATTAACCCAGCACCTCCCCATATGTAGATTAAGACCCCACCATATTCAGCCTTATGGTTTTCCTGCTTTTTGCAGCAAGTGTGTATGTGTGTGTGTGCTTGTGTGTGTGTGCTCGTGTGAATTTCAGAAAGACTGATTGTTGCTCTTAAGTATTGTTGCATCCATTTATTTCTTCCAATTATACAACGGTGGCACAGGCAAGAGAGGTGTCGAAAGAATCAGTGAGTCTGAGGAGATAAGAGTCTGTCAAGGGTGAGACTGTGTGTGCGAGATGGATATGATTTGATTTTTAATATGCCTTTATCTACATAAAGCTGAAGACCCTGTTAATACAACTCAGTTCTGAAGCTCAGTCAGTCTTCTAAAAGAAATGCCATAGGTTAAAACCAAATCACCATCAAGTGCAGGGCAGACTGCTCCCAAGAAGCAGCACCGCTGTGCTTCAAATTCATCAGCATTGTTCATGGCTGAATACAATCTGAAATCACAGCGGACTGAGGCCTTCAGAGGTGACTTCAGAGAAAAGACTCCTTTCCTGTTGAAACACTGCAGGACTAGAAGCTCGGGCTGTTGCCTGCTGCCACGAAGCAACACGGACAGATAACAAATAACCTGTCAAACTGCATCTAACCACCCTGAGTGAAAACACATAATCTGTTTACCATTACTCTCGTTTCCTTTTAGTTGTATTTTGCTTTTATATAGGCCTGCTTTGGAAACACGCATGTATTTGCATGTCACACCGAACAAGCCAACTGAAATTCATACAGGGAGACAAGCATCTAATACAGGCCTCCTGCATGCTAATGAAGCAGAAACTGACTGATGCAATTAGCACTAAAAGAACTGAAAATAAACAAGTGAGCAGACGTACTGTAGCACAGAGTCTAATATAGCAGGGGGCCATAGGTGTGTATTGGGCATCAGGTGCAGAGAGGGAAGAAACACACAGAGAGAGAAATACTGTTCACACCCATTATATAAGAGAATAGTAGTGGCCTCACTTCTTTCTTTGTCAGTGTCTCTCTCTCTCTCTCTTCTGTCTCTCTCTCTCTCTCTCTCACACACACACATTGGGTCTGTAGGCAGCTAAAGAGGTATGTGCAGTGGGCAGACAACATGTTGAAGCCTGAGCGGTAACAGACGATTACTTCCACTGGGCTTCTCATGGGTGCTCATGCACACGTCAGGGCACACAGAGCAGATGGCTGGGGCCTGGGAGGCTGGGGCTGGGAGAGAGAGAAAGAAGGAGAGAGAGAGAGAGACTGAATGAGGGAACGGCTGTGAGAAAACGGACAGAAGAATGAGCTGACAGAGGAGAAGAATGTAAGAAAAGATCGGGGATAGTTTGTGTGTCGCTTCAAGGGACACTCCAGCAAAGTCAAGGGGCAAACTCAGAAAAGAGCGGGGAAAACCAAAGCGACAGAGGTCCAGATATCCTGACTTTTAATTCCCAGTGTTTGTCGAGCTCCAAGAAAAACACTGGATTCTTTACTTCCCGTAAATCTTGATAACACCTCTTGTTAGGACTCGTTAGGACCTTCCTGCCACGACCATAGTTTGTTACAAAGCTGTCTGGTAAAAGGTTTAGTCTCTCAGCCAAGGCTAAAATAATCCTGATGATATCACTGGAGTTAATTTCGCAGACTTTGGGAAGTTACTCTGGAGCTACCAAAGGCATTACACAGTTATTTTCCCAGGCTAACTGATTCAGCTTGGAGTGGCCCTTTTAATTCTGGCAACAAAATCCTTTTTGCTTCAGGGCATTTATCGGCCTTTATGGTGCACATTTTCTGTTAATGTCCCTTTAGTTTTCTATACGTTGTGCTCTTTTCCTCATCTGGTCAGCTATGGTGTCTATAAATGTAACTATAAATGTCTGTGTTCACTTTGAACAAACCAAAACAAAGCAAGGCGCTGATGCTGTAAATGTGACATGTATCACTTTCTGTGCAGCAGAGGATTTCCCCTGAAAAGACCAAGATGCATGTGTTGAGGGCACGCAAAAGCTTTTAATTAAAAAAAAAAAAGAAAGAAAGAAAGAAAAGAACATCAGCAATGCAAATCTGTTCTCTATTCTTTAAAAAAACTTTTATAATTCCTCTAAACATTGTCGGTACTTTGTATGCAAAGGCCCCCGCATGTCAGCAGCACATTTGCATTCATGCAATTTCTTTTTCATGGTGTCTGTTTTCTTCAAATGGTAGAATCTCATTTTAGACTGAAACTCTTGAAATAGAAAGGGACGGAAGGCTTGAAATAAAATTAGCCGAGAGAAATAGCGAGCAAGCGAGGGAGAATGGTGGCAGCGAGAGGACATGTTTTGGGAAAGACGAATAAACAAAGACGTAGAGATTACTTATTTTTGAATAGAGTTATTTTAGAATTATTGTTTGTGTAACTCGGCAGACACACAGCTGTGATACAGTGGGGTAGGAACAGGGAGAGTCTGAGGAACCAAAGCCAGAGGAGGAGGAAGAAGTTTAAACCTCCTGGATATCAAGGGTGGAAAAAAGGGATGCTCTTCTGTGACTTTGAGGTTAAGACATTCCTGGTTTGGATAGTTTGAATATGAAAGAAAGATCAGTTCTTTGAAGGGAGTGTCTGGAGTAAGCAAAAGGAAGGAGAACCCAAATGCATACATTCACACACAGCTAAAGTTTAAAAAGATGATCAGGAGCAGCTGATGTGACCCACATGTGACTCATTCAAAGACTGTGGGATTTAACATGCTTCTATAACAGCCTCCACTGCTCTCAAAGGGGTTTCCACGAGATTTTGCAAATCTGGCTGCATGGATTTGCTCTCATTCAGCCATAGGAGCTCCCCCTTCTCAACCAAATGCACACAACATTAGTCAGTAGGTGCGTTTGCAAAGCAGTCATGAACATTTGGGTGGCGACGCATCCTCTCTCGGTGTCAGCTGAACTTTGATATGAAGTGGACCAACATGGTGGGACAAAAAGTAATGTGACGGAGAGAGTGACGGAAGATGAATAAAGAGATGGCAGACGAAGAGGTGTGGCTGTGAGACTGAACGCACACAGCAGACCTTGGAGTGAAATTATGAGAAACTTATGTAAAGGGAGGAAAAAATGTATTATTTTATGACCAGTGTCAACATCTTGCTTTAAGTTGATGCAGTGGGGGAGGAAGTGGTAGAAGGTGGTAGAAATATCGAGGGATGAAAGCAGCATGAACAGATAAGTGATCAGAGGAATGGGTGTTGAATGAGTTCAGGGTAATGGAGGAGCCAATGTGGGATGAAAAAAAAAAACATACAATATTAAGCACAGTCTTCTCCAAACCGGAAAGTATGTATCCACACATGTGTCCTCTGGGCCGTGGCATAGTAAAACACACACTTATCATCCTTGGTATCAACCATTCTAGCCCCGGCTGTGTAAATAAATCATATCCATAGAGTGTGTTCAGTATGTTAATCTAATTTTAATGCCATTTAAGAAGATAGAAGGAAGAACGAATGTGACCGCAGCAGTAAATATAATCATATTAATCATCGTGTAAAGATAATGCGCCTGAATTATTGATGCATGTGAAAGCTACTTGTGTGTGGAGAAGGGATGTGGACTTTGTGGCGCTGAAGTTATGTGGGAATTGCGGTCATGGTGGAGCAAGAGAGACTTTGCTGCTGGTGTTTGTGTGTGTGTGTAAGTGGAGTTTGTTTCTTAAAAGGCCCCCTAAAACAGAGAAAATGACACTTACACTGTAGTTCAGTTTCCTTTTTTTAGACTTCAGATTTTTTGCCTTTATGTGACTACATGTACAGAGTTTTACACCTTCTGTGAGGTAGGAATGTGTGTGTGTGTGTGTGTGTGTGTGTGAACGATAGCCAGTAGTATGGATGTGCCTGCCAAACATCATTTACTGTTGTGGTGCCAAGAAACGGTATCCTTTGTGTGACGACAAACTGCCCCAATCCGATTTGGCTGGGGGTGCTCTCTCTCTCTTTCGCTCCCTCTCTCCGTTTCCTCTTCTTTCTTTCTCTTCCTCTTGTCGGCGTCCCTTTCTCGATACACCGCTTTACTTCATCTGCCTGTTTTTTCCTCCTCCTCTGTCCATTTACCCGCTATCTCTCTCCCTTAAATCCCTCTGATGTGATGCTGCAGAGTTGAGTCAAGGAAAGAAAGAACCCCCCCCACTCTTTTGTTAGTCAGATTTCCACACCACCCAACGGAACTGAAAGATAATCTTGTCAACAATGAACTCGCCTGTTACTATAAATACCATAATACGCCAAATTGGTACCAGTTATAACTCTGGTCTGGCAAGCGTTACTTTAGCTACCTGCAGCGTGTTTTCTCCAAAAAAAAAAAAAAAATCTTATGAGGGGGTTGCCGCATGTCCTGAAATGCTCTAGTAACTTTATATCACCACCAGTTCATACATATTATTCATGTAAACAGGGATATGCAACATATAGGAAGAAATCTGCATGTACAGCATGTGAGAGCATTTATGTAACAATGTTGAGGATGTGTTTGGCCTCCTCTCCTCGGGTTTTCCAGACAGCGCTGCGACTGGGCTTCGTGACTCTCCTGCAACCTCCAGAAACCGATACCGATAATGTGATATTAATGTGAAATGTAATACATAAAACAATAATAGCTCAGGTTCAGTTCCTCTAACGGGGAGAGCCTGCATGCAAGACCTGAAGGTGGTGGCGCAGACTTGAGTGCTGTACAGTATTAGAATACATAAAAGATATGAAATGCTTGGTGAGGCTGTTTATTGTCCAACAGCACAATAGACTGCGGTTATACTCAGTGTGAAAATACATGAAAGTGAGACAGGATGGAGCAGATCACTTAAACTTTGAAACACTTTAATTAGTAAACCACTTTACAGAGTAGAATTATTAATAAGATTAAATTTTTCTCAATTTTTAAGGAATGTGCTCCATCGTTCCACAGAAATAAACATTAGTCCCATAGATTGAAATCCTCTCATAAACTGTCAGTGTGAGTCTACAGGTGGAAAACAACAGCAATGTCTTGACAGAGACACTAGGCATCCATTAGGAATCGGTCCTCTCTCTCCAGTGAATGGACTGAGATTTGGATGATTCATCCCCAGGTCTGCTCTAACAGTGTTCATGCTCAGTTTGGGGGGGGGGGCAAGCAGGCCTCCGCTTGTTTTAAAAACACAGGATGACACAGTGAGCTCACATGCATTATTCAGCCCTCAAATAGGCTGTTCCACTGGAGTCTCACTTTCATTACAAAATCACAAGGTATGACAAATCCTAGCCTACAGAAAGGAGTCTAAAACTACCGTCAGACTTACAAATACACTGTGCAGTTGCAGGTTTCTCCCTTTCTTGGGGCAAGCATGATTGAATGGCAATGGAAAACATTACACATTTTAAGAAATAGTATTTTATTAAATTACTTACCAACAAAGTATTCCAATTATGAAAAAAGTTTATGGCAGCTAAGGAACACAGGCAGCCAGTTAAACAGCAGCTGGCAGGTGTAGGTAGCACCGAAAACAATTTGGAATAGATTGCTTCGCTAAGCAGTTGGTTCTCTTCATTAAGCTTCAGCATCCCTATAGCTAAAAATAAAATTGGTAACAGTCAAATACAGAATGGTACTTGACACCGCAACCTGTAACGACACCAAAACCTGCAATCACAGGGAGCATGCTCCGTTAAAATGTACTGTTTTAGCAGTACAAAAGATGCATCAGGTACACAAGTTAATGAAAAAATCTTAAAAACGTGACATACATGATTTACTAATATTTCGCAGGCTTTCTGTTTACTAAAAGACACATAGACAAAGAGACAGATTTGAATACACCATGTCCTTGTTAACTATTAAATCTGGATGAGTCACTCTATTGTTCTGGTTGCATATGAGAAGACTTTGTTGGCAACATGTGGACGTCTTGCTGTATTTTTCACAGTGCTGTTTTGTAGATTATGTTAATGGGAGGGAACGCCTTGCGAATGACACAACTTACTTACGATCTTGTGATCTCGGTGCTTAAATCTGCGCTGGTTTCAACGGAGGCCTGATAAACGACTGCTCCTGTGAATCAATCACACACCAACGGGCTCCGCGCGAACGCAAAAACACGCGGGCAGTGAATCTATAAATCGTCAGCAGTGCACATGGACGCATTATGTGACCATATGTTTCATGCCCTTCTGATTTTGCTCACGCTCTACTGTTCAGCACACCTGCTCATATGTCTTACACATGATGATGAACCTACACACACACAGGCTCACACAATGTTTTAAACTCTCTGAGCATGGGATGTCCAAGGAGGCCCTGTGAGTGTTACCTCTGCAGGGAGAGCGGTGCTGGGGATTGTGATTTTTGTGAGATGATGATGTCACCGTGCTTGTAATTGAGGGGTTGGATTTTTTTAACACCAACACGTGACCTCAGAGATGATAACTGAAGGAATCCTAGGCTGTTGATTCAATAAATGTCACTGTAAACTCCACAGGTTGTCCGGTTAGAACAGATGAATAATCCAATGAATCACACACACTCTCTTGACATGCCACTCATTTATTCTTCATTCTGTCTGTGTATGGGTATGCATGTGTGTGGTTGCTACAAAGGAATAATAAAACACAACAGGCATTAGTAAAATATATAATAATAAATATAAGCAAGATAACATGAATACAAATGTAGAAATACCTGAACACACTGATAAAAGCGAATGATAAAACGAAGTGAGGAAAATTACTGTCCTCATAAGAGTTAGGGACTGTAAACAAAGGACACACTCTGAGAGGGGCTCGCCTCCGTTTGTATTGTTGTGGTGCGTTCAGATGGCGAGGTACAGAATTGCGCGACAGATGTGACCAAATAATGCTGGCGACAACAGGCGTGGCACCACCGGAGTCCATAAGCATCACAGAGAACAGCAGTAAGAGAATAACGGCAAGTAAAAGGCATTTGCAGAGTAATATAAAGTATTGGAAACTATTTACGACTTTGCATGACAAAGTCTACGTTATACACAAGAAGGTATGATATTATACTGATGCAGAGTACCACAGCAGAATAACACCACATACTCACATTCTCATGGACGCACAGGAATGAATAAATTGTTATGGTTAAAGAAGTCTGTACAAAGTCCAAAAAACGCCAAAGAGTGTGAAGTCTCTCCTCTGGCCTGAATGAAGTCCAAATCGCAGCAGTATGTGAAGCCTCTTTTTCTGGTTCGGACCCGATGCTGATTCACCTATATAGCTGCGGAGGTGATGGACAGGTGACCAGAGTGTTTTCATTGGTGCAGAGTGTGGATGGGATGCTGTTCATGTGAAGGCCGTGCACAGACTTTGGGGCTGTTGAGGAGTGGGTGACCTTTTGAACAGTGCTCCTCTGCTCTGGTTGGTGCAGAGTAACAGCTTAGCACTGACTTTATCACTGTCTCGTACATCACATCACATGTTCACACATTCGCATATACGCACACTCTCAAACGCACACGCAAAAACATTTGTTTCAACTGAGGAAACCCCCCTTCCCCTTCCAACCCCTTGCCCCCCCCCATCTGAAGCCTGCAGTGGCATCACAGGCTATTTATAGCGCTCAGTGGTTTATATTAATCTGTTCCTTTTGTCTTTATGTAATTTGTCTCTGGGATACAAAATGATCTGTGTGTGTGTCTGACCAATGTGGCACCGCTCTGTACGCTGAATCATTTAAACGAGAATCTAATAAATAAAGGTGAAGAAATGCTCAGACCAGTGCCAGAATCATGGTGCCTGTGTACCTGACTTTATTAAAAACAGTTTGTTTTTTTTTACCCATTATTCACGTCAGAGTTTCCTGATGGCTGAGATTTGTGTATGTCTGTTTTGACCATACAACTCCAATATTGTTTTGCTCACAATGCAGCATGTCTTCTGTTAGGCACTCAATCATTATTGGCTCATAAACTAAAGTAATAGACAAATTAAATTTGAGCTGATGATGCCGCTAGATAAAAAGTTCAGGGATCATCACAGTGATAAGAACTCATCTTGGGCGGGCAAGATTGTATGATAATAAAATAGTATAATGGAATAACTAAATGCATTAACTGGGAGGAAGTGTAATACAATCAAAAGTACGTGAATGTTCAGTACAGTTTGTGTATTGCTGTCACTCGTGGCGTCCCCCTTTATAAGTTATGCGTCAATATATGCCGCATGTTGAGTGTTAAGATTACACCTGTAAACTGTTTAAATCTCTGCCTGTCTCTTCCGAACAGCACAGCTCGCACCTGAATCATCTGATCCTAGCAGTCGTGACCATAAAGTACATACTTGTTAGTCATCGTCTCTTTCTCTCACCCCTCCGCAACTTCCTCTCAAGGCCATCTCCCTGCGCACAAGGTTTATGTGTTTAATAACGTTGCTGAGGATAAGTGGAATCATAAAGAAAGATTCAGCCTTAACGTGTGGGCTTAAAGAGCTGTGTATTAATTTGTCTCCCGTCTTTCTCCCCCTGCCATCATCTTTCCACTCTTCTCTCTCATATCTCCTTCTCTCTTCTTGGTCTGTCTTCATTTGTCCTCATCCTCTCTCCATGCAGGGGATGAAGTGGTTTGGCAGTATGTCCCTCAGCAGCAAAAGGAATAAGAGGAGGAGTAGAAGGAGCAGCAGTTGTAGCAGCAGCACTGGTGGTAATAGTGCGCTGCTATCCCTGACTCTCCTGGTGGCGGTGACCCTGATTGCAGACCCCGCGTCGGCTCAAAAGCAAAGAACTGGCAGCACCTCGGAGAAAGTGCCGGTCCTGAACATTGCAGTGATCCTGGGACGCACACGCTACATCTCGGACCGGGACATCCGGGCGCTGTGGAGCAAGGAGGACCCCATCGACGTCAACGTGGTCACCCTGCTGGTCAACGAGACTGACCCGAAGAGCATCATCACCCACATGTGTGACCTGATGTCCGGGACCAAGATCCACGGCGTGGTGTTTGGGGATGGCACCGACCAGGAGGCCATCGCCCAGATTTTGGATTTTATTTCCTCGCAGACGCTCATACCCATCCTCGGCATCCACGGAGGGTCGTCCATGATCATGGCTGATAAGGTATGGAGCAGTGTGTGGAGGATCATGGGTGGAGGGGTGATTGTTGGAAGTTTGATGGTGAATGGATGCTGTTGTGAGAAACTAGGTGCGGCACGGAGTAGATTGAATGGGCGAATGGATGAAATAAAAAAAAAAAGAACTGATGTTTGAATGATTGCTTTGGTTTGCTGAGAGTTCTGGCTTTGCATTTTTGCTGGGCTGAGGAAATCAAGCACACACTCACCTGTCAGCTTTTACGTATTTGGCTGTTGGAGCTGTCAAGAGCCTGTGAAATGGTAATAACTTATCATAATAACAGACTGGAGAGAAGTTAGCTGCACCTTTCAAATATCAGTGTAGAAGGTGTCTAGAGAAAGAAACACAGGTGGAAAGAGATGATGGAGGTAAGAGGTAGGAGGACGAGGTAAGTGTCTGCAGAGAAGTGTTGGAGGAGTGGACAGAAGAAGAGAGCATTTGAAAAGCAGGTAGGAACAGAAGGAGAAGAACGGGTGACTGTTAAGGAAAGAGGCGGAGGAAATATAGAAGCAGTGGGTGTTTTAGTAGTTTGGCTAACAGCAGCTGCGTGGTGCAGTGGGCAGTGTAATCTTGGAGGTCTCCGCTCCTGGTGCAGGATTCCCTCAGACGAGGTGCAAGAGTCCTGATTGGTTCTCATGTTTGAATAGGAAGCGTCCCTCGCCTGCCAATCACTTTGAAGCGTGAATGGAAGTAGACGAACAGCCCGTGATACCGTGGATTCTCCAGGCAGTGCTTAGCTCCTGGGATTCATCAGATTCACAATGGGGATGTTCTTATCTGCGTTATTTACCCGGAAGATCAAAGAGGCTTACCAGGCAGTGTGCGTTAGCCAGACTATCCCTTAAAGATGCTACATATAGCTTTTGGAAACATCAATGTGCCATTGTCATTGTCAAACTGTTGACAGTTATAGTAGCCTTTGTGTAATTACTGTAAACAAATGAAACCCCGGTCAAGATGAGTGGTAATCTGTCTTAGCCAACGGTGCTGTTAATGCTAGCCTTTTCAAAATCACTACCACACTTTCAGTAAATCCAAGCTCCTTTTCCACAACCCAGTACCTCCACTAGTGTGTCTTTTATGTCTTCTCTTTCACTTTCCTGAAGAGGATCCAAATTCCTTTTCTCTAAACCTCTCTTTTTCTTCAAGATCCACCAGTGCAAGGAAATCACAAATCTTTAGCTCCAGTCGCTCTGAAAGAATAGCATCCGTCTTCCTATTTCATGCCATAAAGCAATCTCTCTCCTCAGTCTAGCAGATTTCCCACCAAATCCGACCCCGTGGCCCGCAATAAAATGGGGTAGAGGTCAGTGAGACTGTGGAAGCTCTCTGCGATTATCTTGTTTGTTTACAGTAAATATACAAATGTCTTAAAGTTACCGCGATAATGGTTTATTGATCCTGTAATGCTACACGTGGGGCCTATTTTTTAAAAACAGGGAAGGAGAGGAGGTGGTAAGTGTTGGAGTAGAGAGCAGAGAGGAGGGAGGGGGTGTTGAAAGAGAGGCGGAGGTGGAGAGGGGAAGTAGAGAAATGAAGGGGTGAGGGACAATCCCTCAGTTTGACCAGAGGCGAGGCTGAGTGGAGGGGAATTACAGAATGTTCTGATTGGCACCTGCCACACACCACCTATTTCAGCAGCGCACGCACACACACACACACACACACACACACACACACGTATCCCCTGTCAGCGAGTGTCATTTAAACAGCAGCGATTCAGCTCCTTGACAGCGGGAGTGTTTTCTCCGCAGGAGCAGATGAGGATAAAATAATCCACTTTAAAGTGCTCGACCCGCCACTTTGTCTCATCTTTGTTTTCTTTCCCACATTTTCCTTATTTCCTCCTGACTTATCTGTCCATAGTCTTCTTTAGAGCCACTTCTCAACGTGTGAAGTTCACCATCGTTGTCGGTACTTGTCAATACTACTGGATGCCTCTGGGGATGCAACATTTTTCAGTTAACAGTTAATATAATGTGCATATGGGGACACATTAGAGGATGAGCATGGTTGGATTTTCCAATAATATATGACAGGAAATTTCATACTTGAGGCAAAACATGCTTGAGGGATTATAAAGCTCATCTGGCTTGGGGACACCTCGGGATCCCCCCGGAGGAGCTGGTATGCGTTGCTGAGGAGAAGGATGTCTGGGCTAGTTTATTTAGACTGCTGCCCCCACGACCCCACTGGATGAGCAGAATAAAAAAGATGGATGAAAATTTCTTTCATTTATTGGGAGGCTTAAGATGTGAAAGTGTGAATATAGAGGTAAAAAACAAAAAAACAAAACAAAACTCTGTTTTTTTTTGTAAATAATCACTACTCTACAGCACACGTTGACAAGCAAACAAGTTGTTATGGTTGCAACTGAATTTTGCATTGTCCATTAATCTCTCAGTTGTGTTTTCAATTAAACAATACCTTTTTTTTTTTCCAACCAACAATCCACAGTCCTAATGTGTCCCATTAATAAAGATAGAAAATAGAAAAGAGTAAGAAATCCTCATTTTTTAAAAGTAGATTCAGCAAACATTTAGGAGTTGAAACATTACTATTAATATTTTTTAATATTTTTTATTATATTTTTTATAATTCAAATTTGACTTTGAATTGATTTAATGTACTGACTAAATTCTCAGCACTAGTTGCCACTCAGTAATCCCTATTTGTGTCCCTATTCAGGTAAAGTACATTTTTTTGTAAATAAACTGAGGTAATTTTTTGCTTTAAATGTGTCTCTTGACATGTCATGTTCCACTGCAGAGTTTATCATGTAATTAGAGGTCCTGGCATCACATATATTCGGAGTCGACAGGATAATGACCGTGATAGTGTTAAGTGTGTGATATCCACCCCCCCACACCTTAAAACACAACAGTTAAATCTGTTTAGCGAGTGCTGCAACGTGTTCCCATCCCAAACAGGGATTAGGATTCTTCCAAGTGTGTCCTCGGCTGTATCCTGTCCTTGTAAGGTTTACGTCATCTTTTAGCCTCCTTTTGAAGTTTATATAACTCCTCGCCCTCTGTAGGTTAAGGTTTATGCGGTTACCCTCTGAAGTGTAAGTAGAGGAGTCTTTCTGCCGCCTTGTTCCATGCAGATTTTCACTAATCCTCATGTGAAATATGAGGAGAAGCTCGCCTCCAGTGATTACGTGTTGTAAGACCCTCGGTGTGTTTGTCTTTTCCTGATTACGCCCTCATACTTGTGTGTGCATAGACATGTGTGAAATTCCCCTGCATATATATGCTTTAATGCCTCAGCATGCACTGAATATACTTTTAGTCCGTACGTGTGTGTTTCCTTTGCTCGTTACTCGGAGGCTAAATCTCTTGGTGCTGATGACTTCCAGTCAAATCCGTTTTCACATTGACCTCTGGAGAATACTATCTGAGAGCTTCCCCATTTTTAAAAAAGGACACTATTTATGCCTCATCTCCTCTCTGTCTTTCCTGTCTTTTCTGTTTTTCTCCTCCCTTTTTTTCTTGCGCCTTCCATCTCCCCATCTCCCTATCCTTCTCTCCGTCTTTCTTTCGTGTTCGTTAATTAGATAAATGTTACAGTATCTGCCTGTGTTAGTCCCTTCCATACATCTCTCAGCCTTTGTTGAATAATGCATCGCTTGCCTGTATTGAAAAGAATACATTATTGATTAAGGAAAGAAATGTCTTCTCTGGCTGAATTCTCAGCAATTCAGCTTGAAGGTTCCACCCTGGCAGCTGCTTAAAACTGGGTGGGGAGAAAAAAGGAAAATATTTACATTATTTTGGATATTTATCACCTCCACGCTTATTCTTTTGTCTCTTTTTGTGATTTTGTTGCGTCCGTTCTCTCCTTCTTCTCATCACCACATCAACTTTTGAATGCCTGTGCTTTTCTCATTCTCTTGCCCCATGTAACTGTGTGGGTGGATATCTGGCCTGGCTTGTTGATTGACTTCATGTAATTCTCACGCTAAATGGTTATCGACAACGGCAACTGGATCATGTTGGTCACACACAGTGTTCACTCTGTCTTTGTTAGTGTACGGCCTAACTCAAAGTTACCTATCGACACGTCTGGTCTGATCCATCTTACATCTTCTGCTGCAGCTGTTTCCTTTTTCTTTTTGTAGAGCACACCCCGTGAATTGAATCATGGTCTGTATGCACCAGATGTGTTAACAGCAGCGATGGGAGATGTCCTTCTCTGCTGTGCGTCATGAAGAAAAAAAACAAACACTCTGCTGCTGAATAAAACAAAAAGTGTTCAAAGAGTCGGAAAAATATTGCGATGCTCTTTAATGTTTCTCAGCAGCACTGCAGGTATGAATGTGTGTGTATGTGTGTATGTGTGCTCTGCGCGGCAGCACGACAGTCCTGCTTTCACTCCTGCACGGCGATGTCTCCTTAACCGCCGCATGGTTACACACACACAAACACATGTACGCACGCGCGCTTCAGAATTCATCCCTGGAGCATTTGAAACAAACGACACTTCATTTACATGGGTTGATTAATTCATTATTCAGCGATTCAAACAAATTAATGAATATTGTGTCTGACGCCTAGTGGAGCACAGCCATTTTATATGTTTTGGTATTCAAAGCAAAGCAATAGACTCCCAGATTAATCCTGACACCCCCACCCAAAAACTGAAAGAAAAAAAAAAGAAAATACTTCATTTCAACAAATCATGCTATGATATTATTTGCATAACTCTCTTTTTGTTACAGAATAATTTATTATAATAATAAAAATTTCTCTCCTTGGCAGGTTTTTAATAAAGATCAAAAATTTTGAATGTGTATTTTTGTTATCCAACACCACAGTCAGAGAGATTTTTCTGTAAAACCAACAGTGGTTTCTAACGGGGAATACGTCACTTACTATAAGGAGTAACTATAGCCAAAAAAATACTCTGTCTGCCAACTAATGATTACTCATGATAATTATACATTTTATTTGATGAAGTCTACTTTAAAAGGCTAAAAAGATGCTTTAAATGACAAATGGAATAAAAGAAAAAAAACATACTGGACTACAGTACATGCTCTGTGAATGAGTCAAGTATGTGTCGATCCATTTTGTAATGTAAGTGGCTCACAAGTGTCACACTACATCCCAGCTGGGTTTGGTCACAACGACAGCAGACCACTGACCACACCTACGAAGGTGGTCCTTTCAGAGGTTCATCCAATTTATATCTTTCAACCTATAGAGGTCAGTAGTGCTTGTCCTCTAAGATACAGCATTTTTTCTCAGTCATACTTGGCTCCCCTTTCCCCAATGGTGACAATTGGTGCAAATTGAGCCCACCATTGCTTCCAGTGGTTAGGCCAGTGCCTTGCGTGTTGATTGCATCCATTGATGTGTGAATGAGAGGCACACTGTTAAGCACTTTGGATAAAAAAAAAAAAAAAATTCTATATAGTTCACATGGGAGCTGAGGCTGCAATTATTGGGAGCAATAAAAAAGCTAATGATTTTCACCTCGATCAAAATATTTCGATATGTGAGTTGTTATTTGTGTACAGTAAACTCAGCTTACCTCTTACGATTGGCTGGACTCCATGAGGATAAAAAAAGAAACCCTGTATCAGTCCATGTTACTCAGTGTTTCCATTTAACTAATGACGCACATTCAATATACACACGCCACGAGTGTATTTATGTAATTTATTGATCAATGATGGTGAGATGTGTTGATAGATCCCCGGATAATGAACAGTGTTTTCTGATCACGCATATTGATAAGGTCTAGTACGCTGGCACTCGTTGTATTTGTGTCCATGTGTGTGTCTGTTTCCTGCTGCCTGGTGGCTAAAAAGTTTTCTATACCAACTAACAGCACACACCCAATGTAACTGCCAGCATTAATGGAGTTGATGCAAACATTTCTGTGTGTGTGTGTGTGTGTGTGTGTGTGTGGCGTTGTTGTGATCAAAGGACATTATTCATCCATCCCTGTTGTTGTCTCCCCTCAGGTGGTATAATTACACACACACACACACATTGCGCACACACACACACACACACATGAGCACTCTGATGTTTGTTGCTGCCTGCTCGTGTCAAACAGCAAATCAGAGCGGAAGGCAGGGAAGGAGAGCATGAGACCGAGAGAGTGGATAGAAATAACATTTTATGACATCATTTATGAGTTTGTCCAATTACTGTGTGGAGACGTTTGTTTTTGTTTGGCTTAAATCACGCTGTCATTTAACTGGAGCATCTTCAGCCTGCTAAACCACAGGGTCTGCCGCACTGTCACACACCTCGGCACAGAAAATATCCAAGTGTGTTGGTGTGTACGCAGAAGTGCCTCGGCACTGTATGTGTGTGTATGTGGGTTTCTGTGCATTTACTTAATCAATATATTGCTAACAAAGGCAATTTGTGTTTGTGTATCCATAATTGGCTATATGTGTGTGTGAAAGAGAGTATGTGTGGGCCCAGACTGCGATAATGACATCACTGGGGTGTTGTCAGATATGCTATTACCTCGGTAAGACTGTCTTCAGTGAGATTCCCATGGTAACACTTTACTTGTTAACTCTCCTTGTTTTGTATTCTTGGTGTGTGTACCATTCGGCGTGCATGTATAAAGGCATCTGTATGTCACTGTAAATATGAAAACACTTATGTGTGCATGTGTGTGTGCGTGTGCAGCTACTGTATGTTTGAGTGTGTGTTATTCCAGTAGCTAGATGCGGCTGTCTTGCTGATGAAGAATGGCCTCTCACTTCTCAAAGGGAATCGATTTGAATGAATATGTGGGACTGGAGAAAATAGAGCTGTGAGCTCTTTCTATGAGTATATTTCCCTCTTTTCTGTCTCCATCCCCCTCTCCTTTCTGGCTTTCTCTGACGCTGTCTATTCCAACACATAGAACGTTTGTATTTGTGCAGCATAGTTTGAGATTTTCTGGACCTGTGAGGCCTCCTCTCTCTCCATCCCGATTCCCTGTGTCGCTCTTCGTCTTGGACTTGATCTCTTTTCCTCTCTTTTTCATTCTCCCTTCCTCTTCTCTGTGTCTCTCTCTCTCTCTCGCCCCAGAGCGTCCGTCCCTTCTTCGTTCTGTCTCCCAGGAGAGCCTCAGCTTTAGCCCCAGGAGCAGCAGCAGCAGTTTATACAGAGATTGCAGCAACATGCACACGCATAGACCAACACACACACACTCACACACACAGACATCAAGTTGCACACACAAGCTTATGGACTCTTGCAAAAGAAGTGTGCCTTTTAACAGTGTCGGCTGTAGCCAGGTAGATGAGTTGGGTCAGGAGCTGTGAAAGCCCTTTTCTGTAATAAGATCAGCTGAATGGGCAGCCCTGGCACGGTAAAAACAAAAGTTATGACCCATATGATCCAAAGCATCTTTTCCACTTTTAAATTAATTGACAAAGGCTCAGGACAGAAGGACTGAATGGGAATATAAATTGATTTTGATGTTGTACTCGTGTAGACATTTACTTTAGTCTCTAATCTCCTTACGTACTTCATTTTCTCCATTTTATCCTTCTGCTGCTACTTAGTCCTTTTTTTCTTTTTTTTTTAACCGATGTCTTCTTCTTCTGGACGAATCACAGTCTATTTTTCAGAAGCCACTTCTGCTACAAGAGACACACTAGTAACACTGTGTCCATGCCTGGCGTGCTTATGAGGCAGGATTTGATCAGACTCCCGTCCCGAGCATTTGCATTCAGGTTCAGCAGTGTGACGCTGCTACATAAACATCCATTCCAACTATTTGTCTGGTGTGAGTGCCATTATTAGGGTACACGTGTTTTTGTGCGTACCAGAGAGGACATATTGTCACTCTGTGGTGTCGTTACAAGGATAAACAAACAACAGCCTGGCTAACATCAGACTAATCCTCTTGTCTGTTTGTCTTGTGTGCTTCTGCGTTTTTTTTTTTGTGTACGAGCGACTGTCAGACTAACGTGTGTGCCTTTTTGGGTGGGTGTGTCTATCTATCTTTTTTTGTGTGTGTGTGTGTGTGTTTCTTGTTGATTAACCCGAGTGTCTCAGTGGTAAATTGAATTTCTGATCTGCTTGACTCGACTCTTGTCAGCCACCATAAGTCGACAGAAATACCCCACAATAAATATAACATAAGCTCGGCGACCGAGAGACTGAAGAGGCACGCAGAGAATAACACAGCTATCACAGCTTTGGAGGAGAGCATTTTGTCATCTCAGCTTAAGCCTGACTAATATACAGATAACACATGCATGCAGTTGCTGGCTGTGAAAGTCTTTTTCATTCCTCATCTTTGTGTCACGAGGCAGTTGCATCAGTGTGAGTATAAATGTAAAAGAAGTTTTTAAGTTTTTAAGCTGCAGAGCCTCAGTGGATCTTAATTCTTGGTCCATGCTGCAAACTGCTTCATTATGAGCGACAGCTACTTATTAACTAGAAGCATCTTTCAGGAGGACTTGTCAATCACAGTTACAGTGGAGGGAGAGAGACAGAGATGGGAGTGAGAGGTTGATTTTTCAGACCGTATTATCACCACCTACTGTCACTCATGCTCCTGAAATACACACAGATAAATATCAAGCAACTTTGCCCAGAGGGATGTTGGCCTGATGGCTTAGTTATGTTGACATGAATATGTATCTGTAACACTATGAAGGCTTCGCTCTATTGATTTCATCCCCCCTGACACTCAGAGGGGAGAAGCTAGATTAACAGTTTGTTTAGCATGGATAGCTGGAAAAATATTTACACTTTATATACTTATACTTATTTTTTTGAATTTCTTTAAAATCTGCACATTAGATTACAATTATTATGTAAAAAAAAAAAAAAAAACACCCAAAAAAAGAAGTGCAACAAACCCGGATGAATCCCTCAAAATGGCTGCCTTTGTAGCTCTGTTTTGTGAATCTGAAAAGGAGCCTTAAAACCATGCTAGCTTTGTGGAAAGATGAAAGATGGAAATAACACATTGTCTGTTTAACTTTACCTCATTAGCTTTCATCTTGTACTCTTCCCCAATTGTCTCAGTTTCTCACCTTATTTGCCACTCGTGCTTTTGAATTCATCATCAACAATGGCTAGCCTATTCAAATCTTGTTGATGTTTGATTCTTTTTTATATAAGGTTATATAATCCTTGATGGTCTCCCAAACTGGCAGTAATGTAAATTCAAAATGGCAGCCATGGGAATCAGGTCAGCTAGACAGTTCAGAGGTTTAGACTGCTACATCAGTAATAAGGGGGGAAACCTGGGAGCCTTTAATACAGGTGCTCAGTGATAAGCTGAAAATATGTTTTGAGGTCATGCTGAGCGGTCCAACTGACGCACACACACACACACACTCATGTACGCACGCATCTTATACCATATGTGCTCTCTCGCTCTGGTGCAGTATAGTGTCTTTGTTCTGTGTTTAGTGGTGCAGTCCGTTCCTTTGTTTCTGCAGTGATTTTCTGCAGAACCACACTACGGCGTAGTCCCTTTGAGCTGCTCCTGGATTTGAATAAGAAATCCACCATGCTGGGAGGTCAGACAACAGTCACTTGCTTTAAGTTTGATCTAATTAGATGAGCAGCAAAAAAAAAAAAAAAAAAACGGACCTCCCACTCCTCAAACTTCACTGGGGAAAAAGAGGGTCGGAAAATGGGGGGGAGAGGCAGAGGATATATGGGGCAGGAGGTTTTTTTAAGGACCACTTTTAAATGGGTCATTGTAAAATTGTTAAAAAAAAAAAAGTGACGAATCCTTTCATTTGGGGGCTATAATTGCAGTCATTTTCAACGCAGCGCAAGGTATCAAACCAGGTCTCCCCGCAATCCTGTGAAGCTTTTTTTTTCTTCTTTTTGTCATCTCTCCCTCTCATCTGCATGTCTCATCTTATCTTGAAAGTCTATCTGTCCTCCCTTCTCTCATTCTTTCTTTTTCCATCGCGGTCCCGTTAAGTGTTTGAAGATCGCAGTGAGAGATTTCTCCTCGTATCTATCGCAGCCATGTCGAAAGGAGTTGGCAACAGCTGCACCCCACACTCCCTCTTTCTCTCTATACTATGCACCCATGCAAACACACACACACACACACACACACGCAGCACTTAACAAAGCTTTAGGTTTTAGGAACATAGTGTTTGATTTAGCTCTCCCTTCTTTAATGGCACTGCTTTTTCTTCCTTTCTCTTTCTACACAATCTATTTCGGACTTAAAAGAGCTGCACACACACACACACACACACACAAGTGTGTGTGCAGCACTAACACAGTCATGCAGAAACGCTGTTGCCAGATTACTCCGCAGTGTCTGCAGTGAGCGAGCACAATCACGTTAGGCCAGGGCTGGCTTGCTTCTCTCGCCTTCTCACTGCGTCCTGCGCAGAGCTCCTCTAGCGCAGCAGCACAATTCCATTAAAATGGACCATAGTGTCTCCCTTAACATTAACGTAGTGTAGCCTAGCCCAGCACTGCACCATGTTGGGGGCAGTGAGCTGTGCTAAAAGACAGGGAACGGAGAGATGCAGGCAGTGAGAGTGACATAAATTAAATATCCCTCCGACAAGCCTCTTCCTTGTTTCACTCGTCTCTCCATTATGATGGAAGGCCTCGTGGAGCATGAAGTCAACCTTAATTGTTCTGAAGTAGCGGGCGAGTTGGGTGCAAGGATGGATGGATGGGTGGAAAAAAAGGGATGACTTGTAAGAACGTCCCCGTGTGACAAGCAGCGAACAAGCTGCGAGCACCACGGGGGGCTCTCAGGGAAATGGCATTATTCATGTTTTTATTGGCACTCTCAGTTTATTTGTCTCTCTCGCTCGCTTCCTCCGTCTACGCGATGTACAGCCAGCACTTTGCTCTTAAAACTTTGGAAAAGAAAAAAAAAAAAGAAAAAAGAAAAAAGGATGCTGCATCACATCCATTAACATGAAAGACAACTTAAGAGGTCTTGTTGAGCCTGACAAGAAACCGGAGTGTCCTTGTGTCTGACTGCCTCCTGAAAGCCACACGTGCTTCACATTTGCAAACTTTTAACTCATGAGAACTGAAAGCAACAGAATATTAATAGCTTCAGCTCATGCTTGTATCCAACGTTTGGCCAGTTGCGTGCTTTAACTTGTCTTGCCTCAAGTCTGAGATCTTTACAGCAGCATTTTATGTAGGTATGAAGCATGTCCTGTATGTTGTACATGAAGATGTGGCCGACATGGTTAGCAATAAGTCAGTGCGACAGCTACATGATTTGTAAGTATTCTGCAAGACACCATCATGCAGTGGCTTATAATGGGGGACTCATTGGCTACAAATGTGTCCCAATACATTTTTGTCCTGCCAGTTTAAATGCTGCAGCGAACGACTTTTTGGAGGGGACTATTTTTAGTTTTCAGGTCATTTGCAACTTGTCTCAGCACTCTCAGTTCTTTTAACTGCAGAGTCCTTAATATGTAGTCCTTAAAGTGTCGTGTCACATCATGTAACTGACGTAGTGCAGTGAGCTCTTCGCTCTCCGATTGTAGTGTTGTGGAATTCAGCTGACTTCAGAGATAGAGGGAAGAGAATGGGGGCAACGAACGAGTGACTCAACAGCTTTCTCCTTGAAAAAGCAACAGAGAGGGAGGAAGAAGGATGGAATGAGCGCAAATGAGAAAGTTAAAGATAGTCTAAGAAGTACAGAGAAAACCGGAGCGAGGCTGAGGGGCTTTTAAAGAAGCACTCTTTAATTAAGTTGATAGTGTGTGGTTATTAGCGATAAGGTTTTTGCTGAGAAAAGTTGGTACGTATCCTATTAACACCCCTCCTCCCTCTTGCGTACTGTAATTACTGTATGCAACCTAATACCAAACCCTCAAAGCCATCCTCCTTGTACTCAAAATGATAAGGGTGCAGCTTCATAAAAATGTAAATAAATAATATAATAAATAAAATAAAATAAATAACATAATAACTGTGGTTCTTATTTTTGTGGATAACTTGTGCCATAAATCAGTAACTGACCATCAATCAGTTTCTGCTTCAACATTTTGCTTGAAGTGCTCATCAGATCTTTGTGATAACCAGTGTAAAAAGTGTAAAACGACGAAAGAACAGTCACCAGCAGAAGTACGTATGCACAGCACTCACAGAGCACTAGCTTGTGAAGACTCAAAGCAGCATTTACTGATATTTTGGACACTTGTTGGCAGCAGAGCAAACTGAAAATACAACCTTGACGTATCATCACCTTCTTATGGCTGAAGTTGCCAGATATTGAGCAACATTTCAGCATTTCAAGATCGATTCAAGTATTGATGACATGATTTTTTTAGCTGTGGTTTGGTCGCCACTAACTCTCAAATGAAACACGGGGCCTATTTAGCAGCCAGATGCTCCATGATTAATCGCCTGCTGCAGCCATATTAAATAAAATAATGAGCTGATTAAAAAATATAAAGATGCTAAAATCCTACATAAGTCGTGACAATCCTCTGCATGTTCTTTACTATGAATGAGATCTTCCACTTTATTTGTAGTTGTTTTGAGTCAAGCTGAACTGTGAGATTTATGATTTTTAACAACAGAATAATTTACAGTGCAGTGCCGTACTGTATGTTGGTTTGTGAGTCTTTCAAAGTAGTTTACATTCTGCCATGTACGCTCATAAGGAACATTATTTTAGCACCTGTTCCTTTATGTTCTAGTTAAGTGTTCCACTTCCCTCCAGCTCCAGCATCACCCCTCTTCCTCTTCTCCCTCTCTGTCTTTTACTCTGTCCTTTTCCCTTATCCTCCCCTTTTCTGTCCATCTTATCCTGCCTTTGGTGCTTTTATAGCCTTTTTTTTTGGGAGGACAGCCATACAGTGAGACATATGAGGAGGATTTAAAAATAGCAGGAGTACCGGAGGAGGAGAGAATGGGAGAGGAGGGAAGACGAATGGAGGGGGATGGAAGGAGGGAGTGTTTCAGGGTCAACGTTGACAAATGGGTCTGCGGAGTTAGCCGGGGCTCCGGGGAGCACCGGTGTTGGCAGTTAGGTCAGCGCTCCCCAAGGGGAACAGGGAAATGGGGTTTTTACCTGCTGAAACACCTGAGAGAGAAAGAGAGAGAGAGAGTGAAACAAAGAGAGGGGCGTCGAGGTAGAGAGACAGAGAGAGTGACTCCATTGTATTTGTGGCTCCTTCCCTGCTCCTTAAAGATACGGGTCAGGGCTCGCAACATAACCGTCACACGGGGCTGTAGTGTATCCTGCATAAACACACCAATCATCCCAAGACATACATTCATATCTAACCACTAGGTAGTACACAATTTTTGCCCAGTGCCAAACTTTAGAAGAGGTGGGGTGATGTACATTTAGTTAAACTGGTTTACTTTATCTTGGATAGATGCAACAGATGATGCTATAAAGGCAAATGAGGTCCTATCCTGAGAAATCTTTGCAGGGAGTTTGGAGGCTTCTAGCAACCTTGGGGGTGTTTACAACAATTAAAAATTAAAACCTGGCACCTGGCTGATATTTGTATTGTGTACTTGAAGTGTATTACTCTAAAAATGAATAAATAAATAAACAAATCTCTCCACAAGAATTGCATTCCTCGCATTGTGGATAGGGCTTTGAAACACTGTTGAGATCTATTTTTGGAGGTAAAATGTTGCGAAACTGCAATTGAGCTGTGAAAAGGTAAGAAACGTCCCTGTGAAACACGCAGACAATATTAAGTTAATTCATTAATTAAAGAAAAAGATTGTCACTTGTCACTAAATCTTTTTTTTTTTTTTTCTGAATCAGCATTTGGCAAGTGGGTTGCATGATACCTTCTTTCATAAGCGATCTTTATCTTAATAACATTATTCTCCTACGTACATCTTGACCATCATAAGTTTCTTAATTTTATGTTGTCTTTTTCATAGATTTATCATAGACACTAGATTCATTGTATGATTTTGGTAAAGCTATACAACCATTGAATGTGCTTAAAATTTGGTGAAGTTAGTTTGTTTCAGAGCTGACACACGTTTGCTCTTGAAATACTCTTTATTTTAAACAACTTCCCAACAAACCAACTCCTTGTCCTCACTGTGAACTTCTCCCCAAGACCGTCTCCAGGTAAACCACCACTTTCTGATAGCTTAGGTAAGCTGTCCTTGAGAGAAGTGATCCTTTATTCTCACCACTGCAGTAAACCCACGCTCAGCCTGGCCGACCCTGGCTTTCTGTGCTCGAATACCTCAATGAACAGAGGCTGAGGTTTGTTATTTAGAGGTTCGAATTAATCAAAATCACTGACTTTCAATAGCTCATTTAGAGGCTTGATTAGGAGTCATGACGAGGTGAGGTGCGTGTTGGCTCATGCGTGTGGGTGCAACGTGATGATCGGGCTTCTTTGTATGTCTGAGTGTGTGTGTTTGAAATGTTAGTTTAGTCCAACCTTGACAAGGAGAAGAGGGCATTGTTAGTTCAGGCCTACTGAGAAATATGCCATGACAGAGAGAGAGACATGCACACTCATACACACACACACATATACACACACAAGGACACAAACATATAAACTATGTCAAAGTGAAATGATTTAAGTGAACACATTCTACGCCTTAACACACACACAAATACACACACGCAGGCAGAGAACTGCAAAGTTTCCAAAGATAATCTGCAACTTAAATGCTTGCTTTGTGTGTGTGTGTGTGTGTGTGTGTGTGTGGGGGGGGGGGGGGTCTTGGATCTAAGACATGCCTGCGTCTGTTAAAAAGAAAAACACAGGTTTTAAGGCCACACACATGTGCAACCATCCACTATGACGCACACCCACACACACACAATGTTAAGCACAGTTAGCTATTGATGAAGACTAAAAGCTCTCTCATTTAAGTATGGTCTCCCTGCAGTATACCAGCTGTAATTTATTACTGTCTGCAAAACACACACACATAAATGATGGCTTTGCAGTGCTGTCACTGCAGACCAAGCTGTTCGTTTTGCATTCTGCTCAATGCATGGGTATTTTGTGTGTGTGTGTGTGTGTGTGGCATCTCATAGCCCAACAGTAGGAAATGGTACTTATTCCATACAGTAGTTCATTCATCTGTGTGTACTTTGCTGCAGTCACTCAGTGCAGTCAGCATATTTCACCAATGGTACAATTTGCCTCCAATAATCAATACACCTTCACTGGTGTAGAAAACTAAAGTAAGGAAAGCAGATAAGAGAGAACATTGACACCTCTGATATTGCATACAAAGCATTGATTTTGAGCACAGATAGACATTTAAAATGAAAGTGACACAATATGACAGTCTAAAGTAAGGTTAAAATTAATAAGGCAGATTTGTGTCCCCCCGTGCAAGAACTTTAACAACAAAATACGTCACACCGTTTATTACAATAAAGACTGTTTTATCTTTTTGATTATGGTCTAGTTAAGTTTGGGCAATTAAATCTACTAGGAAAAACTAAGGGAAAAACAATCATGGCTGAAAAATAGTGGTCCATTAGAAAGTGGCTTTCAAACTGCCATCTCCCATGTCACATGATTTGTCAGCCAAATATTTTCCAAAGTTACAACATATTCTTTTCTATTCTATTCTAATCTTTGTTTTTTTTTATTGTGTTGTCTTTTCTAAGCAAACCAGAGTCTTGTTTCCACTCTGGACTGTCATTTCTGTTTTCTGGAGCCATTTAAAGGCTGTTTCACGCAGGGAATGACGACAGAGGAGATGAGAGCCTGAGCTCTAGACAATACAGTCAACACAAAGAGGAAATTTGTCATTTATACACAAAATAATTCCAGTGCGTGACTTAACAAAATGCAAGCACCCATTCCAGCCTGAGACTTTCTCAGCATTTAATTACCAACTTTGTACTTGTCATTAGCTGACAAATAATTGGAGCAAGCTCTCCAGCGCGGTCACAACAACAGAAACTATTTTTTCTGTTAGCTCTTCATCTCATAAACAAGGTGATGTTGCAAATGAGAATTTAATGATTTAACAGTTAGCGTAATGGCGCTCCTCCCACGAAACTAGCGATGATAAGTGTCTTCAGAATGAATCTAGAAGAACTCATCCAGAGCTGATTCTTCTCTACATCATCTCAGCCAGATCTTTTCCAACCCCAATATCCTTTTTTTTTGGTCTTCTTTGTCCTTTCCTTTCTTTTACCTGTCTTCATATTTCTGCTGTTTGTTGTTGTTGAAATTACTTGATAATAATAATAATAATAATAATAATAATAATAATAATAATAATAATAATAATAATAATAATAACAACAACAACAACTACAACAATAATAATAATAATAATGAAAAAGAATACATCCCGAGGGGAACTTTTTGTTGTGTTCAGCACCTAAAGAAAACTTCACTTTGAATCTTAAAGGTAGAGAAAATTATGGCTAAAAGATATTAAATGATG
This sequence comes from Scortum barcoo, assembly GCA_023238725.1. Taxonomy (NCBI): domain Eukaryota; kingdom Metazoa; phylum Chordata; class Actinopteri; order Centrarchiformes; family Terapontidae; genus Scortum; species Scortum barcoo. Next base: position 17,195,993 of record CM041547.1, read on the forward strand.
GTATCAGAGGGCAAAGCTAACATTTTGAAACTCTGTTTGTTGTTTTTTTCCCCTAACAGCTGTCACAATGTTGGGAAACTGAGCTAATGTAACTGCAGTTTGTCCAAACATGATTTACATTCGAGCGCAAGCATTTCCACACTAACAACAGTATTTCAGCTTGTTAGCCCAGTGTGACAGTTTTACAACATGACAAGAAAAGGGGGAATTCACAACACCTACGCGTCATATTTGCACTCCTATATGCAACGTAAACATGTACATGCAGCAAAAGGGCCACAGTTGGTGTAGTGAGAAACCGGCCTAATGGGATCACAGTCTCTCCTCTCTCCCTTCCCTTTTCCTCCTCCCCTCTCCTCCCCTCAACGAACCTATAATAGCTGAATCAATTCAAAAAAAGGCCCAGTACATTTATGATGGGATGACATCTCACTCCTTATCTCCCCTCCCCCCTCCACCCCCCCCCTGTTGTGCTTTCTTTCCCTATTTCTGCTTGCTGCTGCAGCATTTTAAAGTCGCTCGCTCGTGTGTGTGCAAAAGTGCGCGTGTGTCTTTGAAAGACACACACAGAGAAAGAGTTTGTGTGTGGGCGTGTGTGTGTGTGTTGAAGGGGGTAAATTGTTTTCAAGGTTCCTTCTCAGCTTGCAGTCACATATTCTTTCAGGTGGACTGTGTGTGTGTGCGTGTGTGCGAGCTGTCAGGTGTTCCCGTCCCTGTGGCGAATCATCTGTCTGCTCCTTAGGGGTCGTCGGCAGGTGCTTTCTAAACAGGCCTCCCCCTGGACACCTCTGTCCTTGTCCCTGTCTGAAAGTACCCATATCTCTCTCCTTTAACTCTCCCTCACACCTATTGTACTTTGTGTGCGCGCGTGCTTACATACATGAGGTTTTTTGTAAGTGTGACTTCTCCAGATTGTGAATTAACTGGGTACAGACAAATATTTGTGTCAATTAAAACAATCCAATTTAAGAATATACTGCACTGTTTTAATGGACAAGTTAAAAGACATGCAACAGAGTATATGGATTCAGGAAAATAAGTTAAACATTTATAAGACAGATAAAAATATAACTGACGACATCAATAAATAATACTGTTAGGTAAATAATTAAAATGGCCTGTAAAAAGAAATATATAGTTATATTATATAGTTACTTTTCCTTTTAAGCTCTAAATAGTAGAATGAAAAAACAAACAAAAATGTACTTTACTCTTCTTTTCATGTTTTACGAGCTTTATTTAAATTATTTAACCTGATATTAATCACTGATGTGTTCAGTGATGTTTCTGACTTGTCTGATAAACTGTCAGCTCCAGGGATTCATACCCTGTGGCAGGTTTATCTGAAATTCACATAAATAACCTGTAAAAACTAAACACTGAACACCATCGTTGCAGCAGTCTTACAGATATTTGACAAATAGAAAAATACTGAGGTGCCATTTTGCAAATACACTTAAGGTGATTTTATATGTTTTTGTAATTCAGGGAATTATGGCCAATACGGTGTGTTTTTACACTGTACAAAGAAGATCTCACCTGTTGACACTTCAAAAGGCACACTGACAGGTGGATTTTCTGTGCTGTGGTATTTCATTTGCAGTTGCGCTCATTTCCTCCACAAAGACCTTGACTTGGCTTGTTCTGTACACGGCACCCCATCATCCTGTGTTTGATATCCTGTATCCGCTAACACCGGTCCTTCTGACCAAAGCTTTTAAATTTTGCATTGTATGGATGTGCCACGGGGACGGAGATCAATTCCACAGCATTGCAGGCAGTGGGGATAATGAGGCTTTTCCATTGATTAGAATTTAATTGAGAGGCAGCGGTGGGCCGAGGGAGGGAGGAGAAGGCTATTGAAGCCACTCAGCGCTGTGAGGCTCCCCCCCTCGCACTCCTCCATCCTTCATCAGAGAGCTCCTTTTGCACTCCTTTACTCTTTTTCGCCACTCGTCCTGGCCCCTCTGTCCCTCGGCCACTTCACTATCCCCCACCCCTGCTCTGTCTCCCCCTCTCTCTTTCTCTCATATTGACGGTGCGTGGACATGATGGAATCAGGCCCAGTCATTGTTCCTCGCTCTGTCTCTGACCGAGATGATGCAGCTGAACGATAACCGAGATCTCGCGGCGCCATCACACCCTTCCAATTTACAACTTAATTCAACTCACTTCGCTCCCAAAACCTCTTGTGTGATGCGCACACGGCACAGCGCGGCAGACAAGGCAATAGGCTCCTCTAGCACACATCCATCCACTGAGGCAAATTGGTAAACTACCTTCAAACTTCATCCGTCTCCTACCTCTCCCATCTCTCTCTCTCTCCCTGTGTCTTCCTCTCCCTCCATTCATCTCTCTCTCTCCCTCTCTGCCTGTACTGCAGTACTTCAGGCAACACTTTATCATTCTAATATGAAAACATCTCTCCGGTCTTGTACACAGAGTAATTGATCCTCCTCTCTGGGGTTTTTATTTTCTTTAATTACATTCTGTCAGGAGTGCTGACAATGAGAGAGATGCACAGACAGGCAGGCCGTTTTGCCCTCTGTTTGTGTTGAAGCTCCATCAGATTCAGATACTTGACTATTTTATGTGGAAGGCACTACGAGTGTGCTGCACAATACATTTTCATATATGTGGTTGTTTTGGTGTCTATTTCTTCTTGTTTGAATGGTGGTTTTAAGTGAGACCGTATGTGTGTGTCTGCATGTGTGTCTGTGTGTAGACACTATTCATAACAGTAAATCACATGTCCTACACCTCTGTGTACATTATAATGCTCCGATTAAATTGTTATTCCACTAGAGAGCACAGACGCACACATACACACATGCACGCACACTCACACACCTTTGGTAAAATGTGCGTGATGCTGCTGAATAGGTAATTTGCCTGAAGCAGGCAGAGCGATTGAAATGTTCCCAAGGACAGATGTAATTGCATTTCATGTCCTGTAGTAGTGGACAAACACACACACGCACTTGCACACACACACACACACACACACACAAATGATACCCTGAAAAGATGTCTGGGAGATGGAAAGCACGCTTTAGAAAGTACATGCTCAAGTTATTATGCCACTGTGTGTGTGTATGTGTGTGTGTGTGTGCAGACTCTTAAATTGTGTGTCAACACTTCTTTGCACAAAAAGGTCACTTTCACTTCAAATTAAGCCGAGGGAAAGTGAGGGGGACATAACGAAAGAGGACGGGTGGTTCAGTAGGCGATGGAGGTATGGAGGAAGAGGAGGACAGGAGGAAGAGGAGCGGCGAGAAGGGTGGTGTAAGATTAGTAGTTGTGGTGGGGTAAACGAGAAGAGAAAAAAAAAGGTGATTCAGGCAAAGCAACAGGAAGAAATTTAAATGGCTTGAGTGTTTTAATTATTTCAGGACTCTCAATCTCAATATTTTTCTTTGTTTACTTCTATTGAAGCTCGTACTCAAACTGTGAGTGAGGCAGGCTGAAAGAGAGGATGTGGGAAAAGGGTGGTGGAGGAGGAGGAGGACAATGAGGAAGAAGTGGAGAGAGGAAAAAGAGAGAGAGTGGCAGGGACACCAATATCAGCGAGTAAAAACTCAGGTAATAAAATACAGATTACACAGTGTCGTAGCCTGTCCTTCAGCTCTTGGCAGTGGCGCTCATACCATAATCTACATTGTCCTCTGTGTGTACGTGTGTGTGTGCATGTGCACTTGTGTTGGATTGACCCTCAGAGGTCACACACCCTTAGGTAATGGCTCCATTAGGAAGACAAAGAGCTGCACTCCTGGCTCAAACGCCATCACTCTTGCTATTTCTATCTTTGTCTCTCGCCATCTTTTCCTTTTCTTATCACCTCCGTCTCCCACATCCTTTTTTTTTTCTTGTCTTTCTGTCGCTACCTCTCTCCGTCTCCCCTCGCTCCCTCTCTCTGACAGGCAGGCGTGTGTGATAGAAAGAGACAAAGCAAGACAACAAGATTTGTAGCGTCGGTTGGCTCATATATTTATCATGTGCAATTTCATCAGGTTGACCTGTGCACGTGTGTGTGTGTTTGTGTGTGTGTGTGTGTGCGTGTTTGCGTGTGTGTGTGCGTTTTAGCAAATGCAGAAATAGGAGCAATCTTGCTGGCCTTGTGTGTGAGACAGTCATTAACCCTCTTAACCTCTTCTCGTTATCTCTCCCACCCCTCGTCTCTTCTCTGACTCACAGTATGCGTGACTGTGTGTGTGTGTGTTCATTTGTGGCTGGCATTCATCTTAATAAATCAGCAGTCTGTCTCAATTTTAAAGAGATTGGTTTGGGATTTGAACCCACATCAAGTGGTGATTAGTCCGGGCCTTTAACCAGCTCCAGTGGCGTCCCTTTGCACTGGGCTGTTCAAACAGAACAGTGTCAGAACGGACTCAGAAAGACGTTGTGGAAAGATAAAAATGCGGTTGCTTATAATTGCCTTGAAATACCTGCTTTGGCAATCGTGTCTCATATGATACTGTAGATCAGGATAATGAATGGTTCTTTATTCGGTAATGAAAGGATGTTTATTGAATTAATATTTTAATGATTAACAGGCAGACATCAAAATAAAAGATTCTGATTGATTGATTAAACAGTTTAAATCTGCATAAAGCCAAACTTTTCTCATATCCTTGTCGTGGTTTTGCACCTTTGCACTTCTGATGAATGTGCCTCCTTGTGTAGCAGATTTATATTTAAATTAACCAACATCTTGTTGCTTTGTGTCTCTTTGCCATTGTGCGTCTGAATGCGCCTGAAAAAAAAAAAAGCAGAGCAGTTTCATCTTTACACCAGAGACAGCTCGGTTAAATGTATCTTTTTAAATTTAAGTAGTTTAAATAGCGTGCAACAACAACATCAATAACCAGTGCATTTTGTACAGGGCTCGCTTCCACAAGGCTGTAGATATGATGTAGTTTAATGAGCCAAAGGATCAGGGCAAACAGGTTTATTTTCAGAGCGCTAAAGGGTCACATTGTTTGCTTTTACGCTGTGTGGCTGTCTTTTGTTGTTGTTGAGGTTGGCCCATTTCTGCCGCACATTAAGCGCGGGCAGACTGAGATCGTGCTTTCAGGAAGGAACGCTGCACAACAAGCAAAAATCTCCACCCAGCCGGTACAACCCCACCTTCAAACAAGGGGAACAGTTTTGTGCTCTCGTCTGCTGGAATAATACCACATCTAGGGTGAGTAAAGAGGGATGAATGGGCTGGGGAAAGATGAGAGAAAAACCGAGAGGGAGAGAAAAGTGTCATCTGGGTGAAACATGTCATCTGGGTGTTGCAGCGTTTAAAAGCAGGCAAATCCACTCACATGATAAACGTAACAGATAAAAAGACCAAAGAGCCACATGAGGATTTCTTTTTTTCTGTACATATTTTCAGGTATGAATAAATAAGCTATGATTAGAGTTTAATAGCTCAGAAATACAATATAAATCTCCACTGATTAGAACTGTGCCACCCTCGCCTCACCATCACCATCATCGGCCCATTCTGACAATCGGATGATCTTTTGTTCCTTCCTGAAGGTACAAGGGTGAGAGGACGGAGGGATGACCGCACCTCTCGGTCTGCGCTCGGTGTGAGAGGGCGCACAGCCGTTAGTCAGAGAAAGTGAGTAAGACGCTGAAAGGAGCCGCAGTGCTGGCCCGCCGGTGCGTTTGTGTGTGTACGTCAGCCTCCACATAACCCCGCATGCCAGCTTAGTTACTAGACTATTCTGCTGACTCGTCGCTCTAAATACAATTACTTGAACTTGAAGGAGCGCAAAGTGTGTGTTTGTGTGTGTGTGTGTATATCAGCGAGTGTGTGAGTGAATGGGTGAATGAAAGAAAAAAAAAACCCTCTTATGAATACTTGTTGGTGTCCCTAATCTCTCTCACTCATTTCCACTGTGTGTATGTGTGTGCATATATATATAGATATATGTGTGTGTTTGTGTGAGGATTTAGGTTGCTGCTTTCTCTGACTAAGCCTGTGTGAGGGTGTGTGTGACATCACGCAGCGTTTCCCCTGGTTACTGGGCAGCCGGTTTTGTCACACTCAGAGAGAGAGAGAGTGTGAGAGAAAGAGAGAGAGAGAGAGAGAGCTGAGAGCTGAATCTAGTTAAAGAAGTTGGGGGAAGAAAATAGAGGAACCAAAGCAGGTACCACGCACAAGGAGGTAGACATGAAAGCGAGAGCGAGACATCAGACAGGGGAAGGAATGATATTCTGTTTTTGCTGGAGGAAGATTAAAGTAGCCTTCTGCATAGCAAGCAGCTACGTTTGTCAGCTCCTGCCACAATACCAGAAACAATAAGTGCATACATGTTTTTTTGCATCTCTGTATTTTTAATGCAGTGTTAGGACTGAATTTTGATGAAAAGCTACCTTTAGCAGCCTGTATCAGGGATTGGTGCTGCAGCAGAAAACAGAGTCACACCCCCATTAGCTTAGTTGAAGATGTACCTCGTTTACCATACAGAGATTCTGGCTGCAGTCACAGACAAGAACACAAATTGAAAGTAAAGTAAACATGCAATTTAACTTTACAACATTCAGTGTTGCATTTGGGCTTTGTGTGAGTGATTGTATGTCTCAACCCCTGCCGGTCTGACCATTCTCTGTTTGATTTGTCTCCCTCAACATTATGCTTAAGTCTAATTTTAATTTAAAGCTGTGTCAAAAAACCTTTATGAACTATTTAGTTGGACTCATAACATCTACAAACAAGATGAGCCTAAAATTGGAATTTACCTTATTAACAAAAGCATGATGAATGCAAGACTGCATTTAAATCCTGAGAAAAAACTTCTTACTTCTGTAAGTAATTCTGTATAAAATATTCAATATTAGAAGAACACAAGGTGAAAGAAGGAAAATGCACGGGCCACATGAAAGAGTGAGAATGCAAATAATCTCCAGTTCGCTGTATGTAACATAAGTAAATAGGTCCTGAGACATGCGGCTATTTAGTCAGCCCACGCAGCAGGTCAGTGCCAGCCTGTGGACTCACTTCAGGACACACACAAACACACACACTCATATATACTGTACACATGAGCAACACAGCTGGCTGCACAAGTGTAACATAGTGTAGTCTTTCATCGCGAAAAGACAGAGCCAATCATACACACACGCGCACACATACAAGTACAGTACATCCGTTTGATTAATCATGACACATTGAATAGTATCTCTTGGAGGCTGTAAAACACACAAATACAGACACACACAGGAAGACAGCAAATGTAGGTTGTGGTACGTCATCACACATACACACACATACACAGACACACAGGGAGGCACACAGTAGTGCGTGGAGAATGGGCGAAGTTTTCACCATCAAACCCAATTAGACAGAAGAGGAACAATTGGTTTTGTCATCACACACACACGCATACAATTTGCAAGATTTTCAACTAATTATTAAGTTGTTTTTTATCACCACAGTAGCAAATTAAATGGTTTGTTTCCCTGCGACAGACACACTTATAGAGTGTGAGTTTGTGTGTGTACATGGGTGCGTAATTCATGCAAACAGCACAGCATGAGGCCAGAGCAGCCGCTCACACTGGTACTGCCTGACACAGTTGAGGGAGACAAAAGATGAGGAAATTCAGGAAAAAAAAAAAAAAAGATACTAAGAGGATAGAATAGAGAGAGGTAAAGAGATCTTGTGGGAGACTGACAGAGAATGATAAAGTGTGCGTTACAGTTTATGTAGAGATATGTATGGTTCATCGCACGTGGTTTTTTATAACTCTTCATCTTTCCCCGGAGCCAGGTACTCGGTTCGCACCATTTTCTCGTTGTCTTTCATGTGTTTGTCTCTTTCTGTTTTCTTTCTTCCCTCACTCAGGCAGCGATTGTGAAACTCAGACAGTTTCAGTGCCATTTTGGAGGTGGTTCCTATTTTTAGGGCCGTATTTAGGCTCATTGTGCCGAGATGAAAAGTGAGCTAAACGCACCGAATAGGATGACTTGCGCGACTCCAGTCTGTGTCGTGCAAAACGCGGCGGTTACAGGAAGGAGCCCGAGCTGTCCTTTTAAGGTGCCGGACCGCCGCGTTGTTTTCGGGCCAACAAACAAGCACTGTGTCGCAACACCTCAGGGGAGCGGAGGTGACAGATGACATTTTCAAACATGTTATCTTCCAAAGCTCCCCTTTTCACATTCGGTTCAGAGGTCACAGCTTTAACATCTGCCAGACGGTTTTGCAGGAGTTCACAGGCATTTTGAAAAGCTGAGAGGTGAGTCCAAGGGTTGTGTTTACACGCACGGGATAAAAACCTCACTCAGTTTCAAAGCTCCTTCTCCTGACGTGTCAGTTAGCAGAACAAAAGGGAAAAAAAGTGCAGGCCTTTCAAGACAAATTTAAAGTAAAATTGGACGGTCAAATGACAACAGTTTAGTTAAGTCAAGTAATTGTTCAATTCAATTTTAGCATGTGTGCAAATATTTCATGTATATTGTTTGAAACTGTCCTATCAGGCCTGCATGCTGTGTGTGTTCAGCTGTGGAGCTCTCTGTGGTCCTGATCCTGTGGGTGTCAGCAGGCAGCGTGGACAGCATTGTTGATGCCGAGTGTGTCAGATTTAAGGGAGCTGTCCATGGTACTCCTTTCTGTCCACGGTGTTACTGCCAGTAGGAAATTTCAGCCAGTGACTAATCTGTGTAACCACTGATGTCACCAGTGCTCCTTCACCAGATGAATTCTGTTATCCAAACAGCCTTTTAAATTATAATTTTATCATCTCATTCTGGTTTTTTCCTATGATGTAGAGTCATCTGGTCTAGTTAAGTAACTTTTTTAGACTTTAGTGTTTTCTCCCGAGTGCACCTACAGTCTCCAGGCTCTGTCTACACCAGGGTTCTTATGTGACTACTGCAGTTATTCCCTCCATGTGTGGTTTGTTTAAATGCTTTGGATCATACCTAAAAAGCTTTTATTTCACTGATTTTACACATCAAGGTCAGTTTGCTTGTCATGACGAGTGCTTCCCAACCAGTGGAAACAGTTGTACAATGTCTGGAGGTAGATTTTCAATTTTCAAAAGTTAAAAAAAAAAAGAAGCCTGCTGAGGATTATCTCAACTTGGGCTTGGAAATGACACATTTCTAACAGAAAACCTTCATTACAAACTGGGACTGTAGGCATGGGCATTTACCAAACAGGGACAGTCTAACAAAATGTAATATTGAGTTGCATTATGGGAGGTGTAGGATACAGTATTTTTGATGCTTCTCCCATACTAGTGAAGAAAAGTCAAGGTAACATTGCCTCTACTGCATCGATTTTGATATTTTTCAATACTAAAAAGCTGCTGAACTATTCCTTTAAATGATTTCTACGGCTTTGTGCATTTTGTGCGTAGGTGTGTGTATGCATATGTGCCCTTGTGTCCGAGGCTAATTGCCTTAAAGATGCTATCACAGCTGCCATACCTCTATTGAGCCCTTCTAACCTGACAATCGATGCATGCAGGAAGTGGCCTGGATAGAGAGGACACACGCACTCTCACACACACACACACACACACTCACGTGTGCGATACACACACCTGCATAACTCACCATTCCCAGTAGGAACATGTCCAGCCCCCTCCTCCCGCCATTCACCGTCAGCCGTTGCCCACACCTCACTGCCCTCCAATACACACATTAACACGCACACACACAAACACACTGCAGCTTCATTTAGATCGACGCAGAGATGATGGCTGCTTAATTTATTCACCAGAGCGTCCCAGCTAAAGGTCCAGGTGTCATCCTATCTATTGGCATGTGGTGGATTTAAAGTGTATTGGAGTCAGCACTCCTCCCCTCCTGGCCTCCTGCATTAACACACATAATGCTAAATCAACAGCTCTCTGAAAGCCCGCTAAGTCCTCTAACCCTGTAGAGACAGAGAGAGGGAGAGGAAGGAGGAGAGGAAAGGAAACTGGCATGGGCTATGTACACGCACACACACACACACACACACACACACTTTGGAGGACTTGAACATTTTGAAGTGTGAGATATTAAGGAAGCGCACAGTGGAGGATAAAATGCTTTGTGTTTGGACAAGTGTTAGTTGGGGACCTGAGAGAGAGAGGGGGAGGGAAAGTGCTCCCTCTCCTCGCTAATCCTCCTTTATTTTCCTCCTTCCTCTTCTCCACATCTTCTGTCCTCTTCGTTTTCATCGCTCTTTAAAATTAGAGCAGGGAAGGCAGGGCCTCAGCGGCGTGTCACAGCGCATGGAGCCTAATGGCTAATCATCACAGGCTGGAACAATGACGGCCAAAGACCGTCTTGGGACCCGACTCAGCTCCCGGCTCTAAAGGCCACGAAGCCATGGGGATCTTTTCAGGCAATGAGGAGAGGGAGTTCAGGCTGAGAAACATGGACAACAACATCGATTAAGTAATTATATGTAATTTAGGCTTGCTTTGCCCTACTGGCCAAACCATATAGCCTGTGCTCGCCTTCTGAAGGTTTAGCTTTTCACTTTTATAACTATATATAACTTGCATAGAATAAAGAAACTAGTGTCTTACCATTGTGCATTTTATTGCAATGATAGTGACCGATTGATTAAAGCCCCTTGAGGCAAATTTTTTGACTTGTAATATTGGGTGATAATAAACACAATTAGCTTGATCTCTGAAGAAGAAATATGCTTTGAAAAAAAAATTTGTTGTGCTATGAAAGGACACCAGGTTTCCCTAAAATCCAACCTTAAGCTGAAATTTGGGTTTACACTCACTGTTGCGCTAGCCCGGCGCTGCGTTGCATGCTATGCTAATTTAGCCTTAGCTTACTCCTTTGGACTGGAAGGTCAGCGGCGGCCTCAGGCGTGTTTGAGCGCTGTGAGATGCTGGTGCCGTCCGTCCTTGAGTGTTTGTTTTTGTGTGCCTTTTGAGCGTCTGGTCGCGCGGTCCGTTGTTTATTGTCCGTGCTCGGGCATGCATGTGTGCGTGATGGCGGTGCTGCTGTTGGTGCTAATGGATTCGCTGAGAGAAACACTGCTGGCCATGATGTCAGCAGGGGTGTGAAGGCAACAGTGGGACAGCGTGTGTGTGTGTGTGTGTGTGTGTGTGTGTCAGGGTGTGAATTCTGTCTGAGTCGGGGGAATAACAATGCCAGCAGGAGTGAGAAAGAGACAACGGAACGATTAAAAGGAGGAGGGGGAGGAGGGATGGGGAGGGGGCGCACTGATAGCGACAAACTAAAAAGAGAAGGATGAGAGGAGAAAGAAATGGATGGCCGGTAATAGAATGGAGGAAGCACAACTTCTTTGTTAGAGTGAGAGAGACAGATGCCAGGCCATTTTGAAGTGTCAGAATGAAATGAGAGCAACAGACAGAGAAAAGAAACAGGCCAACAATGTAAGGAGAGAAGGGAGACACATGGATGGAAAAGTAATAGTGAGAAGGATGGATATGGAGATATACAGGGATGTTACCGTTGCTCGCCGGGCCCATAAAGACAGCAGGGAACGTTGGAGAGGAAGGCAGAGAACGATTATTTGATGGAGATTGAAGACTGAGATAGAGGGAGCGGTGCGATGAAGGCTGAGAATGATGATCAGCTGATACGCAGGGGGAACTGATTATCTCTTCCTTAACCCGTTCAACAGCACCCATAGGTGAAGGGCAGACGTGATGTCAGCTCACAGTGAGAGGAAGAAGTCAAGCAGGGAAAGGTGCATAAGAGGCTTAGAATAGATAACATTAGATAGGAGGTTTATTAATTTCTAAATTAAAATTCAGAGGACAACTTTACTTGTCAATAGTAGTCTTCCAGACATTAGTTGGCGATGCTCTGACTTTAAAATAAATATAAATGAGTATTTAGCAGACAATTTATTTGCAGTTGTCTGGTTAGAGGCACTTCAGATATTACTTTTTTGATTTTGGCAGACTGTCTAGCATTGATTTGATGTTGAACAATAGGTCAGATATCTGCTTTTAGCCTAATAACAAAATATAATGTATATAATGAATAGGATTGGTGCAGAGAATCAAGGCCTGAGGTCATCAGTAGAAGGACTGTGAAATCACACAATAGAAAAAGAAAATGTTGAATTACATTTTTCTCTTTGATCAATAGTAGCAAAGTTGAATGTGACACAGTCAGTCTACTTTGCAGATAATTTATGCAATTCCCTGTCTCATGATTTTACACAACCTTTCTTTTCCCCTGCTCATAGTTATCATGCATATACAGACAGCACACTCATGCACGTACAGCATAAGGAAATAGTGAGAGAAACTGAACCAGAGAGCCAGCGGAAGACAGACAGAAACAAGAAAGAAATAAAAAAGGAGAATGACCGAAAAAAGAAGAAAAAAAAAAGGCAGAGCTGTAGGAGAAATATTGTTGCTGTGAGCCTGAAACAATCTCAGCGGATGATTTAGCGGTCTTTCCAACACCAAGACATGTGTTTATGCAACTACAACCAAGAGACTATAGTGTTTCACAGTCTTTTCTGTGTGTGCGCTTCTTTGCATTGCGCTTTTGCCATTTCGGTGCGCGTTTGTGTATGTATGTGTGACACATAATTAAATGATCTTTTGAAAACTGCATAGGAATTTAATTAGTTCTCCTTTGATATCCCACTGAATAAATAATATCAGTGAGATATGCTGTACCCAGTGCATATGGGAGTAAAAAAAAAAAGAAATATTACCACACTTGCAGCTTATTACACATGACCATCTGGTGATATATATGTACATATTGTGTTACAGCACACCACTGTCATAATTCACTCTAAGCTATTTATTTAACACAGTTGCCACAGTAAGAGCTTTTTCAATCAGAGCTTTTACTTTCTCTTGCTCATGCGGAGTGACCAAACAAACTAGAATTAAGATGTTCTTATAATTTGCTTTTTCTCCCTAAATGTGCTTGCCTACGCTATTTCTTCTTATTGGGTTATGAGAGCATTTGGCTGTCATGCTGAGCTGACTAAGTACAGTATAGCTCTGTAGTGAAAGCCATGAATCACTGACGGCAGTTACACGTGCCAGTCTTTTCCCTTCAAATGTAATCAGTCTAAACCACAATCCCCATGAAGATATTTACACCAGTGCTGAATAAAATGACGGGATACAGCGTCCCATGTAAACGCTCCAGTGAGTAATCTGAACGGCTCCAACAGGTGCAATACATTGAATCTGACTTTCCATAAACTTTCGGGGAAAGTAGCAAAATAATGAGCTTGATTGCATTATATTTTCTGCTGTGTTTTTACTGAACGAACAGTTTTATATGAGCACACCACAACCAAAGTCTCTGGATACAAAGTGAACCTTGGAAATGAGCCATATGGTCTCCAAACATGCACACCTCCTGTGAGCCTGGAATGGCAGTTTAAATTTCAAAAAATGAAAATCATATTAAAAAACTGGATCAAAATGTGAAAATAAGTTTGTAGTGATTTATCAAGCAAAGTTCACCCCCCCACCACACCACCACCCCTTCTATTCTTTCTCAGCTGTCTCCATACTCCATTCATCATGTTTACAGCGTTGATATGTCCGCCCTTACCGCTATCAATTAAATGTACTGTCAACCACCAGATCCCCTCTTTCTATCATCTTTTTTTCCTGTTGCTCTCTATTTCTCTCATCCTTTCCTTTTCCTTTTTATGTTTTCTTTCAAACACCATACCAATTTAGAGAGTTCTTAACTTAAATTTGACCTTTATTAAACTGCAGTGTGTTTCACAACCGAATATATTCAACACATACTATAGGCGCTATCATCAATCCCGAAGAGATAAACACAGTCAGTCGTCATTGTGCGGCGCGAAATGGGACCAATGTGAGCAGGAGTGAATGGAACTGGGCCATTGACAGCTGAGCTGTGCGGGGCGAAGCGGTTTTGAGAGGTGGAATGTGGGTTTACCACAGTGAGGAGTGCCAAACCGGGCCTAGCTGTGCTGAAATGATAAAAGAAAAAGCACGGCACAGTGGTAATACCCAAGAGGACGTCAATGATGATGTTAATGCACATTAAGAAAGAAACATCTGCAAAGCATCCTTGTGGCTTTTATGCCATCATTACCAAAGCCTGTGCACTAATTGAGCAGTTTGCTTCACAATCATTTGCATACATAAAGTTGACAATCAGAAGGAAACAAAAAAAAAAAAGGTCACAAACTAGCTGCACTTACAAGGAGAGTTGTCATAGCAACTGGTGAAATGCAGCTCGTATTATGGGAGCGCTTGGAATGTGCCTTTGACCAATTGGATTGCTCGGCTGAAACTACCCGTTGTATAATTTACTATCATATCTTTTACACCGTACAGCTGTGCCAGTGTCTGGCTTACTTGGCCGAGGCTGAGTTGGGATGAGGTGGTGTGCTACATTACAACGGCAGCCAATTCGACGGGAGAGGAGGGGATGAGCCCTCCTCTTTATTTATTCAGCTTTTAATGTTGTGCAGGATAAGTTGGCTGCGCCCATTTTGTCTGCGTGAGAGGGTTTGCCTGCCAGCCAATCAGGGGAAAAATGCCATCTTTTGCTGGTGAAGGAAGATTGCAGAGATATGCTAGAGAGGCTCTGCAGCATGCCGCAGGAAGGTAGAATTGATTTGTTTGGATTCGACATAAACTTGTGACAAAACAAGTGTGTATAAAGGTGACAATGAAAAGAGCGTGGGTTGTTCCCTGCTTCTGCGAGTCCCGTCAAAGCCATGTCGCACCATCCATCGCCACACTGATTGTTTGAGCCTCGGGGAAATTTTAACCAGTTGCAGTTTTTTGCAGAAGCACCACTCTCCCACTCATATCGCAGTGCATCGTGCATCGGAACCAACGCACAACCTGCAACCTGGACTTCTTGCAAAGAATGGAAATCGGAGTGATAACATCACCACACATGGACAGCTGTGCATGCTGCGCCACACCGCATCGCGTTGTTGATCTATTTAGTGCAATTCTGCGCTGACCTCTCCTGACATGTGCTGCGCTTTGCTCCGCTGCTCCGGTGTGATGTGTGCAGTGTGTGGCTGCAAGTCTATAATTCATAGACATATGCACTCTTCCCTTTGAAATCTATCCATAATTGATTCTGCCAGTCCCACTGTAGGGATGGTTAGGGGGCTATCTGTCTCTCTGAGTCACTACTGAGCGCGTGTGCAAGTGTGTGCTTGTGAGCATCTGGGTGTGTATGCTCATGTGAAAAAGAGACTTGAAAGAGGTTGGAGAAAGACTCATAATGTGAGAAAGGAGCATGGCGCAGTGCAGTGTAAAGTGCGGTCTCTCCCTCTCTGTCTCCCTCTCTCTTTTTCAAATACCTCCCTCATGGGTTTCTGAGGGAAACAAAGGAGCTTTGCTCACCTCTCTCCCTCGCTCACTTGCTCCCCTCCCTCCCACCTTCCCTCCTCCTTTATTTTCTCTGGCTGCATTTTTGTCATTTTCTATTCTTTTACTCTCCCTTCCCTGCCTCCCTCTCTTCTCCCTGCCCCCTGGCTGTTTTGCTCTATAGCTAAAATGGGTCCTCAGTCAGTGGCTTTGAAACCATTAAAGTGCTCTGAATGGTCTTGCCAATATGCTCATTTGATTTATGATTTTTCTTTTTTTTCACACAGCGTACGTGGCAATGAACAAAGCAGTGCTACTGTAATGCTGTGGTGCATTTGGTGACTACCACCACCGTAGGCCTTTGTCACTAATGCCACCCAGGCTATGATGCAACTTGTGGTAACTCACTGGAGGTTGGTCATGCGATGAGTGTAGTGTGGTAATGCTGCTGAGTAATTTCAGTTTGGGGAAAATGATTTTCAGACTTTGGGTCATTGACCTGTTTGTTGGTGGATTCCCACAAGAGCCTGAGCCTATTTTGAAAAGAAACACTGAGACAGAGCTAAATTAGATTTAGCAGCTGTAGTAATAGTTTTTCCACCGCTGTATTTATTTGATGGCTATAGCTGGTTTGTGGATTCAGATTTTACATGCACCATGATACAATATGATGCATTTAAATAGACAAATGGGCCTGATGGCGCAAGAGTAATAATAATAATTCAGTAGTATATTATTCATTTACACTCTGAAAAGAGCTGTTCTGCATTCTGAGTACTTAGTATTATGTACTTATGTAGCTGACATCACGCGGACACACTGTATTTATAGGAAACCTACTGTTAGAGTAAATTAACATAACTATTAGTGCGAGTCTCTCTGGATGAAAGAGCAGAGGCTACATTCTGCCACTTCTGAAGGTAAAGACTATTTTAGAGTGCATTTAGACTGCATGACAAAAAAGGTCGTGTACGTTTATAGCTTGTCACTTTGTGGGAGATCCAATAAAATGGTGGCTGCAATCTGTTGCAGCCTGTCTCACATCAGTTTGAGGCATGTCAGCAGTCACAGCTGTCACATTTTTTTTTGTGTTGTTTTTTTTTCACAGTGCTTTTTTTTCATTTAAGTAATTAATGTTGTTTTATCACAAAGAGGATAACATTAGAAAGGGTGCAATTATAGCAAGGTGGCTACGGTCACGTCAGCACATAGAGCAGGCAATAACGCTAACATAACCGTGGGTTAAGTAACACTGAGTTATGTGTTGAGGTGATGTTAACCTAAGCTGAGGTAATTCTAGAGGTAATGCTGAGGTGAGTTTGGGAGTGTTGATGTATGGTTGAGAAAGAGACTGGGCTGATGGCCCAGGGAGCTAACGACTCCATCTGCTCCGCTCACACACACCATTAAAACCACAGCTGGAGACACACCTCTGCCTGTCTGTTGGTCTGTGTCGCTCTTGCTGTCGTCTTTCCATCACAAAGTAAAAGTGCTTTATTGGCATGTAATGCAAAAGTACCCATCAGCACACAACAAACAAGCAATAATACAGAAAAAAACATTCAATAATGATATCTAATTGATAACCAAATTACACAGTACCTGTTATGCATCTCTTGGTTTTAATTGGTAATGTCCCTTCTGTCTGCTGTTGGAACAGCTTGATACATATTTTCAGCTTCATTTGTCTCTCACTATCTCTCTCCCACTGTCTCTGAGTCTGTTTTCTCATTCACTTGCTTTATCAGTCTGTTCTCCTCCTCTTTGTCAGTATGTTTATGTCTCTGTTTAGCTTCTATTTTTTCTACTTTTCTTTTTATATCCCCCCCCCCCCTCTCTGCCCTAATTTTTCAATTTTCCTCTGCACACACAAACAGACACACGGACGTTGCAGAATTTCCATATTGCCCTACCTGCCTGCAGAGCTGCTGCTGCTGCTGCTGCAGTGTTTCTGCACCGATTTTTTCCCCAACATTTTAACCCCCTGAAAGTGCAAAGACAGGAATGCTCAAGTCGTTGTTTGAGAGATTACCATATTCTTGATATTTTTACACAACAATATTTCAGAAAGATGTGCTGCATTTTTCTATGTCTGTGCCGGTAGAAGATGCTAATCCTTTGTAGACACGTACCACGAGGGCTTGAAATTTCGGGTCTTTTAGAAGTTTCTTGCAGAAATTAAGGAAATATATAATAAACCTCACATATCAAATCCATCTCACAACATGTCTTGCACATTTGTTGCATTGCAGCTTTTCCTAACAAACATCTCTGCAAGTTAGCGAACTACTGAGCAGCCCAAAGAAAATAAATTCAATACAAAAATCATAAGTAACATGGAAAGAAAACAAATAATGAATATTGAAACATTACTTATAGAAACCTTGTTTTTGTTGTGGAAGATCCTCCATAGTTGGCTGCCCAAATGGTACAAGGGCCAGCTTTGGATTGTAGCTACACCCCATACCATTTACCTTTCCACTGGCTTGACCTGTTTTTCATTTTCCATACCTGTGCCTTTTTTTCCATACCTCTTCCCCTCCCTCATCATTTCTTCCACCGGCCTGTTGGTACCCCAATCTCCCTTGTATCTCTCTCTCCACACACACACACACACACACACACACACACACACACACACACACACACAGAGCTCTTGGCAGACAGAGCCCCTGCAGTTTTTCTGCTGACGCTGCCATTATTGCAATATCTCTACTGTTGAATAATTCACCGCAGACGTTGCTATCTGAACACAGACACACACACACTCATACACAGTACATTTCCATTCATTGGCACATGTGTTACACATGCCCACACACAGCCTCTCTGTCTGACACCGGCACACGCACGCACAGACAGGCATGCACACGCCCACACACCATGGCGAAGACACATGTGCTTCGTTACAAGTACACACACACACGCACACAAACAAACGGACGGCGCTGCACTGCTTTCCATTTCCCTTCGCAAAATGGGACAATGGGAAGATTTCATTACCCTGTGTAAAACGCATGACAGTTTAACAGTCTCTCAGTACATCAATCTTTCCATCCCCTCTCGCTCTTCCCCCCTGCCACCTACTGAATCCCTCGTTTATCTTTATTGTAAGTTAATTACCCCACGGAGTCGCACCGTGCGTGGAGCTCTGTGTGCTATGTGTGTAAGACATAGTTTGTAGATTATTTTAGTATCCTGATGGTTTTTGCTTATTATATTGACTTGGGGCTAATGCTTAAAGTCACAGAGGAGAGAATTTCAAATTGCCTTAATGTACGGTTTCCCCCAGAAACTAAACATCGGAATAATGTGGAGTATAATAACCCATGGTAGCTGAATAGTTTGACATTTTGGGAAATATAAAAAAGATTGATACTGCTCTAATATATGTAGGGTAAAACTGGACACACAGCCAGCACCTGGTGAGCTTAGCTTAGCATGAAGACTGGAATCAGGGGTAATCAATTAGCTCGGCTCTGTCCATCTTTCTACCAGCACATCCAAAACTCACAAATTAACTGTAAAGCATCCGTTAAAAAGGAGGCTTTCTATTTTGGTTTTATTGGCGATAATATGCCAATAATATTTACTGGATAAGTGAGATGACTTCCTTGTGTCTCCAGGAAGTCCCTTAAATCCAACTGCCAATTAATAAACAGTTAACACATACGGCAGGACAATAGATTTTACAGATTACTGGAGATCAGACCGCTAGATACTACATTAGGGAGCCTATATCTGATGATTGAATATCTAATGAGTGCAGATTATAGGTTTTACACAATCTGCATACTGACTTTCTTAATGAATCCCTCCCGTTTAAATCGGCTATTAAATGGCAAGTGCTAATGACTGCTTCCGTATTACAAACATATTAGTGATTGTGTTCAAATGTCATCCCAGCAGCATCCATATATCACATTATTCACTGAGCATATACCGGCACCACATGCACTGTTTTATCCATCTGACCACCTTTTTACTTATCAGCAGCTGCCTGTCACTCTTTTCCGCTCCCTCCCTCGCTCTCGCTCTGTCAGTCCCGAGCGTCTCTCTCCCTCACACCCTCCCGCTGTAAGTGTTGTTAAAGCCTCTGCAGGACTCTGAATGTGTTCCAAATGAAATTGCCAAAGCAGCAGCGTAAGATATCTATCAAGGCTCACCGGCATCGCAGGAGTAAAGAGAGCTTCTTATTAAATCACATTAGGTCCATCGATTTCTGCGTTGGCTCGCTCGACTTTTTGTCTCTTTCACCAAATGAGCTTTTAACTCCTGGCTGGCCGCAGCATTACTTAATGTATTACTGTAGGTGGACAGTAATGGTACTGTACCGTAAAGCAGGAAGCGGGTGGCAGGAAAAGCTTACCACAGTCTGCATGCTTTATCTCTGTGTATCTGAATTGATTTGTTTTTTTGTTTTCTTTTAAAAGATTTGATTTTCTTCTTTTACTCTCTGAATCTGTAGGTACCAGTGTGTGTCTGTGTGTGACAGCAGGGATAGGATTTTTATTGTTTTACCCGAATTGAAGTTTGAGTCTTTGATTAAGTTTAGGGATTTCCATGACACTGTAAGGGGACCCATCAAATAACAGCCTGTTTATAGCCACAGCCTCTTAATAGCAACACACACACACACTCGCAGACACACACAGAGGCTGCCTCTAGGTGTCAGAGCTTTACTCAATGTGAGATGGTTGAGTGGATTATAGGTGGTGTAATGTTGATATTTGGGTGAAATGAGGTTTTTAGGATTCAGTACAATTTGTGTGCTGGGTAGGGTGGTTATGCGATGTCGTTCTATCTATTTTTGTGTCTTGCCTTGTATCATCTCCCTGCCTGAGTCATGTTCTCTGCAAACATACATGTACCACAACATGCATTATACATGTACCACATCTGGCTCCGTGTATTTGCATGTACCCATCCAGTGATGATTTCACTGGTGGGAGCTTACGGCAGATCAGGTGGGACGAGCTGAGTAAGATTAGTGAGTGACAGATGTTCAAGTCTCGTTGTATTGTCAGACACATCACTGGTCGACCAGGCCGCGCTATTCCCAATGACGTGGAAATCGATGGGAGCGTAATCGATAGGTGTTCTGTATTGACAAAGCAGCCGGGCCGGCAGTCCCCAGCTGACCCTGTGAACCAATACGAGAGAGGCAAAGCAACGCTGTTTCTACAAGGAGGAAATATGTTACTTAAGAAATAAGATACGGCAGCTTTTTACTCACAGTCTTTACTCAAACCTTACAAAAGGGGAAAATAAAAGTCAGGATGTCTTTGTTCAAGTGTCCAGCACACAGAAAAAAGGCTTTAATTCACCATCAGAAAGGTGCTTGTTTGTCTGGTCTAGCTCTGGCCCCATAGTTCTTTGTTAATGCTGTTTGATTCATTCAAACATCATCCTGAACAGAAAAAAGGGAACCAGATAATTTATGATAAGAAGCATGTTCTTCCATTGTGCATCTGTGTCAGTGTATTGAGTTCCTGGCTTTTCTCAACCAACGGTTTAATCAGCCGTACTGCTGTCTTGTGAAGTGAATAATACAGCTGAAAAAGACCTGTGCTATCTTTATCATTAGTATGTGTTTTTTTTTCAAACTTACAGCTTTTCTAAATTCTATTTTTTACTCGAAATAAGATTTTAAGATGTCCTTTTTGTGTGAGCAACTTAAATACAGTTAAAGGATACACAGTGGAGGAAAGAATGGAGGAGGAAAGAAATTTCATTTTATATATACACAAGAAGTCATGATAATATTAGCTAACATTTCCTGCAATGAGAAGGTTTTCTGATTCAACAGAACATGGGCACTGAAAACCTTATCAAAAGCTGCACATGTGCATGTCGGGGCTTTCATGCCATAAATTGTCATGTTAAGTCTTGTCTGAAAAATCACTCGCTTTGATCTAAGTGTTGAGAGTGTGTGTGCGGGCACATGTGTTTGAGCATTTGCACGGGAAGGCATGACGTTCACATGCCAATGAATGCCTAAGTAGGTTGACGCTCATGTGCACATGCATGAGTAGGTCCAGCCCATGTCTTGACAGCGTCGTGTGTCCATGTGTGATGAGAGGTGTGTGTTTGCATGTACTGGGTGTGTGTGTGTGTGATGCGGATGTCTTTTCTGTGATTGTGTGATTGTTTTATACTCACACAGAGCATAAGCATGCAATTCCCATATTGAAACTAATCAAACAGCAGGCACACACCCCAGTTTGTAGCTCATAGCTCCATTATGTAGCTCCCCTCTTGCGCCAACATCCCCTCCCCCTCCCCTGTTGATCCTCCTTCCAGCTACCTGCCATCATCTTTCCACCATCATTCAATCGTCTTCCCTCCGCTCAATTGCTTTTCTCGCTCCCTTCATCTCCCTCCATCGTATGTTCTCCATCAAGCTGTCTCCTCCAACATTTGTGGCCCCCTTTTCTCATTTGGTCCCTTATCTTTCCATCTCTCCCCTCATCCTCTCCTCACCTTATTTTACCTGACCTGCCATCTGCCTTTCCCTCTTGGGGGCTGGGTGATGGGGAAGAGGGAAGAGTTGGGGGATGATAGAGGTGAAAAAAACAAAATGAGAGGTAACCGAGGAGGGGGCAGTTGGGATGGGTGAGAATCACTAAGGAGGAGGAAAATGTAGGTCTCGGCGCATGTCTTCATTAATTATGCTCTTGTTATACAACATGCCAGGGGAGTGAACCAGAATCATTTTACTGATGGTTTGGCAAGGTTTTTTTTTTCTCTTGAACCTCACAAAATGGCCATGCCAGTATCCAGACATTCATTCATACTGCTGTGTTGAGATACAAATAGAAATAATGGATCAAGTGTCTGGCAGAATGGGGTCAAAGTGCAAGATATGCCTTTGTTGATCTGTGCTAAAGCTTATGAAGGGGGTTTGAAGCCAAAATGTTGCCAAAATATTCAGATTTCCAGTGAGAAACATAAATAAGAATTTCATATGATTTGGCATTCACTATGGCAAACTATACCCATGTGGCTGTCATGTATGAGCGCAAATAAAATGTTAATAAAAAAATGCTCTACTACCCTATAAAAAAGAAAAAAAAATCAAATTATAAATAAATAAAAAGAATGCGGGTGAAATGACAGATCATGCAACAATATATTTTATTCATCCCTCAGCTGTATAAACAACATTAAGAAACAAGTTCTCTAATCAAATGTCTTGGGTTGAGTCCCTGTCACTGAACATGCTTACCTGTCATCGAGCTGACAGCGTGCTAATTTTGCGAGTCAAGTGAGGAAGCTCGTGCAACATTTCACATCATCTCCTCTGAGAAAGGAGGGTGAGAGTCCCACATTGTCCACAAATTCTGCAACAGCTTCTCTTGACAAATGTCACACAGTCCAACAAGGGAATGCGTGCAGATAGTAAATACAGTATCAACATTTCTACGACATTACTACGAGATACATCATGACACTTAAGGTAAAGGGATGTGTTTCCCTTCCTTTTCTTAATTTCTCCAGGAGAGAGCCAAGCTGCACCCGGCCAACATGCAGCGCAAACCTCACACTTACACCACTTAGACAAACGCACACACACATCAGCTTACACTCACAGCTTTGAGATGCCATGTTATGGGTTTGTATGTATGTAAAGGCCAAAACATACCCTACATAAGTGTGAAAAGTGCCTCACCTGACGTTCCTGACATGCTGCGAGCATACGCGGTGGTTTCAAGTGTCACAACAGCACGATGAAGCTGTCTCCTTTGATTTGGGCTCATGTTCAGTCATTTGCAGCTCTCGTGACAGTCCGCTTGACAAGTGTGTCGACTGTATTGTCCCTTTGAAAGCTCAGGTGGTTCACCAGAGGACTCTGTAATGTATACGCTATGTAATGCATTTGCATACATCCATAGATGTAGAGGCTTAATGCTTCCCATATCTCTGCTGCACTTTCAGGTGTCAAGTAATTATGTTAATCATGTGCATGCATATAGTTGTGTGTGTTTGCGTGAAACAGAGCGAAAGTGTGTGTGTGTGTATGTGTGTGGCGCGCTTGTGTGTGTGTGTGTGTGCGTTTGTGTGTGTTGTTAATAAAGTCTAAATTGAGGCAGAAGTGCTGTGGGTGTTACAGTTCTAAAGAGACTGAGAACACAACTAACTAGGTCATCTTCCCTCTCTCTCTCTCTCTCTTCACATACACACACACACACACACACACACACACACAGTGTACCTTTAATACTGCAGGATAAAGTAGATTTAGACTCTCTCAGCCTTCTCCTTTATACAGCCCTCTCTGGGCCCTCCTCTTTCCTTTTTTGTAGATGGAAGAGCAACTAGAATGAAGCCTCTACATCTCCTCCAAGCTTATCAGTACTGAAAGAACCCTCTTTCTATTGGTGGCAGTGCCACCAAAGTGGGAAAAATGGCCTTGTTCTGGGAAGGTCGCCAGTTGGACACCACGGATTGCCTGGGAAAATCTGCACAGGGAACGTGAACGTCTGTCACTGTCCTGTTACCTCTGCAGTGACTGTTGAGTTTGTGCTGGGAGACCGGTTGGGCAGTTGCCCTGTGTGAATGTGCAAAACTGTATGTGAAGCATGCCATTTTTGGGGGCAGGGGGAGGGGAGAGAAGTCATGCATGCTCACCAAAACCTTTCCCTGAAATTTGGTAATGAGGTTTTGGACAAATTGCTGGCCATGCTGCCAAATAGAAACGGAGAAAGAAAGTGAGTGGATTCCAGCCTCGTACATGGAAGAATGCCCAAGCTTTTGTAAGTCTTGAAGGCTCCTTCTGACCAGGGTCAGAAAATAGAGCACTAAATATTACTAATGCTTTCCTTACAAGATTCTTTTTCCTAGGTCATAGTCATATGTTTGATTCATATATTTGCCCAACAATCAGTCTGAATGCAAATGTCCTGGTGTAAAGGGGTTCATTTATTTTGGGCCCTTGATTTGCCATGATTTTAACACATTACTATGCATTGGCACAATTAATTAAGACTTAATTTATCTTTTTTAAACAGTCTTACAATGAGAGAAACTACTGCATACACTGAGTGTGCAGTTACATTGAGGTTGCTCCAGTTTCCTCACTCTGATCACGCTTTTAAGAATCCCCTTATCTGATGTGATACCAACCCTGATTTTTTTTTTCTTTTTTGCATTTTTGCTTTTAAATTGAATAATTTCTTATCATTATTTCTATAACAGCTTAAAAGTCACACATTACCCAGTGCAGTTTGGGATTGTTTGTTCAAAGTGTCAGTACAATTGATCCTGAAATGAGAGTCGTCTTTACCTTTATCTGCCCTCCGTGGAGAGGTCAGAGGTCACACGGTCAGGTGCAGTGCTGTTGGTAGCGACGTACTGCAGGACACTCCAGCAGGACAAACTGCCTTTGCACACGCTCAAGCACCTGTCTGTCTGCTTTAACATTAATGTTATGACAGGATAGCGTACTACCACCCTGAGCTCAATATCAGAGCGTTCACATATTTGTAGGATGACAAGAGGCTTATGGTAAAAGCAGGTTTGTACTGTAGGATGTAATGTGGTGAAGGTTAATTCATATCAAACTACCTGCTGTATTAACATGTTATGACAGTACAAGTGTCCATGATGAGGGGTGCAGTTGGCCCTGCTGACCACTAGAGGCTCTCTATTACTCACAATTCAGCACTGTACAGTCGACTGCACTGTGGTACATGCTGCACACTGCTGGTGCCCAGAGTTAAAGAACGATTTATCATATTTAAACTTCACGCCTGTCAGCTGCACCCTGCTTTCATCTCGACACGTGTGGATGTACTCTGCCTTACCTACACACTGAAATACAAATGTAGTTCATGCCCAACATGTCCGCGGATGAAATATGATATGATATTTCATGTGGTATCTGAATGATGCACAGAAACAGAGGCATGTTACTAGCAGAAGGCTGAAGAAAAAAAAAAAGATTTGGTAATAACTCAGGCAAATATCAAAGGTACATATTTCCTTTAAGATTAAAAGATCTTTCCAGATCTAATCTTTCACACCTTACAAATCTGTAGCCTTAGCCTTGATCATTTTAATGGATTTTAATACTCTAATATGAGCTAAAGGAACACCGCTCTCAACCCCTGGAGTAATTGTCCTTACTTCTTAAGTAGTACTGCCATTTTAGACCTTGTTGTAGGTGTTCTATCAACCAACACAGGGAATAAATCGCTTTCAGTTTAATCACATTTAAATGGCAATGAAGAATGACACTCATTTCCTAATGACAGAACGTTCATTCCCAATTGTTTCGCAAATGCTCTATGAAAAACTGCTCTAATGCCAAAAGTTGGTAGTCAATATTCAAGGTTTACGCTCTCTCTCTTAAGTGACTAAAAGTGAATTAAACGCAGACTCTGCTGTCTGCCAAACATTTTTCCTTAAGTACTAAAGTGCAGCACGGACACTAGCACTCACTGATCCTTCAGCATTTGGAGTCAAATCATAGGCAACCCCCTCTTTGATTCCCGAGATCGTTAAACTTAATCCATGTCTTTAATCTTTGTCTTTCTTTGCGGGTTTGAGATGTTGTCAGTAAATGGAGCTCTGAAGTGAATGTGCGCTGACCTTTACCCCACCTGTCGGGCTCTCAGATGTGGTCACTCCCTACTCTGACCCGGATCCACTCACCTGAAGTACAAGTTTCATTTTTGCTTGTTGAACCATTTTACCTCAGGCCGCTCACGGACGTTGTTAAGATTTCCTCACATGGCGGAATGCAATTGTGCACTCTTTTCAAGGTTTGATCTGAGTATTTCCAGCCCCAGAGAGGACCTGCATTTGTGTCTGTAAGATCTCTCAGGCTTATGTGTTGCCTCCAGTATATTTATCTCAGTGTCCCTGGGCAGAATCCAGGAAGACGGCTGTATTGTCTCTGCCACAGTGTCTTTTTGATATTACAGCTGGGACTCGACAAAAGTTAGAAAACCACTTGCAAGGTCAGTAACCTGCATCCGTTCCTGTCTCTCTTCAAGATGCAAAAACATAATCACAATGCTATTCTATATTTTGATGAATAAGAACAAGAGAAAACATGACTCACAGGTGGCTTGTTCATTGCGCACAGTTTTCACAGCCTGTCATCCGTTGGGCTCCCGGTGGAGTTTTTGGCAGCAGGGGCGAGTCAAGACAAATCCGATTCCAGTCGTTGTAACTTGAGCTAAGCATGATGGACTTGTCTGTGCTTTTTGCTATAATAAACTGTCTCTGAGTTCACAACAGTTTTCTTCACAGCGATTTAATGTTCATTTAGTTATAATGTTACAAAAATCATTGTGGATTCTTTTTTTTCTGACTAAGGTTTTATGCGATTTGTTTTGAAAACTGAACACCTGCTGTTTCAGATACACTTTCTTTAGTTTCACCCTTCCCTTCCCTTCCCTTTTTTTTTTTTTTTTTTTTTTACTGTTAACTGTTAATTGGCGCTTCTTTTTCTAGTTTTCTGGCGATGGGTTCCCACCACTGCCTTTCTGTGAGCATTTTGATTCTAGGCAATCGAACGTTCATTCAATCAGCCAGCCAATCAATATCAATCAAGCATACAGATAATGAATCCTGAGCAGCACATTTGGTAGAGTGGAACAAGCTTCACGGAGAAACAAGAGGCTGCCTCCGTCACGTCAGCATCCCCTCGGTGAAGTCTGAGATGCTGCTAGATTTCAGGGAACACCCAGGATCTGTAGCTCTGCGGTGCTCCTGCCGAGGCAGTTCCAAATGGGCATCAGTTGTCATCTATGTATTATCTATGTTTATTTCTGTATTTGTCTGTGTGTGTGTGTGCTAGTGTAGATTATGCTACCTGGCAATTTGTCTGTGTCTCATGTATGTGTGTGTGTGTGTGTGTGTGTGTGTGTGTGAGAGAGAGAGAGAGAGAGAAAGATTGTGGGTGCCACTGCGTTCGTTGCGCTACTCTCTGCCGCTGTGCTCAGAATGCTGATGTGTCACGCTGCAGCACTGCCCCACTTATCCAGCTAACCTCTCTTCCCTCCCTCCTTCCCTTCCTTCTTCCCCCTGCTCTCTCCTTTTTCCCATCATCCCATCTTTCCTTGCCTCCCTCCCCACCCCCCCATCTCTTTTCTCTCTCTTTCATCCACTCTCTGTCACCTTTATTCTTCTGTCCTTTCTCCTGAGCCGAGCAATCACACCACCTCCTTTGCTTCTCCTTTCCTCCGTCTTTCCCAGTGATTTTTTCTCACATTTTTCATGGCTGCTTTGAGCCTCCGTTTATGTGCCTGTGTGTGTCTTTTCACTTGCTTTTAAGTGTGTGTTTGTGTGTGTGTGTGTGTGTGTGTGTGAGACAGGGAGTGTGAGCGTGTGTGGGTTATGTTGGGTGCCACCGTCTGTTTACAGATGTTGACGATGCAGCAAAAAAAGCACACCGGCCCTCAACCAACCACTCTGTCTTCCTCCCTCTCCTTCACACACACAAACGCACACACACACACACACACTTGCACACACGCATTGCACACAACGCATTACAAAAACCGCTCTGTTCTTATCAACCAATCACATCGACCCCATCCGCTCGCATCAGCTAGCTCTGAGAAGAGCTACAGCCTGTGACAGCCACAGCCCCCGGCAACCCACATATGTCCATGGCAGAAAGCGGTGGGTAGCGCTGCAAAGCTGTCTCTGTGGTGGCAGCATCTGTCCCTCTGCCGAGCGGAGCCGGGTCCCTGATAATGAAATGTGACCACGCCATCCCATGATGTAAATACAGAAAATAACGCGCTAATGAAGATTTTGTCCTACAATGCCTGTGATTTGCACTGAAATATTGTCAGCGAACATCTGCCTCTGGTCACATGGAGTCATGGCTATGTGATAATGAATGTATTAGATAGGATAATGGGCCCTGATCGACTCAAAGATATTCCATGTGATATCAGTATTGCAGAGAGCGTGCCAGTCCAACTGGTGAGGGTATAAAAGGATCAACCAAGAGATGGATAAGACTGTACAACACAATCCATGCATAACACACACAGCCAAGATTAAGATCTGAGACTACTTTAGTGGGCATTTTACACAAGGTTACAGGAATTTGGCTTTTCTCATGGATTTCCACAGATCAGTGCTTCTCAACCCAGCGCCAGAGAGGTTTTCAGACTTTCCATTTGAAATGTATTAGTTTATTTTGGGGCTTCAGATGCTTGGTGGTTTGGATTAAATAAGAACCTCTTTCCCTTGAGACACACTCATCTTCCAATGCATTTGCATGTCTTAATGAGCACGCTGAGCGCTGTGGCCTTGGAGCAGTTTGGGTTCAGTGTCTTGCTCAAGGACTCCTCAGCTGGCGGAGACAGCACCAGTCACTTTCCAGTCAGCAGTGGACAGCTAGAGCTGCAGTGACCGAGGGATCAGACTAGCAGCCTTTTATTTACTGGCCAGCAAGATAAGACCACAAGACCACCTGAAACAATCCATATTATGAGAAAAAATCATAAAAAAACAGTAAGTAATTGTTCATTTGTTAATTACTGCCCAGAAGTCTTTCTTCCCAGCCACGTCATCCAGCTCTTCCTGTGGGATTTCAAGGTGTTTCAAGGCCAGATGGGACATGTAATCCCACCGATGGGTTTATGGGTTTCATCAGACACAGATTAAGGAACTGCTGATGTCTGAGGCTGTTTCATTCACAGTGACACTTACCTTCTCACATGGGTGCAGATTGCCTTTTTTCTCTACCCAACAAGATGACCCAACAAGAAATGTGTGCGCGAGATACTTATCACAAAACAAAAGGAAATTGTGTTTTATCATCCCAGCATCACGCCAGCGTTCCACCAATAGAGATAGAGTCGCCTGCATGCCGCAAGGCTGCATTACTGGGGACCATACTCTCCTAGATAAGTGCGTTAGATACGCCTGTGAGTGTGTGTGTATGCTGCGTGTGTGTCAAGGCTGTACTTGAACATGGGGTGAATGTAGGAACATGCCAAGTTGAAAGCATGAGGATAACACATCCTACGCACACACGCACACACACACACAGAAAGACTGTGCTCTGTGTTGTTTCCTGGTGGCAAAAGCACCATGACGGTGTCTGGTATCGACCAGGGAGAGATGTGTAATCCACTCTACGAGTGTGTATTTTGATGGTTCCAGTGTGTGTTGTGTTTTCCTGTGTGTGTTGTGGTTGCTTCCAGAGTGAGTGTGGCATGTAAAGTAATTATTCAGACAATAAAGCTTGCCTCTTTTGTCTTTCGCACTCAGCAGAACATGTTGTGTGTGTGTGTTTTTGTTTCCCTGTGTGTGTGTGTGTGTGTGTGTGTGTGTGTACAGCCTGTGTGTTTCTGTCTTTGCCATTGTTTGCACGGGTGCAAGCGTTTTCCATTTTGAGACTGAAACTCGAGCACTAATGATGGGTGCCTTGATAATATACGTATTGATACTGCGATACCTGTGTCTTTTTGCAAAGCATTGATTTTCAGAGGAGTAGGATCAATACTAAATATAAACAATGTAGTCGCCCTCCTCTTGCGTTTTGCACAAAAAATACAATATTTTCTTCTCCCATTCACTGCTGCCTCACCGTGGCATTATTGCCACTTACTGTCATCAAAGAGATTAGGTGTCGGAGTGAATTTTTTGACTTCTCCTACCCCACTTAACCTACACAGCTCTCACTCAATTGCTCAATAACTTCTACAAGAATGTGGACCTTTGAGGAGGAAAGTGTGAGTGCTGTGTACTTGGAGGTGTTAACGCAGCCCCTTGTCTCCAAAGTGAGATGCACTGCCCAGTTTACCATATTCTTTCATCATAATGAGACTTTTTTCACAGCAGATGGTTTGACATGTCATAGCATGAGAGAGTCATCATTAATATTTGCATTAAAAAGGCCTATTTGTACTGTCCACATGTCTGCATGTGTAATAAATTCCTCTCTCATCCTTGAAAATACACGAAAAGTTTCTGTGTATAATAATGATTGGAATCAGCATTTTCCATACCTTCCTTGGTTTAACTTGGCGTCAAATCAAAACCTTGCTATAGGCTATGTCGCTGCAATGAATCCACCACAGTCAGCGATATTTATTTGAGTTTTTTTGTTTAGGTTTGGTTTCAAGTGTCTTAATGGAAAAATATTTTTGAAGAAAAAAACCCCAGCTTGTTGTAGCCTCTCCCACTGAATGCAGCATGAGGCTCAGTGAATTTGAAGTATTTGTGAGGAAGAAGCGTAGCATTGCGATAATGGAGAGTCTCTTTGCCTTTGACCTGCTTATAGAGGCATGTGAGAAACCAACGATAGAAACGGATAGAGAAACAGGGAGACAGAGCGAGAAACCTGAAGTAGGAAGGTCTCGGTGAGATTAGAGGGGAGAGAGGTTTTGTCGCAAACCAGATTTGTTGCTACCGTATTGGGAAGTTACTGATTTCATGGAGACTTTTTTTCTTCTGCAGCGGAAAGAGAAAGTGAGAAGGGACAAAGAGACAGTGAGGGACTTTGACAAAAGAAAATGAGATTTAAATCTGAGGTTGTGGTTGAAAAGGTGAAAGGAAACAAAAGAAGGAAAAGAATTGCAGGAGAAGAGTGGTAAAGACGTCAGATGAGGGAGGCATCATAGAAAAAGAAGGTGAGAAAGGAGAGTTCCTGTGCAACTGTGTTTAGTTGGGCCAATTGGGATGAACTGTCTTCAGGCGACCTGACTTTGGTTATGAGACACACACACTTAATCCATAGCATGCTCACACACACACATCACACACATATTGTCTGGCATCATCTCTCCTCCTGTCCCCCGGTGCTTTCCGTCTCTTGCTCCCCTTTTCTTTCGCCGTTTCCCATCAGTCCGTCCACTCTGCCGTCCTCCCTCTCTGCCTTTCTCTCCTGATCTCTGTATCAGCACCATCTCTGTCTCTTTCATCAGGCAGGGAAGGATGCAGAGGGGCGTTAGGGTTTCGATGGCACTAACCTTTATCTCCGTCGTCCACAGTGTTCATAATGACAGCCTCTTCTTCCTCCTCAACCTCTCCCTTCTCTCCTCCTCCCGCCCCGGGCTCCCCTCCGCCTAAGCCCAATTAGCCTGTTGCAACTAACGAAAGGACGACTCTGTGTGTGTGTGTGTACGTGTGTGTGTAACAAGCATGCTGCATGAAATAAGATTTGGCCATCCAGCCTCTCAGCTCCAGTCGACTCGTTGCTTGCTTCAACCAGAAGAAAAAAAAAAGGGGGGGGTGGACAGAGATACACAAACCTTCGACACAAAGGGAGAGACGGACAGATAGATGCCTGAATGAGCTCAGCTGAAATGATCATCAGCGCATCGTGACTGTTTGGGCCAGTGTGTTTGTAAGATAGTCCGACAATTCTAAAATGGCGCTTTAGTGGTATCCTCTCTTTCGGCTGATATGCTCACACTGCCGGTGCAAAATTCACAAATCTCAAAGTTTCAAATTCCCAATTTTAAGTTTGCTTATCACGGTGCAAAGTCTGTGAATGCCCTAACATACAATATATGATAGGCAACCTGTGTAACACAGAAAAGGAGCGGTAAGGTAAAAAGCTACTGTGCATTAAGATCATAACCATTCAGCCTAAACTGGTTGTTTGATTGGTTTTCTAATTTCTTAAGACTGCTAATTCCTGACGTTTTTCTTTATCAATATGCCCCAATTCTTGCTATCTTTGTTACAGAATTTAACAGTAAAAGTCAGATTGGCATATATAGATGGATTTGTTTTTTGGCGGTGAATTTCTGACTTGTGGGTAATCTCAAAGCGAGCTCAAATTACTCTCCAGCTGACATGTACAGGGGCGGCTATTACACAATTCCCCAATCCTGCATGCTATATCCTGGATTGACACTGCAGCAGCTGACTCGCAGAATTGTATTCTTTTTTTTTTTTCTGAGTGTTGGAGCAAAGTAGGTGTTTTGATGCAAATCTTGTGCCATTGTGACAGCTAGTAGATATATTTAGTTCTCAGTAGTATAGCGCATATCGCACAGCACAGTAAATAAGGCTTTGCATGGCAGTGCTATGAGTGTCCTCCCTGTTGGTCAAGTGTAAGAGAAGAAGTTTGTTGTACAGCCATTAACTTTGATACTAACACAAACACACACACACACACACAAACAGAAAGACACACACAGACCACTGCAGGGTCATCAGCCTTCTCTCAGCTGCAGAGATGGAAAGAAATATGGATGAAGAGAGTGGAGAGGGATGGGAGGAAGTGATGTGCTCCACTTCATTCAATATGATTCGAACACTAACCTGCTCTGTTGTCGTGCTTGTAAAACCCTTCTACCCATGATGATTTTATTACATGGCAACTGAAGCTAATCCCTCTTTTGCTAAGTCAACACCGTTTTCTATCATCTCCTCACGACATCTGTAAAAGACATATATGGCATCAGTTTGTTGATCTTTATGGCTCCACGTGGACGTGCTGTTTGCCAGAGGATCAAATTTGCAGACAGTAAAGATGAGAAGAAGAGCATGTGTGAGATATCGGCCGTGAAAATTGTTTGTGAGCTCTGAAATCAGAGCTAGAAACCAAGAGGTTCCTCCTCTTGACTTTTTGGCCAGAAAGACTTATTTTTTCAAATAAATGCAGCACTGATCCCTTAAATCTCAGGGTAATTAGCTACATTACAGTTATATTAAATATTATTATATACACAAACATTACAGTGTGTAAACAAGCTTGACAACACTCTCTGTTTTGTAATAAAGCACCATTGATTGTCCCAATTTATCAACAAGGGAGACTTCAGTGCACTTACACACACATATACACACACACACAAACAATAACTGAGTATATACAAACTGATTATGCCTGCACTAAGCATATTTACACACACTTTTAAGCTCACACACAGCGAGATCCACACAAGCAAAGATCCCTATCAGTCCCAGAGTCGTCAATATAATCTATCAAATTAGTCTTTCTCTGATCACTAACACACCCAACTAACAGGCCTGCAGGCACCAACAGTGTGATTCAATGTATATACATGTCACCATTATTAGTAATTGGTCCAATTATCTGACATTCATTAACTGCCATTATTGCATCTGCTTTTTTCTGTGTTTTAGTCTTTATGTCTCTCTTAGTCTCTAGTTTTTTGTTATGGATAGTCTTTATCAGTAGTTTTGTTTTTCTGTGTGACATTTCTTGTGTCGCCTCGTGCTGTAAGTCATGTGAGTGTGTTTGACATGTTGCTGTTGCACGTAGACATCAATTTGTGTAGTTCCAACTTGGTGGCTGTGTTCCTGGATGTGTCTTTGAGTGTGTATCTGACTGTGTTTTGTCCCACATAAGGGACAAAGTTAATTTTTTAGCCACAGATCATGACGTCGACCCCAGAAAAATCCCACCCAATTAGGATCTGCTCTCCCGCCCCACTCTCTGCTGACCTCCCCCGGAAAAGTCAAACATTCAGTCATGAGACGGCACAAAAGAGGTCGAAATAAATGGCGAGGACACAGACAGAATTAGTCACGTACATGTCTGCCGCAGTGATCGGCGTTCCCTTTCCCACCTCCACGATGTTTACATCGTCTTTACAGAGGAAGAGAGAACTGAAACAAAAGGCGAAGAGGGTGAGGGGAGGGGGAAGGAGAACGAGAGGAGGAGGAGGAGGAGGAACTCATTAGTGAAAGAGTTTAAGTGGAATGATGAGAAGAAGCTGGAGGGAAGGACAGGATGAGATAAGACAGGATTTAGAGTGGGAGAGAGAAAGAGAGAGAGAGAGAGAGAAGGAGGGAAAGATTTTGGAGGGGAGAGAAGTGTCACTTTAAACATTCTTCACTGGGGAGAGATAGGAATATCATCCAAACCTTAATCCTGGTTTATATTTAGCATCTAAGATTCATGCAGATGAAAACTGTGCCTGTACTGCAGCTGCAAAATATGAACCTTTTTATACCATTTATATCATTTAAACCAATAAATGCATTATGTGTTTCTCTGTTTTTTGAAATGTTTAAGATCTTTTAGAGATATTAAGAGGATTTGTCAGGACATTCTTAACTAAGTTGAATACAGACACACTTCAATAGTCAAAATCATGCTATTTATGAATCACTTAATGCAAAAATCCCATGTGTAGACATATAAAAAGTACAAATGAAGGTAAAAGAAAGGGATTCAACTAAAATGCTTCCCTTCTTTTGTCTCACTTCTTTCTCTGGGTTGCTATCATCCTCAGACTTTCAGATATTAACCTCATAGTAAGTTTATTTGGTCTGACTGCTAAATTCACAGTGTTGGAAGTGACTACTGATATGCCTTAGCCACTCAAAAATGTAATCAAAACAGTTTTATATTTCTATTAACCTCCATCTTCACAGTTTTCCTAATCAGTCATTCCAAACCAGAACAAATCCTCATTTTTACAGCATTTACATCTTACAGTTTAAAGCAGTTAAAACATGACCGTTATTGCTTGGAATTACTGTATTTATTTAAACAATATCTTGTTTGTCAACCAAACAACCCTAAATCTTTTATTAAAACTCCCATTGCAGCTTTGCATTGGTGTGAGGGAAGTTCACTCAAGCTTATTTTGCAGTGAATAGTCAGCCATTTTGTTATCTTCCCAGCCACTTGACTTTCCAGTAAAGTTTTGAATGTCGTACTCTGGGTGCAAATAAAGCTGAGTCCAAAGATGTCCTGAGCTTGTGTACCTGCTTTTCAGATAACTCTCCCTCGCTCTCTCTCCCCGACGCGCACACACACATGTGCACACACACCTGGGTCCCAGGTGAGTCTGCTTCTCAAAGACTTCCTGAAATACCCTGTGATTGTCGTCCCATGGGGCTTTGCAAGCAGAGTGATGTGATTTTCTCAGCTTCCTTCTTGTGCCACTTTAACACACACGCGCGCTTTCTCACACACACAAGCAAACGCGCGGACGGACAAATAGGATGAAAGCAGCTTCATCATCCTTCTTACAGTCAAGCATGCGTGTGTGTGTGTGGGCCTGTGTGTGTGCTGTGTCCTGAGACTCAGAGCTGCAGTCTGTCTCAGTACTGTGGGAATCAATCTTAACTCTTTCTATGTAATTATGTTTCTGGCATGTTAACTGCGTTCGTCTGTGTGTGCATGTGTATGTATGTATGTATGTGTGTGTGTGTGTGTGTGTGTGTGTGTGTGCCCTGCGCGCATATACATATATCTCAATCTCTATCCATTTGTCCCCCTCGCTCACACTTCCAGTCACCCACTTAACCTTCCCTGGGGGTAATATGCATGTAAATTCACAGGCAGCACACTTTCCCAGTCTACCTTTAAAAAGACCGTCTTTACCCATCAGCAATAAGGCAGCCATTTGACTTTAATGTATCTCTGAAACACTCCTACGTCCTTAGAAAACATCATCATGTCTGTGATGTACTGCAATCATATCACTGCTGCTCTGTGCCTGAGGGGCTTGTTTGTCAAATACAGATGTAACTGTCATCAAATTCCCACTTTCTTACTTGCAAGCTGCCCTGCTGCCGCCGCCGCTGCTGTGTATTTGTCGGGTAGTGAGCTTTAATGCAGTGATTACTCTATGGGCGTGCTACTTTACTTTCTCTCTTTCAGCGTGATTGAAAGGTTTGCACCGACTGTCATCATTATGACCGCTCAGAGTAAATACTGTTATGTCTAGTAGAGTCATTACAGTGCGGGCGCAGGTCAGTTGGTTTTAAGGATGATTCTAACTCAGAGACTTGAGTATTTTATCGCCTATAAGGTTTAATAGAACCAGTTTTGCCCTTGCAGCAGATTTTAACATATTGAAAAGAGAAATGGGAGGAGAAATGGAAGGACAGGTGTAAATTACACTGATGTTTGACATTTAAACAGACCATTCCCGTAAGAGGCTCCAGTCGAATGGTCACACCAATCATGAGTTGTATCACAAACATTAGGTTAAGGCTGCAGACAGAGTCCAGGTGACTGCAAGTTTCCCAAAGTTATTTATTATCAGAAAATGACTGCATACATGTACTCTGTTTAAGAGATTAAGTACAATTTTGAGGTACTTCACAGAATATTTCCATTTTCTGAGACTTCACTTTCTTTTACTTCACTACATTTATTTGATGAGCTCTCTTGTTGTTACTTACTTTGGAGATTCAGGTTACGAAATATTGACAATAAATATATAATGTGCTTGTAGGTTAAGATGAGATGAGATGAGATGAGACTATATAGATCCCTGGTGGAAAACTCACAAGCTACCCAGCAGTATATAAAATAATTTAATTTAGCACCAGCTTTACCATCTGGTACATTAAGCGATCAAAGCATCAATGATTATGATACATTCACACTCTATAATGCAATGGATGATTCTGGAATGGACCGTTCTGCCTAACGAATTATTTAGAACTTTAAGTATATTCTAATTCTAATACTTGTGTACTGTTTGTCATGTAACAGTGGATGCTGGACTTTTACATAATAATGTAGTATTTCTATACTGTAATACTGCTTCTTTTACTAGTTTACAAGTAAAAAAATCTGAGTACTTCTTCCACCACTGTTTATTATCTACCAACCCTGCAATGGAGAGAAAGAGAGAGAGAGACGTTTGGCGGGCTGAAGGCTGCAGGGAAAGAGAGCCAGGGTGAGTGACCATTGGCAAGTAGCAACCTCACACACACACACAGACACGCACACACAATCGCTGACACTCACACACACAGTGAGAGACACACACAATGTCCAGTCAGGGTGATTCTCAGTATCCCTCTATAATTATGTTGAGCCGTTGCCCAAATACTTATCGATTGCCACTGGGCCTCTAGTGAACCTGACAACAGACACACGCACACACACACACACACACACACACAGTCCTGTGCGCAGCCCTCACTGCAGTGGAGAAGGATAGATAGGACTGGGGTATGATGGGAGATGGTGATGAGGGGGACAAAAAGAGTGAAGGAGAGTGGAGGAAGGAAGGAAAGGAAAAAAAGAGGGACGTGAAAGTAAACTGATGTTGCTTTTCAGGCGTTATTTACAAATTGGTAAATGTTGATGCATAATGATCTGATAATTAATTTCCCCTCAATCAGGGTTTTTAGACAGATTAGCTACAGTATTCATACTGCAATTGCATATTTCTAAAAATATTTGAGCACCAGCAAAACACAGATAATCTGTCACTAATTTTAAGTTTGAAAAGTGCAAGGAAGATGCAGCTGGTTTGTTGTGATCATTAAAAATAAAGCAACCCAGGAGATATATTGCCAAAATCGTATAATAAAAGCAGCTCTGCATGTTACCCTCACAATAAACCATGACTGAAATGGCCATTTTTCACTGTTGTGATCCAACCCCCCTGTAGTAGATAAATAGCATTTGGCAATGCATTTAAAGCACAATGCTTTATTGTACACTTGCTTTGAATGGGGCTCACAGTTCTGTTGTATTCACCGCATTGTTTTCATGTTATTAAAAGGTCAAGGTTGGGTCACCTGAACAGATTACCGTGACAAAAAAGGGGGAGGGATGAGGTGGAGAAAATGGAGTGGAGGCAAGGAGGTGAAACGCGGGTAACGTACTGTAGATATTGGAGAGATGAGGAAATGTTTAGTGGCAAAATGACTCTCTTGCTCCCACCCACCCCCTGTCTCTTTCACATGCAAACGCAAACACACTTAAACGCACATTCCCCCAGTTACAGTCATAGCTGCACCGATGCAAAGCTGCTTAATAGCAGAGTGATGAGGGTGAATTGGCTTATGGAGCGGAGGGAGGGAGAGTAGACATAATGGTGTCAATCAACCACACACACACACACGCACACACGCAAACACACGCTCACATACAAATCTCTGATAGATACAGACCAACATCTTCTCTTGCTCTTTCTCACTTTCCGAGCTTTAAGCACACATGCACAAAGTTAAGTGAATGAACAAGACAGCTACAATTCTCCTGATATTGTGTTCCTTCATCAGTAATGCAGCAATGGATATTTTCTACTGTACATAAGAGAAAAAGATCAATGACTTCTGCCTCAGCAACTCACTTCTGTGTGAACTGCTGTGTGTGTGTGTGTGTGTGTGTGTGTGTGTGTGTGTGTGTGGCTTGCAGCTGGTTGTACCAGTGGGGTTGTTCTACAGTCATCGGTCTATCCCTTATTGATTCTTGGCAGGCAGTTCTGGGCATCGGCAACTCTTCTGTCACGCTCTGCCCTCTCACTTACTCTTTCCCTCTCCGCCACTGTGTTTTGGATATCAGTTGTTTGTTGGGGTATGTGTGGCGCTTCAGAAATTGGACCCAGTGCTGCCTCAGCAGTTCTCTGGCCAACTGCTTTGGAAGAAAATGGACCAAAAAAAAAAAAAGAGGGAGTGACAGAAAATGAGTAAGTGTGGGGAAGAGAGAGAGAGTGACAAGAAGAAATTGTGACCAGAAGTAAATTAAGTTTACTTTTACCTGATCTTTTGGATCTTTTGTGGCCATGTGTATTGTGCCTGAATTTCACATTATTGTTGAATACTACAAATATATGTAATGGCCAATCAGGCAACAGCTGTTTTGTAGGGCAAACAACCACCTATTTTATTGTTAAGTTAGGAGGATGTGTTGTGAATGAAACAGATAGGAAAGAGTGGATATGTGTGGTAATGACTGAGGAGTTGGTGGGGGGAGAAGGGAGGATAGGGATGGGAGGGAGGGGGAGGAGAGAGGCTGTTAGCAAGGTAAAGAGAGAGCGACAGGGAGCGTGCAGCTTAGCAAAAGCTGTTCTCATCCTTTGAATGGAGGGTGTGATGGAAGG
Source organism: Scortum barcoo (assembly GCA_023238725.1). Classification (NCBI taxonomy): domain Eukaryota; kingdom Metazoa; phylum Chordata; class Actinopteri; order Centrarchiformes; family Terapontidae; genus Scortum; species Scortum barcoo. The sequence continues at coordinate 17,235,036 of CM041547.1, forward strand.
TGATACTCTAATAGGATACAGGACGGACAGATAAAGAGATCAGCTCTCTCTCCCTGGGAGCATTCCAGTCGGCCATCAGGTCCCCATGCAGGGCTCGTCAAATAAAACCTCAGCTTTATTCCCATCAGCAGGGACTGCTCTGGTTCCCTGCCAAGCTACCTAGAGCACCTGACAGAGGGATAGACAGGGTATGACTGGACTGGCACTGAAGATACGAACAGAGACACAGTGTACATCAACTGCACATCTGGTTTACCTGTCTATCTAAACTATAGAAGAGGGTATCATCAGCAAAAAGAAATCAAATGTCTACTTTTTGAGTCCAGATAGCACTTGCTAGACTAATAAAGTTTGAAGAAGATTATCAGTGCTTGTAACTTTTAACCAACTCTCCAAAGCAGATCCCTTTTGCCGAAGTTTTCAACTGGATCACTGTGTTTTTAAAAAGCATGTCTGTGGACTAAAACACAATATATGAATACATTTCTAATCTGGCATACTAAGTAAGTATATTAACTGAACAATAGATGGATAAGGAAAATAAGATTCCCTTTGCAGTCTTTACAGAGAAGTTCACAGTTTTTATGTAGATGAAAAACCTTGGTGTTTAATGATAATGATGATAATGGTTGCCATACTGTTGTTCAGTTAGATGAAACAAAGCACTGACCTAATCATTTGTACAATAGTGGCTTTGACCTCACTTGCAGATTTCTAAATGATTGTTGTTAAGTCTGGAGTTTGGTTGCCAGCTCACAACAATCTTTTCTCCTTTCAGTAATTTCAACCTATCTGTCTTTTTAATTGAAGATTTGTTCTCAAACTCACAAAGGAAAAACTGACGTTAGCTAATTTCTTGTAGGAAAAATGAGTTTTCTTGGAGCTTTAGCTGCCATTATATGAAATTGTGTTTTGGCTTGAATACTCAGCTCAGTGCTTGCTGATCATTACCAATACAATGATACAGCCTATGAAACTATTCAACTCACTCCAATATCAAGAGGTGACCTCTGGCCACTTTTATTGGTTTGGAAAGGATTCACTGTGCACACATCATTATCTTTGCATTTATTCTACTCCAGCTTCAGTTGGTGGTGCTCATGGTGGCCAACTTGAGTTCTTTCTGCAAAAATATGTGCCTCTGTGTGTGTCTATAAGAAAGAAAGCAGGAAGAGGAAAAAATATTGTTAAGATTGTTCTTAACCATTAGCCTTGACAACAACATAAAAGCAGTATGTGGTGGATGAGATCAGCACAAAGGTGAAGAGACAGATAAATAGTTAGGATTAATCAGTCACTGGCAGACAGGTGCATGGTGCAGAACAAAACCGAAATAAAAAACTAACCAAGGAAGCAAAAAATGGAGCAAGACAAAGCGAGACAAACTCAAAGGAGGAGTAAAAAAAAATAGCATGATGAAAAAATGTATTCATTGTTGAAAGCCAGAGTGAGGAAAGGGGGAGGTAGGGAGGGCGAACCAGAGAGGGTGGGAGGAGTGCAGCGCTAAGTAATGTATCCTGCCAGTTTTCATTGTGTCTACAACTGAAACTGCTCCACAGAAGCAAGGAGGCTGTAATAGGATAAAGACTGTACTACAGAGGGAGAGCAAGAAAGTGGGGAGGGGAGGGGAGGGGGAAATGTGGGGATCGAAAAAGACAGGGAGAGAAAGAAAGAGAAAAGAGGGGGACAGACACGTGTGATACAAACAGTCAGGAATCAATTATTGGTTGTGTAACCAGGTTTTAGCACTCCATTGATCACTAATGTTGGGTTTCCCACTTCAGTACCACGTTATGACTTCAGAATGGGTAGTTGTTGCTCTCGCCACTCCTTATTACGCCCTGTTTTCTGGTGTGCCTTCCAGTTTCATTACATTGAAGGGGACTTTCTAGGGTTTTTTTGTGTGTTTTCTGCTGTGGATTTCACTGCATTGTTAAAGCAAGATAGACAGACTAGTTTTTTTATAAAGTGGATTGTCCAGTGTTTTCAAAGGGGACTGGACAGCTCATTGTTTGAAATTGGTGATGGACAGAGCTGTGTGTTTGAAAATGGACCACTATTTGGAAAATGGAGGCGACGGTCTAATGTTTTCAAAAGGGAACGGGGGAGGTCACGGTTGGTGTCGTCGCTGTCAGCGCCTGGCTTGGTGGTGTCCACAAACACGGTGGGGCTTATCCTCACAATGACATATCTAATCAGACACATTGTAAACAACAAACCACTCAGCTGCATGCTACAGCACCTGGTTACAACAGAAAGCTTTGAGCAAACCTCAATGAAGGCCATGTGCTGCAACCTCAATTTTCAGCACTCGGCTGGACTGCAAATCCCATCGCAGTTTGTACCATTTCCCAGTGTTACCTGCCTAACCCGTGTGTACATCAGTGTGTGAAGCTCCACCAGAATACATTTTCAAGTTGCAGTACTTGTCCATGTGAGCAGCTAGATTAGGTGTACACTAAGGTCAACTGCTCTTCCTCTGAGGCACTTTAGAAGTTTCTAGGACTGTCAGTCTGTTACTGCTGGGTGTTGAAATACCAAGCCTTCATCTGCTCAATACCGTCTGTCATCCTGCCAACCTAATGTCCCTTCAACATCTCAATTTCCAGGATAGCTGACTGAGACAAGGGAGACAATTATATCCTGCACCGAAGCTACACCTGTATGCAGCTAAAAGTGTGCAGGTGTTGGTTCATGAGTGTGTGAGACAGTACGTGAGAGGCTGTCAGCTTCATCAGATGTTTTGGAAAAATAGGCCTTAGGCTATATAATTTTATGGACAGCAATACACTCTAGCCAAAGACAGGTGTGAGATCACATCCTGCAGTCAGACTCTCTTTAGGTAATTAATGGCCTCCTTGTAAAAACAGGTGACAGTGCTCAATCATAACCACGTTACAGCTCAGACTCAGAGCTGAGTTTCCTCAAATTTAGGTGTGTTTTTATCCATCTTATATAAACATTCCCATGGAGCTCCACAGGGCTCAGATCTAGGGCTATTCTGTCTCTCGCTCTCTCTCTCCCTCTCTCTCTCTTTCTCTCTCTCTCTCTCTCTCTCTCTCTATCTATCTATCTATCTATCTATCTGTCTGTCTGTCTGTCAATCTATAGCACAGTGGTAACCATGTCCTCTGAAAATATTATTATTAGGTTTTGTATTATTATTATACTTCTCTTGCATGCGAGCCTCACTCCTGATTGCATGCAGAGGCATGATTGCGTGCGTAGCGTGTTCAGCCTCCAGACATTGGGCAAGAGTAGATGCTGTGCACACATGCACACACATCCACACAAACACGACGATCTGTGTGCAGTAATGCTAAAACTGAAGCATTAGGCTTTAGTTTTATAATTGGCTGGAATGTGCACAGTTGAATGGGTGTGTGTGTGGCTGTGCACCAGTGTTTGTGCCCTATAATGAAAATGCCCCGGAAGGAAAATACGGTCAGATGTTTCCATTTCACCTGCCTTTTACCTCAATTTTTTCCACATACACACATGGGCACATACACACAAACACACATACAGTTTCAGGGTTTCAGGTATAGACTTTATATGCTGGCGATAATGATGAAAATAACCTCCTTAGTCTTCCTCCAAAATGATATGGTAATTATAATATAGGAAAGTAATACCCGTTACATGAGAAAACAAAACAGTGAGACAGATGCACAGGCAAAACATAAAGGTAGGAAATAACCGCTGTCCTTCCAATGGGGTTATAATAGTGTGCTCATGTCGGACCCCACTGTTTATAGTATGCAGCTGATTAAGAAAATTGGTTTTCATGGTGTCAAATAAAGGCTTAAAAAGCCTAACCTTAAATTTAGCATCAAATCTAGCTGTTTTTTTTTTTTTTTCACAATCAGGCTGTTTCTCTCTTTTTTAACCTGTAAATATGTTTGACATTTTTCTTACATGCATATTTAAGACATAAAGATGGAAGGAAATGTATAGCCAAGAGGGTGCTTGAATTGTATTGGTATTGTCATCATTAAAGAACAAGTAAATGGGCAACATGAAAACCTGTTTTCATGTGAGGCACTCAACAGATAAGAGTGGAGTGATGAAAAGACAGTAATGGATTTTAAAGGATAGCAACGGCTAGCTATACTTCATTTTAAGAACAACGCTTTGCAAACAAGCAATATGAGGCAGGCATGATAAGAGGAAAATGAAAGTGAAGTGAAAAGTGGAGAGGGAGAGAGAGAGAGAAATATTTCCCCCTTTGGCTGATTTGGCTGTAAATATGTGACTCACAATGTCTTTGATTTGCAAATTAGGGCAGCTGTTTTTCTCACGACTGTACCCCATCTATCTCTCTTTCTCTCTCTCTCTCTCTCTGTCTCTTCTTCCTTCTCTCAAACTCCCAATCTCCAGTCTTCAATCTTGCCTCCTGTTTTCCCAGCCACAAAGTGCGTGTACGTCCGTGCGCGTGCAGATGTTCGCATGTGTATGCATGTTCATTAATATCACTGCAGTCCTCAGGGGTGTGATGAGAAAAGAAAAGCTCCCCAAACAAATCGCAGTCTTATCTCTTATCTGGCCCAGCCAATCACATGCTGATTATATCACTGACATCAACAAAATGCTAAGGGAGAGAGTGAGAGAGGGAGAGAGAGACTGGAAGGAGTGAGAGATGAATAATGAAAGAGATATACCAACAGAGGTATGAGGCGAGGGAGAGAACAGGCAAAAAAAAAAGCAGAGAAGATGAAGAAAAGGAAAAGCAAAGATAAAAGACAGAGACAATGGAAGGAGGATCAGAGAGAGGAGGAATGAGAAAGAGGGTTTTGCAGGACTAAAATAGACCAAGTCAAATGAGAAAACTAACAAACCGTATCGAGCACTACCACAAGTGTGTGTGCGAGTGTGTGCAAAAGTGTGTGTTAGTGTGGTTCAGTGCTGCCATTATTAGGTGATGTAAAGAGCTAATGCGGTGTTAAATAAAAGCAGCACTTGCTTCATTATTCATGGTGTCTGGGGTCACAGGCCCGCGATTTTGCGTGTGCGCGCGTTTGGGTGTCTGTGCACGTGTGTATATATGTGTGCATGCATGTGCTGTATGTATGATGTGTGTGTGAGTGTGTGTGTCTGTGCATGTACGTGTGCATATGCGTGTGTGTGTGTCTGTGTCTTGCCAAATTCTTGGCCACAACTCACTCTCTCTTTAAAGAGGATTTGAAACTTTGAGAGCTACAAAGTGGGTCAGCAACTTTGTCTCCTCTCCTCTCCTCTCCACTCCTCTCCTCTCCACTTCTCTTCTCTTCTCTCATTCACCAAAGTACAATTAGATGTCTCAGAAGCACCTGACAATGCTATATTTAGACTGATACATTTTTGGGAGAAAATCCTCCATAATTTACTTCATAATCAGCAGCTTTGTGTCCGCCTTTTAAAAAAGCCATGTTGCTCAAACCTTGCTGTGTTTGTGACCTAGTTGAGTCTCTGCCCCTCTGTTGTGTGAGCACTGATCCACAGATGCTCCTCTCCACACATGACTCCAGTCAGATAGTATTACTGTCCTTCGTCCTCATACGAGGGACCTCAGCGAGGCCGTGCGAGGACGACCCTGATCCTCCAAGATGTTTGTCAGCCTCTAACCAGCGTCACGGATGACTCATTTTTGTTTTCCGTCACACTTTGCTGTTAACTACGTGACAGTTTGCACTCAGTATGTTCCCTATAATTAAGGGCTTGTCGTAGTTGTTTTTTTTTTATTCTTTATTTAGGATGAATATATGTTTTTTTTTCTATTATTCTTCTATTTTTGTATTTTCTTCTTTTTATATTCATACCATACCGCTGCCATCTCCTGCTGATGGCCACTGAGCAGGGTGCTTAAATGTGGTTTGAATTTTCATACTGTCATGACCGTGTCTAGTGACGCATTCATATCGTACATTTGTCTTTTCAAAGCATGGAAACAAGTAGAAATACAGACTTAAAGAATTGCCCTGACACACCAAGCTGACCATATGAGGCCGACGTGATTAGAAAAACATTTTAACAGCACTGAGTCTCATCCTGCTGTATGCTTGTAATTCAAAGTGAAGCTATATTTGATAAAAAATAATGCAACTGGCTGGCACAGTAAAGTTTTGCTCTTCTGCTTGCGGAAGAAAAAAGAAAAAAGTGGAGGCGAAAAATAAGGACTTACTGACTGTGTGAAATTACTGATTTGATCACACATCACACAGCTCACTCTCACCCACTTCCTTTTATGCTGATTCAAGGCGCTGAATCGGCCAAACCAAAGCCACAAAAACAAGGCGTGACATTCGGGATTAGATGCGCAATGCCAGCCCAGCGCCGGCCAGTGATGTGTCAGGGATCTTAATGCATGCTGATATATAAAACTAATACATTCTGATATTAGTCACATGCGTGTGATAACGCTGAAATACAGCTGAACTGTTTTCGTCCTCTATTCTCCCATATCCTCCTTCCTCTCCTCTCCCCTAATCTGATCTCTTCCTTCCCTTGTTTTAACCAATCCTCTCCACCTTTCCCACTGTCCCCTCTTCTCCAATCTTTTCCACTCCACTTTTTTTTCTCATCTCTCTGTCTCTCTCCTCATCGCTCTTGTGCCCAGAAATGTAAGTGACCCATCTGTGATAGCAAAAGGTACATTAGGCATTAGGGAGTTCCCCTCCGGCCCTGTGTGTGTGTGTGTGTGTGTGTGTGTGTGTGAGTGTGCACGTAAAAAACCCTGTGTGCGTCTGCGAGTGTTGTTAACAGATATCGCCTGATGGACTCCTCCCAGGGGTGCTCTCCGTCTGCTTGGCCAATGAAATGCGGCCAATTACTCTGCAGGCCTCGCTGGCAGCCAATCAAATGGAAATGGGAAAGCTTAGAGATGACGATGGGGTTTGGGCCACAGCACTTATAATGCACTTTGTTAATGTAAAGCAAAGTTGGTGTGTATTCATATAAGGGGATCTGCTCTCTTTGAGTCTCTCTCTCCGTCCTCTCTCCTGCCTCCTCGTTGTTGTAGTCTTAATGATGAATGTGTGAGCGCAGATGTGAGCAGATTTAAAAAGAGCAGGGTGCTGCAGTGAGTGCAGCAAGGGAGAGAGATCCCCTCTCCTTTTGTTTTTTCAACGGGCAATGCAGGTTTAAAGGACGAGTTCAACTTTTTTGGGAAATATTTGCTTTTTTCTGAGAGTTGGATGGATTAGAAGATCATTTGTGTATCGTGTATAGTTAGCTTAGCTTAAATTCAAAAGCCCAAAATCACAAACATCATTTGCCTCGGAGGGCTTTACAGTCTGTACAGTTGTGACACCCTCTGTCCTTAGACCCTCGAACCGAGTCAGGAAAAACTTCAAAAAACCCTTTATGGGAAAAAAGAAGAAACCTGAGGAAGAGCCACAGATGAGGGATCCCTCTCCCTGGGACGGACAGACGTGCAATAGATGCCACATGTACAGAGAACATCATCATCAATCATAAAGACTTGAGGCAGGGGGAAACAGATGTCTCCGTCCAAAGTGAAATGAGTACTTTTTTTTTCTGGTTTCTTACCATAATGCCACTGTCCAACAGTGTCCATGACAACCTGCAACCACAGCCGGAGACACGTCACGGAAGAACCAAATGGATAGAAAAATTCATCAATTAATAGTTTGGCTAAATGCCTACTGGCTCCAGATCCATGATGACCACACAGACATCGCATTAATAAAGATCATCTCACTCAGACAGAAAGTAAATAAGCATATTTCCCAACTGCTATTGCTTTGAGTGTCCATAGTATAACTCCTTCTGCTTCATCTTTGTTTTCAGTCTGCCCTCGCCCCCTTATCTTCCTCCCCTCTTGTCCCCTGTCTTGCCCCCTGACATCGCTCCTTGCCTTTTCCTCATCTATCTTCCTGCCACTCGTTCCATCCATCGCCCCCGCCTGCCCCGCTCTGTGTCGTCCTTTTCAAAGCAGGTCCCTCGGTGTCAGTGTCTGTCTGTCGGTGGCGGTGATGAATCAGTGACACTGCCAGTGTAGTTAGCTATGCCCATAACATCTGACTGGCGCGGCTCTGTGGGGGGAACTACCTACTACTGTATGTCAGAGGAGAAGCAGGGGTTGATATCATGGGAGATGATATGTCCTTTGTACTGTAATATGTCTTACCTACTGGCTACATAATAAGTGAATAAAAGGGAGAGTGCTAGTTTGCCACATAAATATATTGCTATATTTTGTACTGTAAGTTACAAGTTTTTAGTTTAAGTTCTAAGCAATTAATATTAAAGTGAGAAGCAGTCAATAAAGCTATTCCTAATTCATTTTCTTTTCTGTCTCTTTTTTTCTTTCTACTTCTCAGCCTTTACAACCTGGCAACCCTGGATATTCTTAGTGATTTACCTGTAAAATATTACTAAAAAAAGTTTTATGAATTAATGAAGCCGTTCGATGGAGCATATCAATCATTTTATGAAGAATGCCTTAAAGGAATAGTTCAACATTTTGAGAAATAGGCTGTGTTTTAGAGTTAACTGAAAGAAATGACACCAGTCTAATATCTCACTCTCTCAGCAAGTCAGCTAATTTTAAGCACAAAGACTAGACTTCCTGTTGAGGGTAGTTTCCAAAATATCAAACTATTTCTTTAACAGACAGTGGCTGTCATATTTCTTAATAGCAGTTTACAGATTGCAGCTAAAAACCTATGGCCTAAGGACTTTGTGAGTGGATGATTTCAATTTATTAACCATCAAGTTAGCAATGCCCCCTCACCATCTGAGAAAGAGGGCTGCTTGAACAAGATTCAGTGAATTGAGTCACAAAATTTGCTTAGTGGCCAGGTTTACATTAATGACCCCAACATCAGTAACAGTACGCATTAAAACAGATTTAAAGGCTGTGTGTTTTCCAAAAGATAATTAGATTCAGTCTGCAGTGAACCCCGGGTGAACAAAATTGTCATCTCAAGTTTAATTTTTGAAATGAGTGCCCAGCATTGGCCCAGGCAATCTGCTCCACATCAAAATATTTGCTGTGCTGCTGACCTGGCTAAGCTAATTTGCGCTACACTGAGGTAGTATTTTTCCTTATTTCGTTTCATTTTAGTCTTCTTATTTGGGATCGCTTTCTTCTCTTCTTTTCCCACATGTATGCCAGCTGAAAGAACAAACTCAGTCTCTCATTGCCGCACTGTGCTGAAGCTCCAGCTAAGCTACTCTGATGTTGTTCCCGAAAACGTGACATTAAGATAAAAATGATTTCGCACCTGTACTCATGCTCCCTCATGTCACCTCAGCCTTTCTTCTGGGCTGCTTTACGAGTCCATAAATGCAGGTCTAGGTGTTTTGTTCCTGTGTAAATCTGGCCTTTGAGGCCTTTGATTTTCTTGTTTTTCCTGGGCAGTGGGTTTTATTCCATTCTGTTTGAGCTGAGGTTTATATTATGTTGTTTGTGTCTTTGGAATGAACTCAGCATGATACACAGCCCTCTGGCACAGACACACACACACACACACACAGACACACAAGACTTATAAATCCCTTTTACTTTGAGCAGAGCGTGCATGTGTGTGCGTGCGTGCGTGCACCAGCATCACGGCGTGACCACACATACAAGCATTTACTTATGCGTGTGAGTTATTTATGACTTTATTTTCGAGTTATGTGCATTTTTTTTTTAGAGAGTGAGTGTGTGTATGTGTGTGTGCTTGAACTACATATGCTTATTTCTTGTGCATTATCTCACTTAATAAACAGCTCCTTAGATTAGGTTCCAGATTTCATCTCTCTACATCCTGTTTGCCTTACACTGAACTTTCATCTTAAACGCTTCAATTCTTTAAAACCCTTTAAGGCGGCTGCACACTGAATGCCTCCATACAGGATTACATTATTCAGTACTTTAAAAAAAAACATGTTTCAACAAGTAATCCTGACAAAGAGGTTTCTTGTCAAAATATTACTTATGTATTCAATAAAGCACTACGGCATTGAGGATTGGGCTGTGCAGCGACTCCTAATTCAAAACCCTGTTTTATTGTGATTAGCACCTCTACTCATCCAGGGGGATTTTCCCCCCATCTCTCTTTTGTGTTCATTCAAAAGCCTGCCAAAGTATGAGGTGGTACAGATGGAGAGAAAGGTACTGAGGAGGTAGGAAGGCAAAATTGAAGGACACATAACAAGGAAGGAAAAAGGGAAAGAGGGTAGGACAAGAAAGCCAAAAAAATGGAGGGAAAGCTGCAGGAAGGAAGGAAAGGGACGAAATTGGGAAAGCATGATAGGTAGGACAGCTAAGATGCAGAGAATAATTATGATGGTTATGGCTGTTGATGGGTGGCACAGTGGTGTAGTGGTTAGCACTGTCACCTCACAGCAAGAGGGTTCTGGGTTCAATCCCTGGTTGACATGGGCTGCTCTGTGTGGAGTTCACATGTTCTCCCTGTGCCTGCGTGGGTTCTCTCTGGGTACTCCAGCTTCCTCCCACAATCCAAAGACAAGACATGCAGGTTAGGTTAATTGGCAACTCTTAAAAAAAAATTGCCCCTAGGGGTGTGTGTGAGTGGTTTGTCTGTCTTTCTATGTCAGCCCTCTGACTGACTGGTGTCCAGTCCAGGGTGTACCCTGCCTCTCGCCCAATGACAGCTGAGATAGGCTCCAGCACCCCCTGTGACCCTGTGTGTCAGGATAAGCAGGTATAAAAAATGGATGGCTGTTGATGACGGCAATATTGACAGTGATAATAATTTTCATAATGATGACTGTGGAGGCTGTAATGATGAGGCCAACAAGTTCTGTGCATGTGACAGGTGTGAAATGCACACTATGGCAAAGTCTAGTGAATGCAAGTCCCAATAATGACATAAATAACGAGCAGGGTCGCGGAGGAAGAGAGAAGTAATCAGATCACCAAGAATGGAAATCACAGCAGTACTCCTCACCTTTGTATGACCCCAGCATGTCACCAGTCGCAGATGCCTACCAGTTGTGACCGGTTCAAAGAGTGTTCTTTCTTAGTTTACTTCAAGATTTTTTTTAGAGTCGCAACAAAATGTGTAGTATCTAGAAATCCTCAGGAAATAAACAAACCAAAGGCAGAGAAAATAAGCACAACTTTGTGTCTTTTCATATTTAATGCCTTGTTAATCATCTATCATGGCTCTCAGATTTTTCTTGTGACAGCTTGTGGGTGTCCTGACCCTCAGATCTGTAACCACAGGCTACATCTAAATATAATGTGGTAGCCCACATCTCTACATAATAATTAGTCACAGTGGAAGTAGAATTAAACATAAGGAATTGAATATTCTCAGGCATTACATACCTGAAATGTTTGAAATGTATTTTAGCCATATTTCATTTGGTTGCTTACTTTTTATTAACATGATTTTGGAGTAAAAAGTGAAGTTGTACTCCCAACACTAATAACAGCAATCCCTGTTTAGGTGCAAGGTTAGGTCCCAGAGGAGCGGGGCAGAATATTGGCCTTATTAGACAAGAAAGGGAGTGGGTGGGAGAGGGCAAGATAGATTCAGGGAGGCGAGAAAAGACAGAGCCCCTGGACAGAGAGTTAAGGAAAAGAAAGGAAGACACAGAAGAGGAAGATATTGGACTTATTAGAGAAGAGAGTGAGTGGGAGAAGAGGGCAAACACATAGAGACAAAGATAGAGCTAGAGAGAGAGGGATGATGTTATTTTGTCAGTGTTTCCCCGTGGGGGCTCGACTGCTTGTTAAAAAGTCCTGACAGAGGAACCACAGCAGTAACACACACACACATGCACAAACAGACACTGTGATAAACTTTGAATAGGTCCCTTTCTCCCTGTGTGTCTTATCTGCTAAAATGGACTGCATTCATGCCAAATATATTCTTCTGTGACGTCAAATACAGCCTTGTTAAATACTGTGTGTTTGTTGCTTCTATTGCAGTTGAAGGCTACCATTTCCCTATAATTACTACCCAACACAAACAAAGGGGGGCTTCTCCCCTCTGTTCGCACCAAGTAGTTTATTAGCACCCAATCTCCGCAACACACACAACTTACACACACTTAAAGAACACACGCTCGCACTCACAGTGCTGTCATTAGATCTGCTTATTGTTTTAAAACACTGTAATCCTGTGAAGACTGAATAAACCTCTGCAGTTTCATATAAGTGTCAGAGCCACTTACAGACGACTGCGGCAACCTCACATAATGCGCTGTAAGTAAAAGACACAACCAAAGCAATGCTGTTAGTGTAATGATGCTTCTCCCTGGACATTACGAGCCTACATATGTGCTGTTGTAAATGCACGACAATCATTTCTGATGGTACCTAGTTTTTTTGCTGTATCTGGATCATCTTTGCAATTCTGCTACAAAGATTAGCAATTTGTGTGTACGTCCGTAAGTCCTATTTCAGTCCTCTTGGTTATAAAGGGGATCATAAACCAATGAGCTCTCTACTCACAAGGAAACATGTGATACTTAACTTTAAGTGAAAACAAAATTACAAAATGATGAGGTTTTCACATGAATAGTGGCATCTACAGCATAATGGGTCTGCCTTTGCCTGTTTATACTTTTTATGTTTGGATTTTTACAATGAAATGAGCCAGTATGAACGTGGTTCAGTCATATCATTGTAGCGGTCCATGTTCGTAGATGAAAGCCCCGCAAACAGGTTGCATCATCCAAATAAACTACATTAAAATAGGGGGAATTTTAGGAATTTTATATAAAACATCACAGCTTACATTTTACTGCACATTTGACTTTCTTTTGTTAATTACAAATTGGCTGAAAGGGATGAACTGTAACAAAGTAATTCAAACCATAAGTGATAAAGTTTAATGATGAACTCATGTTGTCCAATGCAGAGTCAAAAATTTGGTCACCTGCACTGACTTTGGACAAAAACACTTTGATAAAAGTTCTTCAAATGAAAGGGTGCTATATAGAAAAAAGCCAGTTCCCAGTGTGTTGAAATGTTCTGCATGAATAAAGTTATTATCTCTGTTTTAAGTCTGCACACCCTTCAGCACCATGGACAGAGCTGAGTCATGTCCGGTGTCTTTGTCAATTTTGGAGTTGTACCTGTTTGGAAAAAAATAATGTCACAAGTTAAAAATCTTTCTTTAAACTGTCTCTTCCCCGATTATCTACATCGTCTTTGTCTGGATTTGACAGAGGATATTAAAAAAGGATCATTACTTGTTGGAAATAACATGTGGTCTCGGTGCCAGTAGTGGGCTGTTTTCACTTTCTCTTAATATAGGTGATAATATCACTTCCTCCCGCTGAAGATTGTCAGTCTAATGATGTCTTGCTGATTTGCCAAACATAGAGAATATACCTTGGACAACATGCGAATGTGGCTTGAATCCTTATTTATTTAATAATAATAATTATTATTATTATAATTAATATATCTAACCCAACAAGCAGCACCTGTTTCAGAAAAGTTTCAACTTTTTCTAATTGGCTTGTCTGAAATTGGTCCATCTTTTTTCCTCTAAAATACACATTAGGAAGCATAGGTTTCCATTTCTTGTCCATTTGGAATTTGTGTAAACACTTTCTATACTTAATGAATCTGTTTGGCACCAGTTTATGTGATATTGTATTGACGCCAGTCCAACCCCCACAGACACAGAAACAATGGAGACCTGTGTTTTTGGCCAAACTGTACAATTAAAAGTCTCCATATAATATTTTCAGATAGGTAGTTTTAAACATCACAGCCTGATAAGTAAAGCCACATTCAATACGTATAAGACACAATACAAATTATGTAATGTATAGATATCATAAGAGATCACCTTTTATATTTCTGTGGCAGAAAGTTACATTTTATGAACTTTCTATCTACAGCCTACTGATTGGTGGTGAGTTCTGCTTTCTCTGGATGGAGTGCTGCTTCTTTTGCATTTGTGAATCGTCTTTATGATTTCCCATCAGATCATGATGTTGGCAAACAGCGGAATTCAGTCTGGCAAGGTGCATTACAGCAATCACCTTTTTTATCATTCAGTTTAGGAGAGAATGATGTTTTCTTTTGTGGCTTTGGCTGTGGTGACTCTATCTGTGTGGTTTATATGGGGAGTGCTGTCTGCTTGGCATTTCGGTTTGTTTCCACAGACATTTCGAGCGCTTTTGTTTTGCTGCAGCTATTTTTATGCCTGTCTGTTTATATTTAGTAACTGGCCACCGAGGAATTTTTGTCATATCAGTGTGTTTCTCCTCCAGTGGACACTGCAGAGCTGTTAAACCCAGCAGATAACAGGGTATCCGTGGCAGATATAAGTGATATATGTGACATCCCATATATGACAAATGTATGTAAGGTTTGCCATGCATGTGTGCTTTCAGGCCTTTATCTCGGAGAGTGTGTACCCTACAGACTCAACTCAATTTACTAGACCCTCATCTGTTTGTGTGTGTGTGTGGGATATTTTTTTCTTTTTGTACACGTGTGTGTGTCATCAGACCAGACAGTGCATGATGCTATCAGCAGCAGAGGATATGAGGACTACTATTTATAACTCCCCTCTATCTCAACTTAGACACACTGTCCTGCCCCGCAGGCCAGGTGTGTGTTTATGCGTGTGCGTCACCACGGCCGTGCCTCTGCCTGTTTGTGTGCACGCCAACAGAGTGGGAAATTTGAGGGTGGGAGTCTGTGAACGCGACAGACAGAGCAAGAGGTATCGAGCTGTGAATGACGGAGCGCTTGTTTATGTGCGTGCGCGCGTGTTTGTGTGCGTGGGCGCCGATAGCTGAAGGTGCGAGTGGAAAGGAGAGACATGTCACACTTGACAAGGGTGAAATGAGAGGATATGATTGGCTGTTTTCTGATGTCACGGATTGCGAGCCGTCCCAATTAGAAACAATCATACGCTGCTTAGTCACTCCATCAGTCTCTTCTCCACCGCTCTACCCATCTCTCCTCGATTCTCTCAGTCTGCCCTGCATCCAAATTTCCTCCCTCTTTCATGTCTTTGTGGAAGTTTTTCTGCCTTCCACTCTCGGGCTGATTTGCTTTCTTAAAGTGTTTTTCTTGCTAATTCTTTATCATCGTTTGCCTCTTTTCAGTCATCGTTTCGCTCTCTGTCCATCTGTTATTTTACATATCCATTCTTCATTTGTGTCTCAATGCCTCC
This sequence comes from Scortum barcoo, assembly GCA_023238725.1. Classification (NCBI taxonomy): domain Eukaryota; kingdom Metazoa; phylum Chordata; class Actinopteri; order Centrarchiformes; family Terapontidae; genus Scortum; species Scortum barcoo. The sequence continues at coordinate 17,250,143 of CM041547.1, forward strand.
CTCTCTCTCTCTCCTTTAACTGCATAACACAAACCGTGAAAGCAGAATAAATGTACTTAGCGATACAAAATGTACAATATAAAAAGATATGTGCTCACAACAAGTGGGAGTTGTTTGATACATGCATGCGCTATATGAAGTCCGGTGTCTCCACATTTCTGCCTGTGTTTCTCTTGGTAAATGAGCTGCCTCTCCTTAGTTGGAGAGCGAAAATCAAGACAGAGAGGTGGTATTTTATTTGGTTCTTTGTTGTCAGTGTTGTCCTTAAGAGCCTACATCAGTCAAGTGTTCAATAGAGGGTGCCTCTGGTCTCAGAATTATAGGTGAGGCCAACTTAAACTGCCCATTTCTAAGACAGAAAGCTGAAGCCGGGCTCACCATTATCTCATCCCGAGCGCTGTTTCTGATCATGCCGTCGTGTAAAATGAGAATATTGAGCCCAACCGAGACCACAAATCTTCAGTCCATTTAGCTTCTGTTGGGTTTTCACACGATGCGATCCTGTGAAAATCAAGAGACATGGATTGGCCGGCACAGATGAGTGCAGGCTCGTGCCCAGTCTCATTTGAGACCAGAAAATAGCAATTATTTTGGTAAAAGGAAGATTTCTGTGCCTGCAGCTTGAATCCTTTCAGACAGGCAAGCATATTCCTACAAATACACACAGAGACATAATAAACATATGCATAATATTGAAAATTTGCCTTTTCAAATTAACTGAAGAATTAAACTCTCATTTTTGGGTTGACAAAATTCTCCTCTTTCTTAAATGAATCACCCAAACAGCTATAAATCTATCGGATTATGCAAACATGCAATGTACAATGCACAGTGCTTAGTAAAGGTTTGTCTTGAATGAATAAAGAAAAAGCTACATATTTAGCATGAGCAGCATTTAGCACAGCGGCTCAACAGACAAACGAAAATCTTTATCAATAAAATCAAAAGAAACAGTGATGGCACATGTGAGCCAACTCCTATGCTTACAGATGGAAGGTGTAGAAGACAAAAATAAAATAAAAACAACACTTTAAAAACATTATTTTCTATATAATTACATACATGTTGCTGGTCACATATTAACCTGCCACCTAATTTCTGTTCTGTGTATTCCATGTCTGGCCCTATGCACGACACAGTTCTCTGTAAATTGCAGCGAAGTGTGGGAGTATCGGCCGCTGCTGTGATGAAGACAGGAAGTGACACATCTTATAGCATGACCTCCCTCCTGTCCCACCGTGCTTGAGCATTGCTTCCGTTTCTACCCCAATAGAACACACACACACACACACACACACACACAGGCACACATGCACACACACACACACACAGCCTCTGCGGGGCACTTGGGTCTGAATATCAAGTGAGCCATCCTCACATACAGATACAATACCATTAAAGAGCACTCAGGAGTCTTGATATAGGGGGAAAAGGACACACACCCACACTCACACAAATAATGCAAACAGTGAATACCCACATTATTCAGAGGCTATCATCACCGCAGAGAAGGAAATGCTAGGTCATGCATGTAGCGATGGAATTACATCCAGCAGACTGATATGGTTAGAAATACAATCCACTACACTAATTCCCTGCTTTCTACTTATATATTCACTTATGTATTTTCACCACCCTCCCCTTTACCGTTAGACCTAGTCTGTGTCTTTGAAGTGTAACTCTGTCTACAGGAAAAGACCTGTATAGTAAAAGATTAAACCAGTGCAGTTTCAGTATGTAATTGAGGAGACAAAATATTGAGATTGTGATTTAATTGGAAAGTTTCAGGTACTCACACCAGCTCATATTTTCTTTAAAAAAAAATAGGCCAAACCATTTGCCTGTCTTTTCCTCAATATTGGTTTTTGTAAAACTGTGATGGTTTTTGATTTTAGATGTTATAAAAAAAAGTGGGAAGAAAAGAGTTTCCAATTTCACCTGGGGCTGACGCAGTAAACATCTGACATTTCCTTATCTTTATAGACTCATTATGTGTCAACACTCAATAATGCACTTTTCTATCTGAAGTGGTTTCCACAACTGGGTGTTTGAACTTGTTGTGACTCCAGAGGTACAGATAATCATGACTTGAGATACATTGCATAAAGAAGTATATACTTATGAGGAATATATTTGGCAATAAGGCCACAGTTATGGCTGGAAATGTATTAAGGTTAATGAAACTACCTCAACTGTTATAATGATAATTTGTAACTGATCACTTGCATGGCTATTTTTTCTTTTGTTCTGCAAATGAGGCCTTCGATAGACAGTAGGTTCTCTTAAGATGTGTTATAAATTTGACATTTGCAGCACTTACTGTAGAATTGAGGCTCATGCTAAGATGCAGTATATTACACAGTACCTCCTAGTATTATGGTTGTTGCTTCATCACCCACTCCAGCTCACCAACTCTTTCTTTTTTTTCAAGTGAAGTCACACTGTAGATGAATCCCATTAGATGCAGGCTGCAGCCATGTGTGTACATGCAGTGTGTGCATTTATGTGTGTGAGTGCATACAGTGCATTTGTTCGTTTGTGATCTTATGAAGTGACACCGTACAGAATCTCTTTTTTCTTCATTTATCTCAGATCTCTCGCTCCAGCCTTTTGTTCCGTGTCTCTTAGCCCTCCCTTATTTTTTCCCCACCTAGCTGTCAGGTTGCAGCTTCACGCTACACACACACCAGCCTCCAAGTCTATCATAATTAGAGTGCCAAAGACAAGTGATGTCAAGATAAGCCATGTGTGAACTCTCTGACATTTCAAGGGAACAGAAATCCACACATGCAACAAATCACGCAACAACCAAAGACGAGGTAACGCTTTGCCAGCCCACACATTTTGTGATGCCACGCTTTTTGTCTTCCTCTCCTTTTTTACAATTTATTTTATTTAATAACCCGCACCATAATGAAGTCATTTAAAAAGAGACCTTCAACATAAATGAATACAGTTAATTTGTCCACCTGTAATAGCGCTTGTCTGCTCTGTCCAAGCCCGTGTCTCCGTTTGCCTGAATTAAGTGGCAAATGATTCTGAGTCAGGTTTAATGGAGTGGATATGTGTGACTCAGAGAGAATGTAACCCTCGTTCCCCAGAACCAGGCCCACGGAGTTCTGCAGCCCACCTGTACCGCACCAATCCAATTTGGGCTTAATTGAATTGTTCTGAGCCCCTCATCCATATATTTCTTCCACGAGAAGCTTATTACTCTCAATCTTTGTGTGTGTGTGTGTGTGTGTGTGTGTGAGAGACTCTGTGCCAAAGTTTAAATCCTCTGTTGTTGAGTGAGATGCAGTTTAAATTAACTGGTGGACTAATAAGGGAAGTGAGATAAAAATCCAAATACATATTCAACTAAACATTTATTTTCCCCCTCCCTTTATCTTCCTTTCCTCCCCTTTTTTCTTCCATCTGTTCCTTTCTTTTCTCAGGATGTGAAGTCAACATTCTTCCAGTTTGGTGCCTCCATCCAGCAGGAGGCTCTTCTGATGCTGAACATCATGGAGGAGTACGATTGGCACATCTTCTCAATTGTCACGTCAAAGTTCCCCGGCTACCAGGAGTTCATCAACATCCTTAAAACTACTGTGGACAACAGGTAGAGTTGACCGGACACTTTTACTTTGTACTTTTCACCACAGTTTCATTTTCTTCTTCTTTGATTGTGTATCTGATTTCTATTAAATCGAATAGCCAACACAATGAAGCAGCAGCACAACGCTGTCACTCAGTCAGTAATGAAATCCCATCGGTGCTGTGCTCTACAAGTCCTGATGTGGATGCGTCTGCTAACAGAGTTGCATTGGCACATTTCTCTGAGTTGCATGCTAACATCAGCATGTTAACATGCTCACAATGACAACAATGCCAACATGTTGCTAAACAGGTATAATGTTAACCATGTTCACCATTTGGTTTAGTGCTTTAACATGTTAACATTTGCTAATTAGCTCTAAACACCAGTTGATGGAAACTACTGACATTTGTCAGTAGTTTTGAAGGTACTTTGTCATGAACCAAAGCATTGTCCCAGATATTTCCCCCAAAACCATGAATATCAACTTCATGGTGGCACTGACTGAAAAGCGAGAGGTTAAACAAGTCTGTAGGAGACATTGTTTTGTGCCAATTTATGGCAATCTATCTAACTGCTCTTGAGATATTTCAGTTTGGACCAAAGTGGTGGACCAATGGACCAACTGTCATCCATGGAACAGCAATTCAGATGCAAACACTTTCAGCACATTAATTTGTGTAAATAAACAACTTCAAAAGGAAAGACATAACAGAGGAACTATGAAGTACATGAACAATGGGCCATTTTTCTTTCCGTCATTTACCTTTTTGGGTCATTGTTCCCAAAAATCATCTCTTAATGCCAACACTTTGCACTACAAAAAACTGAAGATAACAAACACTGTAGGTATGTTTTTTGAAGAGTTATGCTTCTAACCTGGGCATTTCTCCAAGCCCATTTCCCAATTTTCCCTCTAATCTTCTCCATTATCACTCCAAATTTCCCCAGAGAATGTGCAAGTTTACTTTCAAGAAGAGTTACTGCACACAAGGTTTTAGGCCTTGTATTTCTCATCTGATCCATTCATACAGTATGTACTTCGAGGACAGCCAGCCTTAAAAGGATTTCATCAGCGTTCTTGAAATTAATGTAGATGACAGGTAGGTTTATTACACATGCAGTCTGGCTGTTTGCCGCACCTTTAGGTCATTTTGACTGATGCTGTAGCTCTCTTCAGAGAGAGAGAGAAAAGAAAAAAAAACTGCTGAAGAGAACAGTAAGCCATAATTTTTGGCAAAAAATGTCAAATTAATGATGCATGTTCAGCAGTGCTGAGATGTTGGCGAGGCCTGGTGCCTGAACCCGTGATATATTAAAGCCCAGCTGAGGAGGGTCTTTTTCATTAGCAGTTACTCTTTGTGTCAAACCAAACAGCGGTCCAAAAACTCTCGGCCCATGTCTACATTCGGAAACGCCGGTTACAATTGTTTTAATTACAAGTAGAGTGGCAACAGATGGCTGATTGAATAACATTAGGACTCTGTCCCTCAAACAGGTGTTACTATCAGGAAGCTGGAAAGCTTGTGCTACTAGTAATGTCTGCACTATCTCAATTCATCTAAAATGCATTCTCATTTATTTATATTCTTATTTGGGAGACCACATACAGGTTAACTTCATGTTAACTGCCTGAAATTGGTTATTGTCCAAATAGTTTTGACAGCAGAAAGGTCAGAAGGTTACCTGTAAAGATTTCCCTTTGCATTTTTTAAATTCTTATTTCATCAAGGAGCTACAGACAAATGGTCGTTCATTATCTTAACTCTATTTCACCTGATTAATGTAGCATTACAGGAATATTATTAGGAAAAAGAAATGATTACAACTCTAAACACCAGATCAGGTAAGCTGTTCTTCAAGTCACATCCTTCATGTTTTCCCTCCTAGCTTTAAACAAGTCCCTAGCTTATGTGTCTTTAGGGCAACATTAGCTATTGTTAATGAATATCCACTCCATATAAATGCATTTGCAATAACTTAGTATCAGATCTACAGATCCACAACTATACAGATCTGCATTAAAGAAAAGTGGCTTAACGTCCCAATGTCAATATTCGTAGCCTCCAGAAGTGTTGCTGACCTCCGTTTTGAAGTAATAGCCATAAATATCATTTATGAAATGAGTAATAATAGGCCCAATTACCTGCAATTACCCATTGTCGATTTTCTGTGTCAGCATTCAGCTGGTTCACAGTGACTTAGTCATGGGCAGACAGTTTTAATACCAAAGAACTTCCATCATTCACAGCAGAAAATTACACCAGTCAACGCGGTGAGTCAAGGCTGACCCTGGAAACATATTTGTATGTGTGGTAGAAACACACACACATATATAACATAAGGCCGAGAGAATTTATTTTATGGATGGCTACATATGCAGGTAGGTGGTCTGCCTGTCACTATAATCTACAGATTAAAGGGGACAGAGCTGGGACCTTGGACGGGAACGGTTGTTCGGGATTCGAACACATTTTCACCTGGACTGACTGTACACTTTCACATGTTTCAACCAAGGTGATTGATCTGCAATTAAAGAGTGTGCTAAGCGGTAAACATAATTATTAATCAGTATCCTACTATTTAACTATTTACTTTTTTAGCTTTCAACATGGCAGTATTATATTCTGTCATAATTGTTATTGCCCCTGCTGCTCTCTCTCTCTCTCTCTCTCTCTCTCTCTCTCTCTCTCTCTCTCTGTTAATGTGTCTCTGTGTATCATTGTCTCTCTTTACTAGTTTTGTCATCTGGGACTTGTGAACCATTATCACTTTGGACAGCAAGAAGAGGACAGCAAGTCCCAAATCACTCTCATGTTACACTTCCCGTCTATTGTTGGGCTCTTGCATGATGGTTAACTACTTCCCTCATTTCCCCACTGTGTGCCACACTCATTAAGAGTCTCCAGTATGTGTGTATGTGTGTGTGTGTGTGTGCATCCATCTTTGTCCCTCACTCGGGCCAGCTCTGTCATTAAGGACTTCCTGATACTCCTGATACCACAGCATGCCACCAGTTTATGATGCATTATTTTCTTTAATTACTAACATCACCACCATTTCCTCTGTTTCTGCTGCCCTTTAGACTTGCGCACTGGGACCTGCTGATTATTATCACTCTGGACATTGTAAAAAAGAGCAGCCAGCCCCACTGGATGAGAAAGATACCCAATAAATGCATTATCTTTTTAATAAGCACTGGTTACTTCCTCTTACAACTAGATTAAAAATTCTGGTCTGTTTTTCTTCTTTGAGCATTGCAGTTTCAGCACTCACGCGGAAAAACCACCATGTGAAAACATCCATCGTTAGTCACGTGGTCAAGCAGGGCCAATGCAATATTAATCTACCTATTTTGTGTCCATATGTTGTGCCCAAAAGATGTGACAGAAGCTGCACTCCACGCGGCACTATTTTCTGATAACTGCTGTCACCAATTAGCGCACTGACCACAGGCACTGCATCGGTCCTTTCACATTAACAGACCAGCGTTTATTCTCCTTGTCCTTTAGTTGTTTGGGCTGGAACCTGCTGAGCATCATTATACAGGACCAGCTTTAGCATTTATATTCCATTTAGCCTTAATGTGTTTCCCCTGACAATAAGCACTTTATACCTATTAGCATTCACGTTGCACTTAACAATGATATTAATTATAATGGATAATTGTAACTGCCCTTGCCAGCACCTGAGCAAAGTTAATAGTCTATTAGTTAAATATTAACATTTCACTCCTGTCCTCGTTATCCTTGCTTTAGTTTTGTGGGCTGGGACCTGCAGAATATCATCATTCTGGACGCGGTGGAGGAAGACAGCCGGTCTCAGATCATGCTCAAGAAGGTCCAGTCCCCGGTGGTCCTGCTCTACTGCTCCAAGGACGAGGCGGTCTACATCCTGGAGGAGGCTCGCTCTCTGGGCCTCACCGGATTTGGATACATCTGGATTGTGCCGTCGCTCACCACCGGGAACCCGGAGATAACGCCTGACGAATTTCCTCCGGGAATGATTTCGGTGTCTTATGATGACTGGGACTACCCGCTGGAGGCTCGGGTTCGGGATGGCCTGGGGATCATAACGTCGGCCGCGGCGGCCATGTTGGAGGAGTATGGCGACATCCCCGAAGCCAAGACATCCTGCTACGGCCAGATGGAGAAGACGACTAAGCTGCCACCCAGTGCGCTACATAAGTAAGTAAAGACATGGCGTGTTGATGTGTTTGGTCTTTAATGATAAGTAAGAAATTCAGTGAGCTATGTGTCTCTTTAAGGGGAGAGAACAATAGAAACATTAGAATTATAAAAGATTCCATGAGGTTTGTAGTTTTCTCCTTTGAAGAAAGGAGCTGTGTTAATGCACATATATTTGTGTGTGTGTGTGTGTTAGTTTGAATGCATGGCTTCCTGCCACCGTCTCTTTGATTTCATCCTTGTCCTCAGCAATTAGAGACTTCCACCAAGCCTCCATCAAGTCTACGTTAAGGGTTGAGACTGAAGAAAGATGCAATTACTGGATAGAAGACAGAGGGGTCGAGAGTGAGAGCTAAGAGAATAGAGGAGGTGTGGGAGTCAGAGGCAGAGAGAGGGGGGAATGAAAGGGTTGAATGGAAGTTGAGGAGGGAGTTTGTGTTTTAGGCAGTGAAGGAACCGGGGAGGGAAAGAAATTGAGACTGGGGTAACAGCGGGAGGCTGCTACAAATGAGTGCTCTCCAAAATTGAAGAGCTCCTTGATGAGTCCTTCTGTTCCCTCTTCTCATTTATTCCTCCGTCTCTCATTCACCCTCTCCTCTGCTCTCCTTCTCATCACGTGCTCCCTCCCCAGCAGCAGAGATGTTGCAGGTCTTGCCAGCTCTGTCTGGCTTTCCATCTGGCCGAGGAGGGAGAGACACACGCAACCTGTGTTTACATCCCAATATTGTTTTTTTTTTTAGTTGTTTGTTTTTTTAGTGATGACGTGTGAGATTTTAAATTTGAAGTCTAAATGAAAAAAAAATTGATTCACACAGAAATAAGAAATGTTGTCTTTACTGTGCTTCATCTTTGTCATTCAGATGCTTAAACCAGAAAATGACTGAGAGGACGAACTTTTCATCAACACCTGAAAGTGTATGTGTGTGTGTGTTTTTGGTATTTAAAAGTCCATCAATATAATACTGGGGACTGATCCAGGGTGTAACTCTTCATAGTAAGTAAGTAAATGTCATCATTCTTTAGTTTTGTCTCAGATGAAGGCTTGAAACACGGCTAGAATAACTTACGTTAAAGAACAACAACTTGCCCTTTATGAATCCTTTTTGAATCATACATTTCCTGACATGCTTTTGCTCAGGAGGCTTAGTCATTGTTTTTTACTGATTATCATCCCAAAGGTTTACATAATATTAACCTCAGCATTAGATGAAAATATATCAGAAAAACAAAGATGAGAGGCCGAGAGCAAAACAAGGAAGAAAAGAGGAACAGAGGAAAAAGATACAGTACGAGATGAACAATGAAAAAGAGGTGCATTTAGAGCTATTGGTGTTTTAGCTTTGGTGTAACAAGGGCATTTTTAGAACAGATTAAGTCTCAGATATTTCCTCTACTAAACTAATACTAGTTTAGTAAATCGAGATTGAAGTCGAGCATTTGCCTCTGAGGCCAGCTCACAGCAGCAGTCTATAAATTTTTACAGGCCTGAAACATTTTCATGTAATTGGTCAATAAATCAGCCAGAAACTATTTTGGCTTATGTGGCCAGCGCTACATCACAGGTTGCTTATTTGTCCATCTAATATTCTGCCAAATTCACATCAGTTTCACTCCACATTTCAAGCGATATCCATTTGAGTTTCTGCAAAAATTGATCCAAGTGCATTGTGCACAATGAGTAGTTAAAGGGGACCTGGGAGATTAGAGCACTCACTGCAAAAACAGGGCTAGGCAAACTCTGCCTTCTCTGCAAGCTTGAAATGTCAGTATTGAGAGAGGTAACAGATGAGTTACTGGCATTGATCTGCAACATTTATGAACCCCTACACTTTTGTGCAACGAGACAGTAAAGTATGACTGATTACACCTCTAATAACCTCTGTAGGATTTTAAATACCAACTCCACACTGATGTGGCTCTCATTTAGTCATGAAACACAGACACACAAAAGAGAATTACCAAATATCCAGAGCCAGCTGACTTTGTTCCCAGCATGCTCTGCTGCCTCAGGTTGTTACCCAGGTGATGAGCGGCCACAGATGGCTTTGTTGTGGGTGAGAGAGCTCAGCCAATAGGGCTTCGGGGCCAAGACACGAGGAACATGATTGGTCAAGGCTAGGTCGGGGCGACGGGCCAGTGTTGGTTGTTAGACCATCAACGGCTGTCAGGGGAGGTAGGAGGACATGGCCGCGCACACACACACACCACACACATACACAGAGGTACGCAGATGGGCTGTATGTAAATGTAAAGCTCCAGTGTGACTTACTGCAGTATTTACAGTGGGTCACAGTATTGCATCCCACTCTTTTCTTTATTTACTCAGTGAGTCCACTGTTTTGTTGTGAGGAAGATGTCAATAACTGCATTATCTTATAAGCATTCAACCGGCATTGAGATTGAAGTTTATGCGTGTCTTTGACTGAACGCTCTCTCAGACTCAACTGTGATTTGTGCCAACAATTTGATTTTCAGTGGATGCTGCCTTATGTGAGCCAAAACAATAGAAAAAAAAACTTATTTTGAAGTTAATAATATTAATAGATGGTGCTGACATCACAGAAAAGTCTGTCGTTCTGGTGACAAGTACCGTGCGTTGTGGGCTTTCAGTGAAGTTTTACCTCACTCACTTTGCTTGTGACAGCTGTAATGATAAATCCGCTGTGACACATCTAAGATGAATATGTTTTGCAGAGTAATCGAAAAATAAAATTAAAGAAACCGGAGACAAATGACCAACTAAGAGCGCTGGCCAGTGCAGCCATCAGACCAAATGACAACTTGTGTTCCATATAAAATATACTGTCTGTGTGTGTGTGTGAGTGTGTGTGTGTGCTTGTGCATGTGCATGTCAGAAACAAGAGAAATATTCCCCCCTTAAGAGAATGTTCTGTCATGACAGATTTACAGTGTCCCGCTCACCTTGCTGTGGTGAACAGTGTGCCTTAAAAGACTTTAGCACTTATTTATCAGTGTGTGTCTGTCAGTGTGTGTGTGTGTGTGTGTGTGTGTGTGTGTGTGTGGTAAAGGCGTGGTGGTAGTAGTTTGTCCTGACAGGTAATTTCAGTCTCTTGCCCTGATATATGAGGGTTACACACACATACTGAGTCCTGGGGCAGTTGTCGTGTGAGACATGTGCTACACTGCGACTGAAGATTTAAAAGATATACCATGTCATATGCTGACAAATTTTATTGTTGATAAGATACAATTATGCAATTATCAAGCTTGTATAATAAAGCTGAAATTCTGAAGATGTTTTTTGTAAATTATGTACAGATGTACTTAACATTGTTGTCATTTTCACCAGGAGTTAGAGATGTAAGCTATGAGTGTTGTTACAGAATTGAAACAATGATTCCCCAGTGGCAACACACCAGCTATTCCACTGATCATAAATAAAACATTGATCTTTATTTATCATTCCTTTGCCACACATGCATGTATTTCATTCGATAGGGAATGTTTCTACTTTCACCAATGGAGGGGTGTTTACACTGAATAAATTGATGACACTGTATGACACTGTATGTAACCCTCACTGTGTCAAAACTGCTGTTGTCTTGGTACGTAATTACTCGTTAATCAAACCAGCTCAAATGCATGATTATCAGACAGTTCTTCTTTCCACAATGTTATCAACCCAAATAAAGACAGAAGAAAAAGAAAGCTCTAAAAGGAAGAAATACTTGGACAGGCAGAGTTGCTAATACATGACATGTACACTGTGTACGTGTGGGTGTGAGAATATCTGCAATCATGAAAAAAAAGGAAAAATCTCTTGTCAGCTTAAGTGTTAGCTTGCCTTGCAGGTAGGTGAGAGAGGGACACATGAACAGCAGATGTGTGTCTGTGTATGCAGAAGCTCCCACCTCGACATGCAAAGGTGATTGCAAAGCAAAAGCAGACACCCTCTTTTCCAATCTAAAACAGTGAGATAATTGTAGTTGAGGCTCCTGATATTCCTGTAGGCAGTGGTGGGTGTACATTTTATACAAGGCCGTGGGAGCAGCTGTGCATCGTCCGGTTTAGGGTGGAGCTCCCTCGACTGACGCTGATTACAGACAACGCCGCCCAGTCGTTTGCAGCATCTTTTCGGAGGATTATAAAGAACAGTACTGAGAGGTTGTTTGCACTGTGTTTATCAAGCAGAAGGCGCACATGATTGACAGCTGGTCACAGAGATAAGTGAACCATCAAGTTTGCTTTTGGTTTGAATGCTCAGAGCGTGAAGAGACAGGGAGGACGGGACTGCAGAGCAAACGATATGAAGGGAGTTTAGTCAGTCGCAGTGTGAACCGCTGCAAATCCCATCATACAAGAGGTTTATTAATTTTTCATCAGAGGGAAGGGTGTCTAAGAAAGGTGCTCCGGTGTTGTGCAGGGATTCCTGAACTAAAAATTGATTTACATATTGGAGAGAGCCCATGATATTTGAACTCACAGCTACAGTACAAAGGATCCCAAGCCAATACACGCACAAATCCTATTTTGTGCAACAAAAGAAATCCTGCTGAAGTAGCACTGTGGACATGTGTTGCCTTCTATGGCGCGACTGCAAGCTTGGAAAAGACAAAATGTAATTGTTCGCATTAATCTTGTGCTGCTCCAATCTCGCGCAGGAAAAAAAAAAACAACAGCACAAACATAATCCACGCACACACACACACACACACACACACAGGGACTACAAGAGGGCCAGAGACACTGCTAAGCTAGCATCTACTTCACCTTGTACAGTCATCATTCATGCCACACTTAACACATGCCACCTGAGGCTGAGTGTGTTTTGAAGTGACTACCCACCCTTGGGTCATCTTAAAAGACCTAAATCAGCACTGATAGCAGCTCCCATCCTTTTTTTCTTCACTCACTAACGACCTCACTCCCTTTGTTTTTCACAAGCACAGTGTGTGTGTGTGTGTGTGTGTGTGCTGCCATTCTTAGATCATGGGTCCTGACAGTGTACATCGTCGCTTTGACTGGTCCTTGTCCTGATGAAGGATAAACGTCTCTCTCCTTAACACACACAAACGCAGCATTATACAGTTCATCTTAACAGCAGAGGCTCTTCTCCCTGTGGTAAAGCCTCTTCAGATAAAATGTGTTCTTATCACAGAGATCTTTATAAGCATGGGGGGGATCCAGAGCAGAAGGAGTGAGCACTTGAGATATTATATATCTTTTGTGTCAAGAGCACTTTGACGGGACAGGATGTAGTATTGTTACCAGAAAATATGGCTGTTGTGGAGGCTGGTCTGTGTGAAATTGCCCAAATATATTTGGAAATGTCATTATTTCTTCTAATTAACATTATTAATCTCGGGTGCTCACTGAGAAAACAGCACAAATGGAGAGTATTTGGCCCTGGCTCTTGTAATGCAGTGTGAGTGTGTGTGCGCGCTCCCATTTGCCAGCTGCAGTAAACGTGCAGAGCTGGGTGCAGTGCCCCCCTCCCATCGCAACCCATTTTACTCCAAAATAAGAGGAAGGGAGGAAAAAATAACACGGAAGATATTTTTATCCTAACTCTTTCGAGGCTTAGTCCTCTTCCTCTCTCGTCATACTTCTCCTCTTTTCATCTCTCTCCCTCAATCTCTCTTTATACTCTCTCTCACTTTTTTTGGGTGCTCCTTCTCCGCTGTCTCCCCACCTCCACAGCCTCTCCTCGCCCCCCTCCCACCCCACCTTCTAATGAATAGAGAGATTACTGATATAATGGAGGCTGGAAAGTGAGAGGAATTGGATCGCTTTACTGTGATCTTGGCGCTACAGGGGAGAGGAAACATTAGGTGGAGAACTGTTGAGGTGGGCAAAGTAATTGTCTGTGTTGTCCGCGTGTGTGTGCAGGGATGTTCGTTCAGGGTTGTTTAGGCTCACCTTACAGCGTTGTACACTCCAATCTGTGTCCGTGTCCTAGCAACGCCCTATCAGGTCCACCTGTTCAATGGGCGTCAGCCCAACCATACTTGCAGACATCCAGTCAGACACACACACATACAAACACAATCTGCCTGTCCTGTCTGCATCCTGTTGTTTTTGCCACGGACTGTATGGATGCTCATCTTTCATTACGTGCATCAAAGGTGGCCGTTTTTCACCATGGTGCCTATTTTTCATTTAGCCTCTTTTGAAAATCTCAGTTGAATTGAAGCTCAGTTATACATCATTTTTCTCTTCTTTTCAGAGTTTTATGAAAATCCTGACTTGTTTTATGAATCTAAATCACAAAGAATTCAGCTGGAATACTGAGAGGCTGTAGATTTCACACTGTTTGCCTGAAGGAAAGCTGAGGCTGCAGATTGGCAATTGGCTGGGAATTTGCTCACAGGAAACAATAAACAACAATAAATCAATTTGAAACCAAATACAAACATCAGGGTTTATAACGCAAGGATTTATTGAGGTAGCCTGAACATCCTCACTTGCCAGCTCTAGAAGGAAATCATTTTGTTTACTGATTCACTTTAAAGGATGTTCTACTCATGGAGTCATTTCTTCTAACATCCAGCACAAGTTTCTGCAGCGTTACATCAGACCCGCTGTATTAACGCTGTAAATAACGTATTATTTGCTTGTTTGTGTCAAAATAAATAAGAGCAGGGGTGAAAGTAATCCAAATGAGCAACAAGGGAGAGCAACATATACAGTAAACAGATGGAAAGGAGAGTACAAGCCTCCACTGTGTGCGTGTGTGTTTAAGCGGTGTGTGACTATGTCTGTGTGTCTTCCAGATAGATGGTTGCAAAGCACAGAACGGGCTGTTGTCTCAAAGAGCAGCCTGGGCGCCGGTATTGATCCCAGCGCCTTTTTCTCGGCCGTAGGCGCACATAATTGGGTTCAGTGCTGCATCCCGTGTCCAATCAAATGGCTTAGTACTACTCACCTGGTTGCTTGCAGGCCAATCAGATTATTTTAATCACAAAACCCTCTCAATCCCATTATCTCTGGCTGATTTCGTCTGAGCATTGAGTGGCTGTGTGTGTGTGTGTGTGTATGTGTGTGTGTGTGTTACCAGCAGCAATTTAAAGGGACATGTAGGTATCACAAAATGTCTCACGCACACACACACACACACACACACATACACAGACACATTACACAGCCTTTTTCTCTATTATCTCTGTCACCATCCTTTTGACTTGGTGTAATAATTGGTTTAGTCTGCCGATCATGCAAATACATGGTCTGTATATAACACAGAATAAACATGATGAATAATTAACTAGCTGTAAATTTTCATCTAGCAGGTCATCTGTTGGTTAATTAATTCCAAAGTAAGAAATGATTGCAGTAACAGCCAAGTAGAGGATCGGAGAAATTCTTATACAGAGGGAAAGAATTATGAACCATACTGGATGACTGACCTTGTTTTTGTTCGATACATTTCTTTATCATACATTAGCATTCAGTTGGTGTAATGCTTAAGGCGCAAATTGTGCCCCGCGATGGCACCGCCTTCGCACGCCGCGGCATGTGCCTGCACGGTGTCCTACACAGCAGGAAGAAGACGCCTCACCTGCAGCGCTCCACCGTGGCTCTTCAAAGGGCCGTCACGTGGCCACTTGTTCCATTTAGAGGTTTGCCCCTGTCGCCCTGGCCTGGGAATGGAGCAGAAGAGGAAGAAAAAAGGAGCTGTCTCCCCTCTGTTGTACATGACCGCTGACAGAAGGAGTGAGGGAAACAGAGTGGGGAAGGACAGCCATGATTAATGTGGAGGCTATGTGGACCCAAGAATATCTTCCCACTGCCCTCCATCTTAGCTAATGTGACCTGCCATATGGGTCACTCATTACAGTGTGTGTGTGTGGGGAGTGTAGACATACTATGGCTTTAAGTACCATCCTTTGTCACTTTCTTCTTTCTCTTTCTGTGATTTTGTTTTTCTGGAGATGCATGTACAAATACCTTTCTGTTTCTAATGCACACACACTTTTTCTAGGATTTGAATAGATTATTTTTTTCTTGCAGTGTTATATTCTGACTTTTAATACAAAAGACCCTGTGTGAATATTTTAGGATGGTAATACTAGCAGATTGTAAATTGACTTTTTTCTCATGCTAATTTCCCTTTTCCTCTGTTTCTCCTCACCTCCATTCATTTCTTTCTTTTCCTCATTTCTCTGATTTTTTTTCCCACCTCCCGCTCTCACCTCTCTTCCTTCTTATCACCTGCTGCCCCGCTACTCCTCCTCGTCCTCCTCCTCCCCTCACTCTCAGGTACATGATGAATGTGACATGGGATGGCAGAGACTTGTCATTCACGGAGGACGGCTACCAGGAATACCCAAAGCTGGTGGTCATTGTTCTCAACAAGGACAGAGAGTGGGAGAAGGTAGGATCTACACCTGTGTGCGTCTGGGTTGGTTTGCGCATATTCCCGTGTGTTTTTCAGGGCTAGCACTGAGGACACAGAGCTCATGTCTGCCATAATATTTCTGTGAATTTTGTTATCCATTCTACACTTTTGTTATTAGACTCTTTTAGGCAAAAAAAAATGAATTCAATTAGATTCAAATTAAATTTAAATTGGAAGGAATTTACTATTCTCTTCTACACCTGGCTGTGTGAAGAAAGCTATGAAGCAATTTTTAAAAATATAATTGAACACCTCAGTGAGTAAATAAAATGTGAAATTTTTGCTATTTCTTAATATACCAATGGCATTTTGTGGAGTTCAGCTTTTAGTTAGACAATAATTTCTTAAATTAGGTGGGGTTCTGCCTTTGGACTGATAACTGCCCCGGTGTTCTTGCATGTGCTTGGGTCTTTGTGTTTTTGCTGCTTTTGTTTATTGTATGTTTCTCCCCATTCCTTTTCCCTGATCAGTAATATTGTTATGTATTAAAGTTATTGCTCTGCGATTTGTTTTTGCATATCCGGCACCATGCACACCAACACCAATATATCTGTGATAACCTCATATTGGCTAATAATATAAACCTTTATGTGTTTGTTGAGCTCCAATACTAATATGTTTCCTTTTATCCTTCTCTGTTACTGACTGATTTCCTTAACCAAAAGCTGGTTAATGCATTCCTAATTAATACTAATAAATAATATGTAGTTTGGTAAGGATCTGGATAGTATCGTGGTACCACCCATAATGTTTGCGTGACAAGTGACCTCTTTGAAGTGCAGTGTAAAAACAAAACCAGCAATAAGCACTAAACACAGTACTGAAGAGGCTCCCTCTGTCTCATCGTATGACACTTATTTGATCAATGAGCTCATTTACTAACAAGTTTATGGATTTCTTTAACTGGTTAATGTGAGAAAGCTGCTATAACAAATGGCCATGGAAAATGGCTGAGTATTCTTGCTGTTGTAATGGACTTTAAATGGCAGTCATGTATCTTTATACCTACATCTGGCTTAAATACCTCATATTTAATGCCCCCAACAGCTCATAGTTCATGGTGGGTGAGGCTGAGAGGAAAAAAAGAGAGGTGTGGCTTCAGGAAGGATTTGGATAAGAAAGAGAGAGATAGATGGTTATGTATTTTGGTCTTTTCACTCCCTCTCTTGCCATCTCCCCCACTTTTGTGCCTCCTTCACTCATAACATCTTGCGTCTTTCCTCAAATCTGTCAACTCCCTCCCTCCCCGCTTTCCCTTTATCTTTATGTCTCTTTTCTGCTTCCATCTTTCCATCTGTTTTTTTTTTTTTTACCTTCATCCCTTCTCCCTCCCTTACTCCCTGGGCCGGATAATCTGTGCACTCTGTCTGTCTTTAGCTGTGATTGCTGTTGTGGTCTCTGATAGCACCTCAAACCACAGTTAATCAAAAGCTGAGACCTCTGTTATTGGGGTGGCAAGGGGTCACCGTTCCTGTGTGTGTGTGTGTGTGTGTGTGTGTGTGTGTGTGTACACGTATGTTTCCCCTTCCACACAGGTCGCTGAAAGAAAGACTTTTTGAGAGACTTGCACTTCGACCAATCCGTTTTTTATTCAGGTCACATCGGTGTGTGCGCGTTACAGTATTTGGTTTAGTTTGCCGCAATCTGCACAGTCTCCACCCAATCTCTGAGGCTAGCTTTTTCATATTTCATACTGACGCGCACACACACACACACACACACTCACACACACACACAAAAGACCCTTTGTTGGTGTGCTGAGGGGAGGTAGAGTGTGTTGTTGTAAACAGAGAGCCTGTGAAATTGATCAGTACCACTTCACTGTGGTGCAGAGAAAGAGACTGAAGGCAAGAGAGACACGGAGACCCAAAGTGGAAACATAATTGGGAGCTGCTTTCTCTCTCTCTCTCTCTCTCTCTCTAACTCACCTCCCCACTCCCTCTGGTGCAGCCGTCCCACCCATGCGCCAGAAATCAGCAGCACACACACACACACACACACACACACACATACACAGAGTCTTCCATGATGATCAAGAGATAAAAAAATCAGTAACTGCACTAAAATATGGATATGCACTAAAAATATAAAATGTGTCCCCTTGAGGCACAGAAGGGTGAGAGACAGAGAGAGGGGAGCTATATGGAGCGATACGGAGACGAGCGAGCGATGGAGACAGATGGGCCGGGATGGCGAGAGCAAATGAGCGCGAGAAAAAGAGACACAAAGAAACGGAGAGGGGCAGAGAGAGGTGGAGCTGAGCCACCAGCATATGCATGTTTTCTCTCTCTCTCTCTCTTTTTTTTTTCATCCACTACAGGTGTTTAACACTCAGGTTCTCAAAGCATCCACACCTGCTGCATAAAGTTGGCTAGATGGTGTATTTTTGAGTTTTGGGAAGAGCTGCTTTTAAAAGTGCCACACCTGTTTGCCTGGATGTGTATGGTGTTTGGATTTTTTTTGTCTTTTTTCTGAGGATTATGTAATCACCAGAGAATTCCTGTTTTATTTAAAAGAAGCGCAGATTGCTGAATCAGAAGGCTGGATCCAGTGTGGCATCATGGGTGATTTATGCAAAATTAGGCTTTTATCTGTTAAAAAAATATGTGCTGTAGCACGTGAACTCATATAGTAGCAAGAATGAATTACAATTGGATACAGATGGATGTGGCCATGCCAGGAGTGGCATACAAACCATGCATGAACGTGAAGAAACAAAGACGGTGCATGTGATGTTTTTTTAATGTAACTCCATGTCACAAAATTCTAATAGGTTGTAATGATGCTGGACCAGGGGAAGCTGTGAATTAATTCAATTTTGGTCTGGTATTGAACAGTTTAAAGTGCTTTGATTTACTTTGAGGGTAAAGGCTGCACACACACATATACACAAACATCAAATTATTCTCAACTCCACTTTATTTAGATATACTTTGAACTTTATATATGCTAAATATTGAGAACATTTGAATTGTGTTTTAACATTCTAAGTCCACATGCTAACAAGATACTAGCATGCTGATGTTAAGCTGCTGTAATTCTATAATGTTTACAATGTCATTATAAAGGTTATATACACTTCATAGTTTGGTGCGTTAACATGCATGTGCTAATTTGCAATAAAGAAGAAGGACATGCGACGGTGATGGGAATGTCTTTAGTTACAAAATTTTTTTACTGATGATGGCTGTAAGATTTATTAGCTGGTAACTACGAATGTCTGCACAAGAATCCATTAGATGTTGAGATATTTCACAGGTCACAAGTGAAAACCTAACCCTTTATTTTTATTTATTTTATTTATTTTTTTTACTTTCTCCTGAAAAGCTCTCCTGAAAATAATAAAATCCGTCCAACAGTGAGGGGAATTCATAAATATGTATCAGCTTAGTCCTCGGCTTTCAGAATTTAAAACTGCATTTGTATGAAATCACAAAATGTATGGCGGTCAAGCATAAAAACAACACCACGTCATGGTTGGCGCAGCTTTGAGGAAATGCGCAGCTTTAGAATCACTGACACAGCAGAGATGATGAATATGTTTATTGCATTCAGAGCTACAGTATAACTTCAGTGACTGAATGAGAAAAGTGTATTTACCGATCAGAACCAGGATGTTATGTTTTATTCCTGCTGAGTAGATGGAGTGTGTAAATTGCTTCAGGAGCTGCTGCAGTGTTAGCAGCCAGTTCACAAAATAATTATTACAGACAGCATGGGATTTGTGCTTGGAGAATCACAATATGGAGAGCAGACACACACAAAAGCCCACGTGAATACACACACACGCGCACGCTTCCAAATTAACACACATATGCATTTTTCGATCCAGGCTTCACTCTCCTCTGAATCTTAATATAAGTGCTCCCTTTTAAGGAAAGATGTCTAAATCCATGGATGCAGTTTTCTCTCGCTCTTCCTATCCTGTCATCCCCTTTTTTTTCCTCTGCCCTTGTTTTTTTACACACGCACGCACTTGCACGCACACACGCACGCGCCTCATCCTCACACATGCAAGAAGGCGCACACACACATTCGCGCACATAAACAGTGCAAGCGTTGGAGAGGGAGAGCAGAATCCATTTTCCCCACATAATTTTGTCTGACAGGAGTGACAGATACTGTTTTATGACTGAATGGGTTTCTCCACGCTATTAGGAACTCATTCTCCCATAATGCAACTTGCCACAGCGATAACTCTCCCACTGAGACTGGCACAGAGAAGGTGCTCAGTGTAAGAGCACTGACCCTTGTTTTTCTTTATTCTTTTATTATTCTCTCTCACATGTTCAGCTGGGTTGTGGTTGATCGTAGCCCTTGCGTGTGTGTGTGTGTGCGTATAGGTCACACACAGAGAATGAGAAAAAGAGAGCGGGAGGACTGCATGAAATGGATGAAATAGAAAGCATGACACGCAGGTACAAAGAACAAGGCCTTTCAAATAAAGATACAGGGCTGAAGAGGAAAATAGAGGGAACACAAAAAAGAAGAGATAGATGAAACAAAACAAGGAGTTTTCTGAAAAAAAAAAAAGGTAAATGGAGTTCTTCACCAAGTGGCTTTAAATTCGTCTCAGGGTGATGGTGCGATAGGATTGCCGCCATGGGATGTTATAATGGGCTAATCCCACAGGCCCTATCATCGTAACCTCCCACTGGCCTCGCTGTCACATTACACACACACACACACACACACACATCCACACACACCCACAACTTTCTATGTATTGTGTGTGTGTGAGTGTGTGTGTTATCTGGTCTTTCATACGGGGAGATTCAACGTTTTGCTGCCTCGCCGGTCGATAGAGAGAATCCTCTCTCCTCTCTGGGCATTAATTTATAACCCCTCTTTCTTTAATTAGAGAGAAGGAGAGAAAGAGAGGAGGAGAGGAAGAGGGAAGAGGAGAGCTGGGGAACAGGAACTCAGAGGAGCTGCTGAAGTCAGCTTATTTTTCCCTCCTCCTCCTCCTCCTCCTCCCTTTCTTTTTCCTTTCCTTTTCCTTTTTTTCTCACCTTTGAGGAAAACATTTATCTGATCAAATCAGGGAAGATCCTCTATAAATGATTGAATGGGTCAAGCAGATTTGATTTGTATATCAGATTTATTTAATGTACGTTAAAGTGCTGTATATAATGATACTTGAAGGTGCAACAAGTAGTAAAACCAAATGTACTAGATCACTGTTGGATCTGCAGTCAGTACAGTCTGTGTACTTTGCATCATATAAAATAAATGAATACAAAAGGAAGAACTAGTGCTATTCTTCTAGAAGAATGGAGCCAAAAGTGTTTTTTTCCACACCCAACAAAATATATAAGGCATTATGTTGCACAGTTAAAACACCCTTGGAGCGTGTATATCAGCACAGCACACACAGCTGGCAACTGCTGCTTTAGGGTCTAACTAAGACCAGAAAATGACTCCAAATTGCTCGTGCAGTGGTTATACAAATGTTTTGAACCCACACTTTTTCTGTTCTTTTCCTTTCCTCTCATTTTTTGTTGTTGTTTTTCCCAGATTTCCCTTCATTTCTGTGACAAGTCCTATCTTACCTATTATGCACAAATTCCCCCTCACTTTTGCATTACCAATCCCGCCTCCTATTATACCTCCCTAACGCTTTGACAGACACACACACATTGACAGTTTGACACACACACACACACACACACACACACACACATAAGTTCGCACACACATAGACATGTGTGTGTAGATGCATGGACGCACTCACTCGCTTGTGAAATGCAAAACAGCTGGGGTAGGACAGATAGACAAATGCGGCCGTTCCCTGGAGAGTGAAGGTGGTGACACAGACACACAGGAAGACACACACACACACATGCCACCTGACAAGCGTCCACCTCAGCTAACCTCCCCCCCGTATCGTAAACAACCTGCCCCCACTCACCCTCCCCCTCCTCAACGCAAAACACATTACACACATGCACATTTCACACACACACACTCTGCTAGAGATGTAGCCGAATGACAGCAGAGTGTGAACATGCAGAGTGTAGCTGTTGACAGTGGTGCCGACTCGTGTGTGTGTGTGTGTGTGTGTGTAAGAGTGGAAAGAAAAGACTCTAATCCCTGTCAGTGGATAGAAAACCACTCAAAGCAAAACAATTAAAATGCTAATTTCACTTCCTCCTCTCTGCTCGCCTGTTAATGACTTGCAAGGCTGAGCAACAACATGTGTGTGTGTGTGTGTATACGCATGTGTGTGTGTGTGTGTGTGTAACAATGAATCCTATATGACTCCCGGGTCAAGTGTGTGTGAATCCTATATGTCCCGTCAAGGGGTGACTGAATGGCTATAATATGTGTATTATGCTTGTGTGAGTGTGCTTAGTGTGTGTGTGCTGTGTGTTTTTTTTCTTTTTTTTTTTAATTCTCTTTTTCTCCTGCTCACAAAACAAACATTTTCAGAATCTAAGCCTGTCTCCATTTGTTTTTGGCTTAGAAATCCACACGTGTACGTCCCTGTGTGTGTAAATGAGTGTGCAATACACAAAAAAGTTAAAGTCAGCCATCCCACTCCATACTACAGCAGTACTGCTGCATGAGGCTAGGAGAGAGAAAAGAAGAAAGCAGGACTTTTTGAAATGGAGGGAAAGAGCGAGAGCAAGGTTTTGCCGTTTTCTGCCTCCTGTAACATTAATAATTGAGAGTCGAGCAAAGCCTCACTGCCTGCTGTTGTCTCCCTCTTTCTCTTTGCCTCCCCTGTCTTACACAGACATGCGTAAACATTGTACACACACAGGTGCGTGCACACACACACACATTCACACACAGGTGTGGGTGGGTAAAAAGCATCCATAGGGGAATCTGTGACATCACAGCTCTGAAAACTTTTTGAATTATTAACAGAGCCACAGCGCTATCACTCTGCCACACTCCCTCTCGCTTTCTCATATATGTTAGCATTCAGAGCCATGCTCTATGTCCCTCAGTGTGCATTTTGTCATGTATACCTCCCTACACACCATGCTTTTAATCTGCTTTGTTTTGTACACACAATCATACCAGCAGTCACATTTATTCTGGTCTGTGAACATGTATACTGATTTGTGTGTTTTTGTGCCATAAAGCAACATATTTAACATTACAAGGAAAAGTTAACGTGTGTCTACATTTGTAATCCTCTCCACTTCCTGTCTGCTTTGAGTTATTAGGCAACAGATGGCAGCAGTTAGGAAATTACCAGGTAACGAAAAGTAACACAGGAGTGTTTCTGAGAATGGTTTTCCTGCCATGCTATCATCACTGAAAATCATTGTCCCACCACCTCCACTTCCTGACTTGCTGAGTAATTAGCAACATCGTGTTTTCAATGTGAGGTCATGGGTCTAAACCCAGGCAGATGCTGACTCCCAACCTGCTCACTCATTGTAAAGTATTGGATGAGATCCACCCTCTATAAATGCCCAAAATGTAAATCAAGCTTAGTGACCGAATCTTATTGAGCTTAACTCATTTATCATCTCGCCTTTGTTATCCTCCTCTCTTTCCTTACAGATGGGGAAACTGGACAACCGCAGCCTGACACTAAAGTACCCGGTGTGGCCGCGCTTCAACTCCTTCGGTGATGCTGAGCTGGACGACAACCACCTGTCCATTGTCACTTTGGAGGAGAAACCTTTTGTCATTGTGGAGGATGTGGAAAGGCTCACCGGTACCTGCATGAGGAACTCAGTGCCCTGCAGGAAGCATATCAAAGAGTAAGTCTGCCGTTTATCTATCTTATCCATCAGTTAGCTGTCTAGGTAGCAAAGCAACGTTGCTCTCATTGCAAATCACTTGGTATTTATGTTTGCTGCAATACAGATTCCAATAAAAACCAGGGGGCATGTCTATATGTCACCGTCACTTTTAATGTGGCGCTCAGGGGGGATGCTCAAATCAATGAATCATGTGTGGTCTTTCAGGGCCACAGAGATGTTTTAAATCATCACTTTTTAAATGATGACCTGTGTATCATTAATCACCGTGGTATCATTTGAAATATGGCTAACTGCCCTTAAACATAAAACTTAACCTTGGCTAAACACAGTTACCAATTATCCATTTCCAATTTTAAGCAACTATGAACTCAAAGACATGTAATTCATTGTGTTGATAAAAGTAATTGACCTTTTCTATACTACGGGAATGAAAAAAAACACAAATCTTAGTATAAAGTGGTGTATAAAGAGTTCAAGATTATACCAGATACTGCAAGACACAATGACACTGACCATTTGAAACATACTGCAGCTTCCAAGTTATGCAGTCTAATATTTAACTGGTTGACACACCTCTGTGTATGTGATAAAAACAGGACCAGGCATCGCAAAAAAACTGAAGTTCCATTTTATATTTGATAATCAGAGGGTGGTAAAAATTCTGTCATCCATTTTCCATTTCCTTCTGCACTGTGGCTGTGTTCCTGTGTGCACTCTCTCTCTTGCGCCTCTCATGAGCATGGGAAGAGGTGCAGTGTGCGATCTATGCAGCAGCTTCTTTCCTCCCCCTGAAAATGGAGGCGACTGCTGAACTCAGCAATTTACTTCCTTCCTTACCAATTTTCTCTCTAACGCCCAAATACTGCTAGCCCCTTGCTATATTACGCTCCTGAAGTATACACACACACACACAGTGAAAGTGGCTTAGGCTCTGTTTGTGTGTGTGTGTGTGTGCATGTGTGTGTCACTAAATGGCTTGAGTGCTGCTGAATCAAAGCATGTAATTGGTTTGCAGATAATTTAATATTATTTTTCTCCACTGGAACAAACACACACACACACAGTCACTGACACACATACAGTAAGACTGGCATGTACATTACATACTTTGTGTCACTCTCACTGCTGCGTACATGCACGCATGCAAAGTTACTGACTGTAACTGTGACACAGACGCACACACATGGCAGCACACACACACAGAAACAGAGATGATTAAGCGGTAATAGGGTCCCAGGGAAGAAGCTAACAGAGATTTTCATCCAGAATGACTGTGAAGTAGGGCGGAGGATAAAGCATCTCCAAGGAGGAACACAAACACACACACATACACACTAGTTCACATACACTTTCTGTTGCCACATGTCCACTCACTCACAGGCCAGTGCATTCGGGTACGTTTCTCCCTCCCACAGCGCAATTCCCTCTCAAGCATCCGTAGTGTCCATTTGGAGAGGGAGAGGGATGGATGGAGGGAGAGGAATGATGGAGGGGTTGGATCGGGGGATGGAGGACTATCCATGCATGCAGAGCCACAAATTCACTCATCCAGGCTAGGCCCGGGAACAAGCCATACTCACACTAACACACACAATCGCACACATACCCACACCGCCCTCTCTGGAGACCCCTCAGGCCCTGGAGTGTTTCTATATCAAGTTGGCCCGGCAACTTCACAAACAGCCTCCATAACATCACATGCTCCCGCTGCCTGAACTGTACCATGGCCTGCCTAAATGGGTACACTGTGTTCATGAGTGCAGCTATTACAGTTCTGGCCTACATGCTTGCTCTGTCACTGCCCCCACCAGCTGAACCTGCCACAGACCTGACTTGGTTGTCCTTGTTGCTGTTATTAGTGTCACAGTATCGCCCACCTCGCCCCCGCGGTGCCACGTGTAGTTACATTATAGTAACATGCCTACATTTCTGTTACCATTTCAACATCATAAAATATGGTTATAGTATATTTTGCTCAAAGCAGTCATGTTTGCAGTACAGGCATGAAATTACCATATCAAACACCTCCCCCCCCCGATTTGCTGGGTCTGCCTAATGTGAACTTGCTGTATGCATCTTACAAATTATGGATGTTTCCTTTTCCTCCTTTTTTGTGCAAGAAAACCTAGCATTTAGTTTGGACTCACTGAAGTTACTGAATTCTTTGGAAGTCGCGCATATCTCTTTTACTCACTCATCGTCTGCAAGTCATGCTGTCCATTCGCTCATTCTGTTGTGTCTTGCTGTATGTATTACCATAATTGTCAAGCTTATCGCTATTGTGTGCGGGTGTGTGCTAAATTGGAAGTCATGGGCCAGCTGAGAAAAAGAAACATTGTGCTGAAAGGGTTAGACAAAAAGATATTGAGTGCCAGAAGTCAAAGTCTTTATTTTAGATTGATGAGGGAACAAAACCCACACTGCTTCTCGAGCAATAAATTAACCTGATTTTGTTTGCGCATTGTATATTTGAAGGAGCATTCAGATTGAAATTGCCTCTTTTATTTTATTTTAAATTAGTTCCAACAGCTGCTATAGATGATATCTGGTTATATCTGTAGAAAATCACCCTGGGTGATTGCACAGCTTTTCACAGAAAGTCATTCACAACTGCTGACAGATCGGCGCCTTGCTTTTTTTTTTTTCAAATGAACCTTTTTTTCTCTGTTAGACCATAAAAAGTAAATCCCCCTCCAGTTTTTTTTTAAAGACAGGAAAGAATTCCACTTGGGGTGACATTTGTTTGACAGATCGATGGCAACTAGCAAAGTTAACTAGTGAGGGAGTTTACACTTGGGGCAAGAAGTGGATAATGTTTTTCGGAGACTACAGGATTCCTCCAAAGTGACAGAGTTTCCGCTCTAAAGGTAACTGCAGAGTCACAGCCGGATACGTGGAGTGTTTTATAGTTCTCCCTTTCCATCAACTTTGTGTCCAGGTTGTTGTTAAACTAAAGGACGAGGTTATTTTTTCCTAATTAGCACACATCTAAAAGTTAAATGAGAGTCCCAGGTGGTTGAATGTCGATGTGCACTCTCGTGTGCGTGTGAACAGTGTCTGAACTCTCCTGCTCTCAAATTCATATACACAGATGGTACAAGGCTTGCAGATGCAGCGCCGTCATAAACCCCCTTCTCTAGAGAGACGGAGAGGTAGAAGGAAAGAAGGAGCATATTTTTCAAGTCTTCTGATGTCACTCCTGAATAGAACGACCTCAGCTTAGAGGTGAAAAAGTCCCAGGGTGATATTTGTTCATTGGTGCGTTCATATAAATTAAACAAGTAGAATGGAAAGAGAAGCAAACCGTGTTTTCTTTGTTTTTACCCCGAAGAGAGATTGCTGACAAGTCTTCAGTCATACAAAGTCTATAAAGGTGAAAATAAAAAACTGAATTCAAACAGAAAACATCCACCTGGATTAACGTAGTCAAGCTTTTTTATTCACGGCGATCGCACTTGGCATATGTTAAATGCAGACTGTATGAAATCTTCTGTCCTGTGCAATTTCACTCATATTCCGTCACAGACAATGAACCACAGCTGATGCTTGGTTGAAGAAACTGCAGTTCAAAAGCAGCTAACAGCGTGTGCGTGTTTTGTTTGTGTTTCTGTAGCAACACAACAGAGGCTGGTGGGACATACATCAAGAAGTGCTGCAAAGGCTTCTGCATCGATATTCTGAAAAAGATTGCAAAGTATGTAAAGTTCACCTATGACCTGTACCTGGTAACCAATGGCAAGCATGGCAAGAAGATCAACAACGTCTGGAATGGGATGGTGGGAGAGGTAAGACAAACACCTGTGTACATGTGTATGTGTGTGCGTTAATAACCCATTTAAAATCTTTTTTTTTTTTTTTTTTTTAATGACGTGTATTAAAACAGTAATACAAATGTTTTGTGGTGCCAAATTTAATTGTATTCATATCAAACCCTGTTAGTCTTTAATTTGGCACAATAAGAGTACCCAGCAGCCCATAAGTGCTTCAGAAAGTGCAGTAGCATGTCACAAATGTGCAAAAGCACTGAAGTATCGAGGTCTTCACTTTTAGCTTGTAGCACATTTGAAAGGAGTAATCCAAGCCAAGGCTGAGAGGAAGTCAGAGATGTTTGTGTGACAGAATATTCCTGTTCCTTATGTTCCAAAAGAAGCTTTAAGTGTTAACTTTGCAAAACTTTCACAGGGTGAAGGGGAAAAAAATTCAGCTATGAGGCTTTGGCACTGACTATAAATGCTCAGAAAGTAAACAAATCTTAGCTACTCCTGCAGAAATGTCCTTTGCATATCTTTAATTACCAGCCTCAACTTGAAGGTAAAGTCCCAGAGTTCATTTTAAGACTGTAAACTTTAATGCTGTCAGTATTTTTTTTTATGGCAGACTTTATTCACTCAGTTGAAGTTCATCTGACATTCATCTTATTTAGCAGTGACTCCCACTGGCATATTGATTGTATTGATTAAGATTTTGCTTGAGATTAAAAACCTTGTTGATGTGCAGTCGATGAAAATCACACTCTGGTGCAGATTTGGTAGGTTTGGGGATTATTTTGCTTGTAGACTATTACTACGAAACATAATGTTAATTTTTACAAACTAAACCAAAACTAACTTTGCTTAATAAAACATGGTGAGTTGGTTTGAATTTTAATTAAGATCAACATTTCCAAGGATGAACATTTAATCTGTAAGGATCAGTGTCACTCTCTGTGTTTGTCTGGCTGCAATGTGTATCAGATAACTAAAGACTGAAATTGAATCTGAACTAACACTACGATGAGTAAAATGAAGTTTCAGGGGCTGGTTGTAAAGATATATTTATTATACTGACTGCTTGTAGTGCTTCACTGCCTTTCACATGTGTGACTGTCACAGTGATTGAACAATTTAAAGTAAAATTTCTTCTTTGTCTTCCTTCTCTCTGTCTTTATTATTTCCCCCTTTTCTGTCCTCCTTCTCATTTACCCATCCGCCTTCCCTTTACATCCATCTCTTCCTTCCTCCCTGACCTCACTCCTTCATCTTCCTTCATCCCTAATCCCTCGCCCTCCTCATTCATCCTCCCTCCCTTCAACCCCATGTCCCTACTTCCTCTCCGCCCCCTCCAAAGGTGGTCTATAAGAAAGCCGTCATGGCCGTCGGATCTCTGACGATCAATGAGGAGCGTTCTGAGGTCATCGATTTCTCCGTCCCGTTCGTGGAAACCGGGATCAGCGTCATGGTCTCCCGTAGCAACGGAACCGTCTCCCCGTCAGCCTTTCTCGGTAACTGTCACCGAATAACTGTTGCTTTGTTGTTGGACTCAGTGGAGAGGGACAGGAGGATGTGTCTTGTTTGCTTTTCAGGTCTGTGGTGAGTGTAGAATGGTATTTGTTCTGGGTGTGTGTGTGTGTGTGCTCCCTGAGATACAGAACTGACAACACAATTCAGTTCTGTTAGACAGCTGTCAATACTTGCTCTTTCATCGCAGGGACTTAGCTCAACTCCCGCTTCCTGCCACAATGACTCTCACTTACCTGAGAGGGACTTAACCGCGGGATTTTAACCTGAGTGACCATGAACATCCCTCTCATGGCTGCTCAGTCACGTTCGTCTGATGCGTAACGCTTCAGCACCGACATCCAAGTTCCTGCACCCACATACATACATACAGGTGCTCAGTGGCACGAACCGCCAAGGAAATTGCAGAAAAGTGAGGAGAGAAACACATGCACATGCCAGCACACAGAGGCACAAAGACACACACACACACTCAGGTACACACTCTGACATGTATGAAGCATGCAGTTACTGCTGTGAAAGTGGCAATTATAAGGGCTTAGCAGGAAAACCCTGTAATGGCTGCTTGCCAGGACACACACACACACACACACAACCACACGCACACAGTGCAAGGCCAAGTGCCAGCAGTGCTCTCCCATACATTAGAACAGGGTTTAATCTCTGCAGTGGTGTTGTGAGCTCAGAGGGAGGACAGCAGTGCTGACACCAGTCTTCCTATACTGTACGCCTCCTCACACTGACAGATAGGAGGTGTGCCTGTGTGTATGCAAGTGTGCGTGGTGGTTATGTATGGCCTCTGTGAACATGCAGGAGTCAGCTTGT
Organism: Scortum barcoo; assembly: GCA_023238725.1. Classification (NCBI taxonomy): domain Eukaryota; kingdom Metazoa; phylum Chordata; class Actinopteri; order Centrarchiformes; family Terapontidae; genus Scortum; species Scortum barcoo. Next base: position 17,280,097 of record CM041547.1, read on the forward strand.
TATCTATGCAGCCTTTTTCTCGATGTGTGTGTGTGTGTACATGATTGATTTATTCATTCAGTTCATGGAAAGACAGAAAGTGAGCATGTATCAGAAAAAGTGATATGTAAGATATGAAAGTTTAATCCAACACGTGTTAATACTTAATCTCTGTCCTCTTTTCTTTTGTATTCTTTCCTCTTTCTCAGAGCCATTCAGTGCATCAGTGTGGGTGATGATGTTTGTTATGCTCCTACTGGTGACTGCAATGGCTGTCTTCATGTTTGAGTACATCAGTCCTCTTGGCTTCAACAGAAACCTGGCTCAGGGAAGAGGTGAGCATTCGTGTGAACACACACACATACAGTACGCCACATTTCAGTATAGTTGGATACATCCTGATGTCACTATGGCTTATAAGAGAGAATTCCTCTAAACCTTTTGTCTCTCCTTCTTCTCTGTCTCTCGTTTTCAGACCCCCATGGCCCTTCCTTCACCATGGGCAAGGCCGTGTGGCTGCTGTGGGGTCTGGTCTTCAACAACTCTGTGCCAGTGCAAAACCCAAAAGGGACCACCAGTAAGTTCATAGTGTCTGTGTGGGCCTTCTTCGCTGTCATCTTCCTGGCCTCCTACACTGCCAACCTGGCTGCTTTCATGATCCAGGAGGAGTTCGTCGACCAAGTCACCGGTCTCTCTGACAACAAGGTAACGTTGGCACATTTTGAAATTACATTTTGTAGCCCTGCTGTTTTCAGGATACGGCCACAGCAGAAACAATTATAAGATAACAAACCTATGTACACTTTACAAATGACTTCTTGTTACTTTTCTCCTACTTTTAAAGCTGTAGTTTCCTTGTAGATGCAGAGTGGAAGAATCCATCACCCTTTGTGTCCTCCATAAAGGCTGAAATATACAAGGTTTACAGTCATGAACTGATCTTATGGTGTATTGGACTCTACAAAGGAAAGCCTTTTAGTCACCTAGTTAGAAACCACATTCATATGGTAATGCATTTACTACAACAGCATAAGTGTAAATGGATATATAGAATAAATGCTGTAAATGCATGACACTTGTTAATAAAGCAATAAGTGCACTCTAAATACAGTCTTTTTGGTAGCATCTGACAGGGGCAGAAAATCTATTAAAGTTCATGAAAATAAGGAATTTGTTAGAAATTTGGATTCACAATGTAAGTATTTTTTTTTCTGTTTGGATTTAAATGCATTCAGAGTTATACCCTATGCTTTAAAATTGTGTTTCTCCCACTAAAATAACCATTATTTCGTAGCCTGTCTGAGCTGTCTAATAGAAAACGTGCTTCAGCATGGATTTTTTTGTTAGTAGAAGATTTAGATTAAGAATCCAAATCTGTTCCATTAATATAGGTATTGCTTGTCATATCACTGCTGTGCAGCTGTGTGATGGCAAGTCGTAACAAAGGTACTGAAATGTAAGAACTAGAAGTAAGAAAGGGAAGGGAAGTAAAGTGATGTACAAATGTGAAAAAAAGTGGCCACACAGAATCGAGGAGGAGGAGGATGGGGAGGGGGACTGGCTGGACGATTAAAGGAAAAGGTCAAGCCAAATGTAGAGGAATAGAAAAGAAAAGCAGGACAAAAGGGTAGAGAGTTCCTGAGGAGAGAGAGATACAGAGAGAAGCAATGGGAGATGCTTCCATGGAAAGAGAGAGAGAGAGGGACAGAGGGAGAGAGCATTTGAGACTGATGTAGAGGGTTTTGACAACATACAGAAGGAGAGAGGGAGGGAGGGATGGAATAAGGGGAAAAGCAACTGGCAGGAGGGCAACTGAGGAATAGCGTGAGGCCAAGACACACAAGATGGTACAAGACAACAGGCGGACAGATATGGGCCAGGTTGATGGCTGAGGTAGGGAGAAAGGACTGGCATGAGGAGAGAGAGGGAGAAAGAGAGAGAGTGAAGGAGATATGGAAAGACAGAGAGGGTCAGGGAAGAAAGGAACCAGACAAAAAGGGTAAATGGCCATTCAGACAGATATGCTGACAAACAAAATAAAGAAGAAAATTCCCCATTGAGATGCCTGTGGGTAAATTTCCCTTAAAACTGTTTTTAGACCACTAGGGGGCAGAACAGCTGTAAAACAAAATTACTTTTTATCAGCCTATCGAGGCCTTTTAGTATCACAGGAAGCAGTTGTTGACATCCACCGGGCACACAGCGGCATGGCCATCCCCTTAGAAGTGTGTTTCTCATTACCTGAATGTAAGTCTGAATATTACTTTTAGCACCAGGTTGGCCACATAACTCCTGAGAAAACCAAACCCAAAGAGGTTTTGATGGTTTTGATGGTTCTTCCTCCAGCCACAGGAATATTACATTCAATCGACACTTTTGTCCAAACCAACTTACATTTTTCGCATGCACATACACTGGGAGCAAAGTGCGGTTCAGCGTCTGCTCAGGAACACTTCCATATGTGGACCGGAGGAGCTTGGGGAACCACCAACCTCGCTATTAATGGCCAACCAGATTCATAAACTGAGCTATAGGCATGCCAGCACCACACATTTCCAAACTGCCAACAGAATCTGTGATGTGGGTGGTGATTCACAGCTGAACAACCTTTTTATATCACATGCAGTCATTTTATTCAGTAACATGCAGTATTAGCTTAATATAGAATATATTATGGTTGTAGTCCTTGGAAAAACAAGGAATGGGGGACCAAAACAAAAAAAAAATCTTCTATGCAAACGGAAACTGCAGATAAGATTGACATACCAGTAGAAACACAACAGCTTTGTGTGCCACCTGTGGAGATGCAAAGTGATAAAACAAATTTCAGGTACAGTAAATATGTGTTTCTTCTAAAATGATGCATTAACTACATGGGGCAATCAGAGAAAAGGATGGTCTTAGCTGTGTGGAGTGTGGAAATATCAGAGCACACAGAGTGCATCCACCCCTCTTAGGCAAGTCTGCTGCCATCTGAAGTTATTACCTGATTGATAGTTTAGGCGCACTTGTGTTATTTGTGCAGTGATTTGTTCATCCATGTCGGACAATGACAAAAGCAAGAGCTTCTTTTATTTTGTATCTTTATAAATAGGGAGTAATGACTGTGTACTGAGCTGCTGGCAACTGTCTCCAAGGCAGACTGTCTTGTACACAAGTGCTCGGTAGTCAGTTAACAGGTCCGTGGCATTTTAGGCTGCACAACCACCGGGGATTTGTCTTTACAATGCTGCCTTATTTGTCTCTGCTTGCGGAAGAGGACATGCTGTTCTGGTTTCCCAGAAGCTGATAGTAGAGCATGTTTTTTAGCGCACAGACTTTAGGAATTCAGATTTCAGCAAACAAGTGCTGTGCTGGGGTTGTTACAGTTTGTCGCGGTGACATAAAAACTGCAGTAATCAGGTTTTGTAACTTGTCACATGCATCAGTTTAGAGGAGATCTGAAAAACAAATTCCAGATAGAAACAACCCCTTTATATTCAATCATATAAATACAGTATATGTCTGGTGATGGGGTAATTTAATTGAGGGCTAATTTAGATATTTAGTCATGTAGATTCAATATTTCCTCTTTGGAAAAAAGCATTTACACCATATGCTAGAACCACAAATGAATCTGAACCTGCTCTTAAAGGCACCAGTATCACCTTGTGTTAAATTAAACCATCTATCTACAGTACAGATTTTTTTTTTCATTTATGCTTTCTCTCTGTAAAATGTGAACATAAAGTGGTAAATGCATCTTCTATCTGCAATGATTGATGCTCCAAGATTACGTGAAATCAATGACAAAGGCTCCGGGATACAGCTGCGCTTGAGAGCAGACGCGCCTGTCTGAACACATACAAATGTATTGAAGAACACATTGTTGCCTTATACTTTGACCAATATTAGGACTGCTTTTATTGGGCTCTTAAACCAATCTCAGATTCCAAGAGCAGCTTCAAGGTTTGAGGACTTTAAACTCAACAGAAAGGTGAGGGGAAAAAGTCTACAGTGTGATTGACCAGTCAACACTTCACAGAGAGCACTACTTAGCATCAAAATATCACTTAAAAAACAGAGACAAGGATGTCACTTTAAATGAGATACAGTGGTAATAAGAGAGGGAGACAAGAGAGGGAGATGGACAGGATGGATTGAAAGGAGTGCTGAAATCTAGAGTCTAGAGAGCCCAAAACACACATAATATGGACAAAGACACAGTTAGACACACATAAAAAAGGGAGTCCTTCGTTTATATAACAGCAGAACTTGCATAATAAGAGGATAGAGAGGGTAACAGAAGAAGAGCAGAAACGAATGAAGAAGAAGAGCAACAAAAGGAGATATGGGATAAAGCAAAAGAGGAGAGGTAGATAGACTTTTGAAATTCAATTTATTTAATTGATTTTTAAATATTTTTTATAATATATTGAAAGTATATATTTAATATGATGTATTCATCCAATAACACAAAATAAGATATTCAGGTAGAAAAGGCTGGGAACTGGTTTTATGTCCTATAGATGCCTACCGTTATCTCCACCTGTCTGAAGCCCAGCTCCTCCTCTGCCTCTGCTCTTTTACTTCCTCATCATGTCTGCATCAAGCTTTCATTAGCAGCAGCTGGTGCATTTCTCAAAAGCCCTTCACTGATAATTATGCCGCAGGAGAAGAAGAAGCGCTTTCCCACTCTGCATTTCCCCAGTCAGTGGAGATTTGAACCAGAGACCCTCCCCACCCCCGCTCACTCCCCTTGTCATACGTGCCATCTTCTGACCTCAAAGCTTCTACGTCCACCTTTAAAGGGCCTCAAAGGAAAGGAAAGATGAGGGAAAAAGAGAGAAACAATAGGAAGGACTGCGTGAGGAGAGAGTCTCTCCGGAGGGCTATCGCCTGTGATGCTGACACACACACACACGGCATGACATCATGACTAACGCATGCACTCACAAACACACATTTGACTTAACAACACGCCCTCGCCACGACCCGATTACACAATTGGGATGCAGGCAAATACAGTGTGCAGACATATCCATAAATATTTACAGATATATTATCTAGACACGTTGTAACTAGTTCACATGATATACTACTATACTGATAATATACTAAATGGAAGCCTTGATGCGCTGCCCATAGGTTGACTCATTACTATGTTAGTATGAACAAAACAGATACACATATGGATGAAAATGTCAAGGAATATTATTTGGCAGAAGTGTTTTAATATGTGATGAAAACACTCATCAGTACTACACATGCATACTCACACACGCACTCTGTGGTTAGAGTGGAGGCCATAATACACACTTCTAATAGGGTTCGTCCATTTCTGGCACTGAGGGTAGATTGTTACCGCAGTGCTTGAGGGGAGGTTGTTACCACAGCGTCAAGCACACTACTACAAAACCCTTGACCTGTACACCAGCTAGATTACGCAGAGGAGAGAGGGCAGGGGGACAGAGAGAAATGAAGAAAAGGAAGAGGGATTCCGTAAGAGGAGGTGAAAAAAAAGAGTGGTGGCTAGTAATGGCAATGTTTATGTTTAATATTATACCTGATCCCTTACAAATAAATTGATAAAGAATAAAAGATAATGAAATAAATAAATAATTTAATTGGGGTGGGGAAAGAGGGACCGAAAGAGCAGGTAAAAGATGCAAAGAGCGGAACACAGATACGATTTCTCACAAGACTAACAAAGAATCTGAAAATCTGACAGATGAACTTATAAGGTTTCAACAATTTTAAAAGGGGTTGTTAAGAGTTGCACAAAGCAACAACACACAGCACAACATCTGCAAGTGTTTCTATAAAATTAAAGGCCTTGGTAAGTAAGAAAAGAGTAGTTATCTTTTACTGCTTTTTTCTTACACAATTATCTACAGCACAAGAGTGAGGCACTTCCAAGTATTCAACTGAAGAAAGATAGAGAAAGTACATATTCTCGCTCAGTGTGTGAGGTCTGACCAGATATTTGAAATCGTGAGGAAATCACTTGTTTTTATAGGACTTATCAGGCAGGGACAAACTACAGGGACTGACATTAGGCGCTCAAACATACAACCACTGAGAGACAGGTGAAGCTGTGCTGATCACATGTGTATGTAGCACAACAGAGTACAGCTCTGTACTGAAAAGTTATATTTGGGTTTAAACGGGACCCTTTTAAAATATGCCAAATTAGTTAACCATAATTAAACAGAAGATTTGAGACAATCACAGGAAAGTCCATTGTTTTATATCATTTCTTATCAATGGAGTACCGACTGATATAACCTGTATTATATAACACACACACACAGACTCATACACAGTTAGTAACACACATCTGGGACACATTTAATCACTTACAGCTTCACTCTGTGTTTATGTTTTATTTACCCCCTGCTCTTCCCTCTGTCTCTCTTCTCTCTCCATTGCTCTTTTTTTTCCTTTCCTCCACCACAGTTTCAGAACCCGTACGCGTACTCACCTCCATTCCGCTTCGGTACGGTTCCAAACGGATCCACGGAGAGGAACATCAGGAAGAACTACCCCGCCATGCACCAGTACATGGTGAAGTATCATCAAACTGGAGTCGTGGACGCACTTGTTAGCCTGAAAACGGGGTACGGAAATACTGTGTGCACATGTTGGTTTACTGATCTGTGATCAAACACACAAAATGTTCACTTGTCAACCTCAACAAAATACTGTAGCATGTGTGTGTGTTTCTACGTGCGCATGTCTGTAAGTGTGTGTGTTCTTGTGTGTGTGTTTTTGTGTGTTTGTGTGACAGCTCCTCTGAGACTGGGGATGAATGGCCTTCCTCATTGGGAACAGCAGGAGCTATTTTTAGAACTGGTCTCTATAATGGGACTGCTGGTGGTGTGTTATGGAAGTATACGGGCCCGGAACAATTTGAGAGAGAGCACAAAATAATTTTGAGCACTCCCCAGTCCGCGAGTCAACCTTTGAGGATTGCACAGGCACAGAGTTGTGAGAGCAGAATTTGATTTGTGCGCAACGGAGCGTAACAGATGATTTGAGCAGCAAGACCAATTATGTAACTACATTTCTCTCACGTTCGTAATGATCAAAGCTGCTCGCATTCAGTTTTGACAGTCTGAGTCACCTGAGCACAAACTCAGACTGAGTGTCACCTGTTCAGTTTGACCTAGAAATCACCTTCAAAACAAAAGCTGGGCCAGCAGCATCTATATTATCTTAAAAATAAAAATGCGGAGACACTAAATGACAAATATCACATTAAACCTGTTGGCAGGTGGTCTAGTTTTTAAGACATTATCATGGTCAAATTAATCTAAAAGTCACCAGTCACTTGTTATGGTGGAGCAATGTATTCTGTGTGCGGACTTTAACTTTCAAAAAGACATGACCCCGATGTCTAGACTGTGTCTTGTCGCAAACATGGTTGGCAAGTGATGTCTTACAACCTCAGGTGCTCAGAAGCTGCTAAAACAGCTTGAGAAATTTGGGCAAGCAGACTTAGAAGTGAGCATGCACATGATCGAGATTGCATGCTCAAATTTGATTCTGCTGTTACAGCTTTGTGTCTACGTGCTCTCAAATGTTTGCATGCAGACTGAATAGCGCTTAAAATTTATTTTGTGTCCTCTTTATGTCATTTGTCATCAATACATCTCCTAAGGGTGTGCGTATGTGAGTGTATGAGAAGGAGGCTTATCACAAAGCTAACCAAAGACAGATTGCAGAGTGGAACAATTCGAGAGGGTTGAATGGGTAGAAAAGTGGAGGTGAAGATGATGAAAAGAAAAGGAAGCAGAAGAGGCAGAGGAGACTCTCATCACACCCTCACATGGGAAAATCACATCATCACATGGGAAAGGGGGCGAGGATGGAGGCCAAGGGCAAAATGCCTGATTGGTGGAAATGAAGGAAGGTTGAAAGGTAGGAGGAAAGGGCCAAGAGACTAGAGATTCCAAGTGGTAAAGGAATGAAAAAGGGAGGGCAGCGGAAAAGGAAAGAAGGGGAAATTAAGGATAAGAGTGTACAAGGGAATGGGAGGCAAGACAGAGCAAGGAAACATCCAGGAATAGAGAGATGGCAGGGAAAAAGAGAAAAAATACAGTGGAAGGAACCTCAGGTAAAGGACAAAAGGTTGATGAGGTGATACGATATTAGGTTGTTTCTGATTGGTTAATAGCTATGGGGTGGAATCCAGTCAGAAATCTCAGCTCTAAGAGCAGGCTGCCTCACGGAGAGGGAGGAGAAGAGGAGAATCGAGAAAAAAAGCACACACATACAAAAAAAAAGGGTTATAATTCACAATTCATGATTTTCATGCCGTTATGGCTTGCAGCTTCTTCTCTCTCATCCATAAGTCATAAGTAAACTGGATGTAAACACATAAAGACGGGTTAAACCACTCCAGCATCTATAATACTCTCAGTCGCTCTCGCCTGTGTTGTTGTATTAGCATACAGAACAGTGGTTAACACAGACGCACAAATATATACAGTATATATACCTCTGCAAGCTAAGACCACAAGCGCAGAGGCAAAATGCTTAGAAATAAAAACACACACACGCTCATGTACATCTGTACGTACTCAGCCAGCTGCAGGTGTGTGCAGTCGTTAATACCCTCATTGATAATTCTATTCGGTGGTATTAGCAGATGAGCAAGACTGCAGCGTTTCAGCTGTTTGAGGCTCGATGGCTGGATTAGCTCTGATCACACATAATGCTGACAGGCTTTACACGCAAAATCTGTTACAGCCACAAGAACCAAAACTATGCACAGGGGAGGTGAATTGATTTAATTACATTACTCCCCGTACCAGCAAAGTTTAGATTTTTTTTTTTTTAAGTAAAGGAATGACAAGTATGGATTCATCATTTTATAACATCCATATCTATTGCAAAAATACCGCACAGTGCCAAGCAGGCTGTAGTGACACGAGAGCGACGAAGCTTCTTTATTCATTTTCAGTGAGACCACTGGGTTGGCACAGCAGGGATCCCAATACGAAGGGCTCTGGCACACGAGCGCAGGGTTGTCTGGTGAAAAAAATGTAAGCGTGCTTCAACCTTTGCCTCAGTGTTATCTGGCAACACACTCTACTGACAGGTCAAATGTATGCAAAAGCACAGCGTGGGTAGAACACCTCACACCTTGTATGGCATGGCACTCTACAAATTTACATTTTTTAACACGCTGGTATGGATACAGAGGAGCAGAGGAGTTATTACTATTCTGTCAACTTTCCCAAGTTTCCAGAGATCCAACATGAAGAGTCTTGGCATCTCGTGAGCTTTCAACCTGAACTGTTTGTGTTTCATTTTCTCTCTGGTAACTCGTAGTCACACCACCGCAGCCCCCTGAGTTTTTATGATGCAGTGCTGTTGTCAGTCTGAAGACAGCCTTCTGTGTTTTTACCTGAAAATGAATGCCAGACATAAAATAGCCTCCTTGTTTTGGGGTGTTTAGGGTGTACAGTTGTGATCGTAAATCTTTCAGCTCTGCTGCTTGGGAAATTAGTGAATTTGTGAAGTCATTTTGGATTAGGATTACAATGTACCTCCGCTGAAATGTTTTATTTGGGGTCCAGATGGTATTTGTACAGCGGTTCAACTGACAAGTTACAGATTGTGCGTATGAGTTTCCCTGTAGTGGTGTAAAATAAGATTTAGAGTCACACTAAATGGACATTTCGCCGTGTTAAAGATTTCATTCAAAGGTATAGATGGAAACTGGCGAGAAAATTCCTCCACGTTTTATTCATCCAAATAAAGGTGTGACAGATTGTGATGGCAGAATCTCTCTCCAAGCCATTAGAGCCACAGTACGACTGGCCGGCGTTGACAAACATGCACACACAAATGCATGCTCACAGACATGCACCAGTGCACAGTCACATGTGCACACTCACTCATATACTGAAGTGTGCACACACTCTCACACATACCGGCACAAACGCCTGGTTTTCTACATGTTTGGACACACAGCCTGCATGTGGATGGAGCCAGTGCTGGGTTAAGCTAATTACACAGCTGAACTATCGGCTGTGAGCCTCTGTTAGAGGGCTGGATCTGACATTCAGTAAATGCCAGCCAGTCACCGCACTAATTAGCGGGGCTCTCTTTCTGTGTGTGTCTCTGTGTGTGCCGGCACTGACAGAGCAAGAGCGCAGCAGCAGTTAGTGATGGCATCAGTTACATTGAAAATGTCAGTCTGAGTCTGGGATATTTTCGTTTGTATGTTCCATTTCGCAACCTTAACCTGCTTATTTGTGTGTGTGTGTGTGTGTGTGTGTGTGTGTGTGTGCAGCGTGTGTGTGTTTGGACAGAGGCAAGAGAGAGAGAAAGAGAGGGAGAGAGAGTGTAAATGTTTGTGTCTGTCTAAAGTTTGTTTACGTCGTCCATGTGCCTCCAAGGTCCTATCACCAGTGAAGCATGCTGTATTGAACCGTAGCCACTCCCTACTGTGTCCTCTGTGTGTTTGGTTACGCTTGGATTGCAGCTCTATTGGAGATGATGTAACACTTTAGGATTGATCCGCAAACAACACATTCTGAAAAATAAGCCCCTCTTCTGCTTTCTGTCTCCTTCTGAGCACTTCTCACTCACTCTCTCTTAAAAAAAAAAAAAAGAAATAAAAAATGAACCCCCTCACACTTTGTCTTCATACCCTCCCTCTGTCTGTTTTCTCCTGTCTCTTTTCTCTGTTCTTCTTTTCTCCTCCTTTGCAGTAAACTGGACGCCTTCATCTATGATGCTGCAGTGTTGAACTACATGGCCGGCAGAGATGAGGGGTGTAAGCTGGTGACCATTGGCAGCGGGTAACTTCAGCTTTTCTCTTTACAAAGACACTAGCGTAGATTGTCTTCACTTCATGGTCTGATCATGCCATCACTTGGTCCAAACCATTCTGTAAAGTTGTGTAAAGGGTTTCTTCAATGTTTGTTTATGGTTGTGATGCACAGAAACATGTAAATAGCAGCTTCATAGATTCTGAAGTTGCTTGTTTCCTGAGCTCTGTGCCATCACATATAAAAAAATGTTAAAGAAAAGTTCAAAAAAAGTTTTTGGAAACATGCGTTAGATGAATAGACTGAACATCGTCATGTCCATGCAGTAAATATGAGGCTACCACCAATAGCTGGCTAACTTATTTTGCACAAAGATTGAAAACAAAGGGAAATGACCAGCCTGGCTATGTTCAAAGGTAACAAAATTTCACTTACCAGCTCTTCTAAAGCTCACAAATTAACACATTGTATTTCATGGCTTTAATCCATACAAATGTCTCCATGTTTGTCCTGGTCTGGACCTGTTGCCCGGAAACCAGCGGCGACTCCAGAAAGTTACAGGCTCCGAGAGCAGTGTCTTCAGGTGTCAGAGTGCAGTTATGTGGTGCTTCCACATACATTTGACTGACACTCAAGATTCATTAAATATGTAAAAGATTAAGTTCCTGCTGAATGAGAATAAGCTGTATTATATTTTGACAAAGAGCAGACAGCTGTCACTGCACACTAAAAGTGGGTAAATATGAGACACAAATATGATTATAATGATTTTAATTAAAAATTAAAAAAGATTTTTTATTGTTTATTTAATGGATAGGTACTGCACACATTTTTAATGTGTGTCCTAAAACTTACATCTCTATGAAAGTATTATTGGTCATTGTCAATTGTTCCTCCTTTCCAGACTGGCACAAAAAAATCAATTTCTATAGAGATTTCAATGGGGGACAAAATCCCAATCAATCATAAAAAGAGGCTTTAACTGTTTGATTTAGACTAAATAAATCTTACATAGTTACACTGTTTTTAGTACATTTTTTTTTTTACCTTTTACCTTTTTGTATTTCTCACACACTGTACCCTTGCTGAGCTGCAGCAGTGCGATAGTGGCACAAAGAGGGAATTTTGTGCTAAAAAGTAACCAACAGTAAGATACACATTCAATTTGTTTAACATAAACTCCTGAAACCTCATAGGGCTTGTGGCCTCAATGTCTACCACGAAAACAAGAAATATGTTTCCGGCCAGTTTTGAATCAGTATTTCAGTATTGATTTAAGACAAACCTGAAGAAATGCAAAGGGCATCCAAAATGTGTATGAGCTGTTTTTGTTATGTTTAAAGAATACCTATGACCTAAATTCCCACTTCATGGCATTTAAATCATTATGTTTGAGGTATCTTCTTAAAGATTATTATTTTGTTGTATATTTTTATTTTTTAAATTATCTTTTTTTTTCTTGTTGACAGCCTCTATTGTTGTTAATATTCTTTTTAGCATTGTTAGGAGAGCCTGGGATTTAAGAATTTCATTACCAATGATTGCTGATGTAAATTGTTGTGTAATGACAATAAATTCTTGAAATCTTGTAATCTTTAAAATCTTAGAGATATCTCTAATCACAGTGAACCTTTCTGGAGAAATAAAGGTGAAAACACATTATTAAAGGTTAAAATCTATGTTTGTGTGTGTGTGTGTGTGTGTGTATCTGTGTCTGTGTGTGATTGGACAGGTACATCTTTGCCACTACTGGTTATGGCATTGCTCTGCAGAAAGGCTCCTACTGGAAACGACAGGTGGATCTGGCCATCCTGGCCATCATCGGAGATGGTGAGAAACACACTCACACAGCGTTCTCATGCACAAATTCAAAGTGCATGACACTATCCACGAAGGCAAAAGGTTACACTGTTCCTTGCCAGCATTGTAATTCATGCACACACACAACACACACACATACACACACACACACATCTACTGCCTGCTGCTTGTCTGCTGACAGCACAAAGGGAAAGCAGTGAAGTATAAATAGTCCTTTGATGTTATTCTGGACACAAAAGGCTGCTCTAAACAGAGGGCAGAGTGTGTAAGTTATTCTAATATATTCCTCTCTGCAGCACCAGATCTGTGTGTGTGTGTATATGTGTTACTCTATCTGAATCACCACATTCCTTTATTACAGTAGCTTCAGAAGTTCTTACATAAACAATTTCCAACTGCAAAACAGAGAGAAAGCAAGACAGCTCAAGCTTTTAGTGACAGATTCATTTACATTTTACATCCAAAGCATTTTGCTGATGCAAGTGTTCGCAGCCACTCACATTAAGTGCACTGAAGTTGATTAAATGAACATTGGTGTCACAATAATCCCCTCTAACCAAATCTTATCAGGGCTGCAGAGCATGCAGGCCACACTCCATCATATTTTGTGTCTGGATAATTTCTGACTAAAACCAGGCTCAGTGTTTTTGTTTTGCTGTGTTTTGTTCTCCCTTTTATTAATCCTGTCTGATCTTTCCTTATACGTGTAGTTTTTTAGCAGAGTCATTTAATGCAAATACACAATGGGGATGTATAAACCCTGTATTATCTTTGCACTATGCTGATAACTTCAGTGTTGCTGTTCCTGCTATTGATCTTTAAAAAATGAGATAAAAGTCTTAAAGGGAAAGAGAAAAGCGAGAAGAGGAGTGTGAGAGGTAGAGAACAGTGGCCAGGAAAAATGAGATTGAGAAGAACTGCAAAGAGAGTATGTGACAAGAGGAAGAGAGAGAAGAAAGAAGAATGAGAGAAAGAAAGAAAAACGGTGACAGCGCCTGTGTGCAATGGCCAGAGAGAGGTCATGGAGAGGAAGAGGCAGAGAGCACAGGATGAGTGGAAAACAAAGAAAAGTGTGTGCGTCAGGTGGGGGGGAGCGAGCTTGTGAGCGAGAGGAGGGCCGGCCCTTGATAGATGACAGTGACTCCACGTCTTGGCAGATGCTACTTGATCAGATAGACACGATGTGGGTGGAGAGCATATGGCTTTTCACGGACAGAGAGAAGCTGTGCACAGGGAAGAGTGGAGGAAGGTGAAGAACAGACAGAGAGACAGACAGACAGAGACAAAACAGCCTTTCTGGAAACAACTGCAGGTCACATTATGTCTTTTAGAGGCAAGACAACCTTCAATTTTTACCAAATATGCATAATAAGAATTTGTCATATCCTGTTTTTTGCAATACCTGTTTTGTAATAGTATAGTATGGAAATGCACAGGATTTGTACTCTTTCTACTTGTTTAATCCTAGTTCCAGATCGCGCAATCCTGATCAAATGCATCCACCTCGGAGCAGCAGCAACATTCCGAATTCATACGTTTTGTCTGTGTAGTGAGATTGTACTCTTTCACACCTAAATAAAATCCAGTCAGGCCTCAGGAACTATTTGTACTCCGCCATTTGAGGCTGGGTTATTTCACAGTGCAGATAAGAGTCCTGATGATACTTACATTAGGGTGAGTGTTCTGAACTGGAATGGATTTTCTGTTTGCCAGAATTTTAAAAAGTTTTTTTTACTGCACATCTTAAAATAAATTTGTGGGTTTTTTTTTCCCCAGTCCTATATGCCTCAAAGAAAACCCTTTTAAAAGCCCTGAAAGTGTGGATGAAACTTGTAGATACTTGTGTTCCTGTGTTCCAACTGAGTGGTCACCAGACTATTGCTTGAGCTGTCTGACTGAACTACTGACTGACTGAACTACTGACTGACTGAACTACTGAAAAGAAAACAGAATTTGAATTTTAGCAATACTTCCGCCAGGAGTCAGAGCAACAGTGCAGGCAGTCGCAGCCCTCATAGCTTATTCCTTGAATGCACTCGATTTAAAAAAAAAAAATAAAGACAAAGTCACCTGTTGATACCTAAGGATTTATCTTCATTCTCTTTTACTGCCAATTTCAAGCACATCATATTAAAAAGATGTACCGTGGCTACATTTATTATTGTACTGGCAAATCCAATAGGGCACAAATCCTCCTCAGTTGTCCTGATGTATTAATGATGTCTTAGTGCGTCTGCACCCTTAAGACATCTAGCTGAACACAACCATGATATTTGTCTTTCCTCACTAGCAGCCTAAGTTATCCGGCCCTGAATGACACAGATTGGATTAGCCACGCGCCAAATGTCACAGAGGAAGCCATAGAGGGAGGGGGTACTGAGGGAAGGGAACAGAGAGAGAGGAATGAGAAAAGATAAGGTCTTTGTTGCTTTCCACCTTTCTTTCATTAGCACTAAAGAAACTATCTTTGCGCTATCAGGCAACGTGGAGGGGACTGGACACCCGGTGGATGGGGATGCCTAAAGAAGTGTATTTTGAACAACAACCCCAGAAAAACCAAACAATTAAAAGAAAAAAAAAATATATATATATAATATATAAATGATAGATAGATAGATAGATAGATAGATAGATAGATAGATAGATGAGATAGATAGATAGATAGATAGATAGATAGATAGATAGATATAGATAGATAGATAGATAGAGATAGATAGATAGATAAGCAATCAACTGTTAGGTTGGGTTAATATTCTTCTTGAGTTGAAGAAAAATGCTGAAATACAACTTAAAACTCCATATGATACTTCACATTTGCTTTTAAAGTAATATTTAAAGCAGTTAATCTAGATCTAAAAGCAGATCTGATTCTCTCTCCATTCTTCATTCTTTTCCTTTTCAGGTGAAATGGAGGAACTTGAAGCTCAGTGGCTGACGGGAATTTGCCACAATGAGAAGAACGAGGTAATGTCCAGCCAGCTGGATGTGGACAACATGGCCGGGGTCTTCTACATGCTGGCCACGGCCATGGGGCTCTCCCTCATCACCTTTGTCTCTGAACATCTCTTCTACTGGAGGCTCAGATACTGCTTCACGGGGGTCTGCACCGGCAAGCCCGGTCTTCTTTTCTCCATCAGTCGGGTAAGACTTGGTTTTTGTATGGGAGGTGTATGTTTGCGTGTGCAGGCATGTCCTACAAGCGTGTTTTTTGCCTTTTTTGTGGTTTGGGAGAACAAAAACCTGTTACAGCCTTAAATTAAATACAATTTTAAACACACACATTGAAACAGCAGTCTTGAATTTGGCCCAATAGTCACTCACAGAAACAGGCCATTGAGAGTGCGCACATGTGAGTATGAGGCTGTATGAATATCTAGGCCTGGGGTGGTCTGACTGGGTTAACCGTGGTCATGTTCAGGGCTATAAGGTGCAATGAAGCACTGCAGCTATACCGGGGGCTAATGCTGCATTATCGGGGTCAGACAGGCCTGACTTAGTTATATTTTCTACCGGGGAAATAAGCGAGCAGAGCAAGCATGCACACACACATGGAGAAACAGAGAGCTACTGCTAAACTAAGAAACCGAGTAAAATGGGGGGAGGGGGAGGGAGGGCTGCACACAAGAGGATGAGAAGGGAGGATGGCGATGGAGACAGGAGGGGGGGGGGGGGTCACGTTTATGGTGAGGCAGCCCTGAATATCGCCAAAAACAGATCCTAATTGCGGCATGTTTTTGGGTGAAATCACGGCAACCCACGCTAAATCAATCTATTCTCTCTCATTCTGGTAAAAGGTCAGCGTTCTCCCTCGTTGTGTGTGAGAACAGAAGACATGGATGTGCATCCCTAAAACACTGCAGTGTCTCTGCACTATTTTTGTGTGTGACTCTGTTTTCAAACTTAACAGAAAGGGTAGTGAGAAGAGAAAAAAAAAATTGTAGTCGATAAAGTGGGGTTCTTAAAAAGATGTTATTTGAAAGCCATTCTCAAGACTGATACAGCGTAAAAGATATCCTTAATAGCCTATCATGTGTTGATAAGCTCCACAAAATGTGTGCTGAACTCCAAAGCACTTTGAATCTTTAACATGATAAATACCTTTTCTGTGTATTTGTGGACTGGGAAATAATCTATGCGAGGGAAGAATTCGCTTTTGTTCATTGATCCCTCAAATGAAAGCTTTATGACGTTACTTTAAGCATTATATTGGCAGCTGTTGTTGGGCTGTTGGTCCAAATAAAAAGACTGGTTTTTATTATCCTCCCTCACAGTTGTAGTGATGGTAATTTCTCCTGTTCGTCGTTGTTCTCAAAGAATGTCTCACCCCCGGAGTGCCTCTTAGGAAGGCTTGGGTTATCAGAGATATCATAACAAGTCGCTCATATCTTCAGGTCATTGTTGATTCAGGTTATTTTGTTTGGATGAATTCTTCTAACTGTAAGGCACTGGGACATTTTTGCAGTAACAGTTGTGCTATAAAATTAATGGAGCTGCAGAAAGACTTGTCTCACTGCATTGCACTCCATTTTGCCCACTTTAGTAAAAATACTGGGTGTGTTTGTGCTGTTAGTGGGGCTAGAGACTATATTTAGCCTTGTTGGATTCCTTTTAAAGCAATATTCTCTGTTTTGTTTTTGTTTTGTTATCTTGGTTTGTTTATGACTAATTCTGAATCCTTATTTGTGTTATTATGTCATTTTTACTGCATCATCCTCTTAAATCAATCATATATGATCGTTCAGAAGATTCATATCATTAAGAAAACAAATTTCCATCTTTACTGAGGGGTGCAGTTTGATTTTGTGTGTTTTCAGAGAAAATGAAAGAAAGCCTAATCTAATACTGTTTCAAGTTTGTGATCAAGGACTGTGTTGGTTCAATGTACTGCAATTTGTTGAGTCACTACCAATTTAATACATCTCAGTAAAACATACAGAACACAAATATGTTTGGCCAGAGTAGATAAGTAATCATTATTCTGTTTGTCTCTCTCCATTTCTCTGTCAATCCCTCATTATGCTGGATTCTTACTTTCTCATTCCATTTAATCTCTTTGCCTCTTCCACTCCTCTGTCCCTGTCATTTTCTCCATTCCACTTGTTTACCCATATGTCTCCATGCAGGGAATCTGGAGTTGCATCCATGGAGTCCACATTGACATGAAGAAGAAGACGGATCTGGACTTTAGCCCCCAGGACAAAATGCTTAAGCTCATTAAGTCAGCCAAACAGATGACCAACATGTCCAACCTGAGCGGCTCCCGCATGAACTCACCCAAACGTGAGTTTATGCACTCAGCTGGCCCCATGATCATGGACATGATGGCAGAGAAGGGCAACTTCATCTATGCTGACAACCGAAGCTATGCTCCAAAAGATATGATCTATGGGGACACTGGTGACCTGCAGTCTTATCTTGCTAACCGCCACAAAGACCACCTTAACAACTACATCTTCCAGGGAGGCCAGCACCCTCTGACCTTGAACGATGCCAATCCCAACACGGTAGAGGTGGCAGTGAGTGCTGACGCAGTCCAGACCAATGCCAAGCCGCCCCGGACCCTGTGGAAGAAGTCAGTGGACACGCTCCGTTCTGTGCCACCTGGGCCCCCTCCGATGCCTGACATGCTGATGCCAGACCCACGAATGTCGATGAAGACACAGCGCTACCTCCCTGAGGATACAGCCCACTCTGACATCTCCGACTGTTCCAGCAGGGCGGCCTCCTACAAGGACCCAGAAAACAACAAGCACCTGAAGCCCAAGGACAACTTAAAAAAAAGATCGGTGACGTCAAAATACCCAAGGGATTGCAGTGAGGTGGAGTTGTCCTACTTAAAGACTAAGCAGGTCAGTGGCGGAACCAACCAAACCGGGAGAGGAGGAGGAGGAGGAGGAGAGAAAATCTACACTATCGACTCAGACCGAGAGCTGAGCCTGCACTCAGACCCCATTCACTACCGCGAAAGTCGTGGCCTTGCTGCTGACGATTTGGATTATCCCGAGATCTACTCTGACCACAGTGACAACTATAGGAAGTGTGAGCAGCCCATAATTCATCTGAACTCTTCACCTTTGCATCACACCGACTCAGATCTTCTACCAGATCCAACTTACTCTAAACACTACAGCCTGAAAGACAAAAACCTGTCCCCACATGAATCCATTGATCGCTACAAACAGACACATTGTCGTTCCTGTTTGTCTAAAGTGACCGCAAGCTACCCACCAGGAGGGCCGTACACCCCTGCTGCATCTGCCTCAGCTTCTGCCACTCGCTCACCCTATAATCGGTGTGAAGCATGCCTCCACACAGCCAACCTGTATGACATTACTGAGGACCAGCTCCTCTCAGACCCCTTGGTCAGTCCCACCATGCATCACCAACAGCAGCAGCAACCAGACGAAATGTTTGGTCTATATTGGCCACAGACGGATGGGCCGCATGTCCAAAAGAGAAACCGCTTGAGGCTGAGTCGTCAGCACTCCTTTGACAACATCATGCTAGAAAAGCCCAAGGATGTAGACCTGGGCCGACCTGCACGCAGCGTTAGCCTCAAGGAGAAGGATCGCTTCCTGGACTCCACATCTGACTCGCACTATGCGAACCTCTTCGGCATGCGTCCCTATTCCGGCAGACTGTTTGGTACCGGCTCCAAATCAATGCTGTTTAACCACAACCTGGAGGAAAGCAAGAGGAGCAAGTCCCTGTACCCGGCCCATGGCTCGGAAAACCCTTTCCTCAGCCACTCGCTGAGGGATGACACCAGCAGCAGACTGGTCCATGGGCGTAGCTCCTCTGATATTTACAAACAGCTGGCAGTGGCTTCACCTGCAGCGGTTCTCGGAGCGGCCCCTATCAAAACACGCAACGATGCGAACAATCTCCGCTCATCAGTTAAATCCACCACTTCATACTGCTCACGGGATGGGCGGATAGCCAATGACATGTACAATAAAGAGCATGTGATGCCTTACTCAGCCAATAAGACTAGTGCATACCCAGCCCCACGTGGCGTCCTAAACTCAGCCCAGTTCAGCAATAGACGGGTGTATAAAAAAATCCCCAGCCTGGAGTCAGATGTTTAGTTGATATAAGAAATAATGTGTTCTCTCCTCTTTACTCCTCTCTGGGTTTGTATTATAATTTATCAACTATGTTATCCACCAAGGGATGCCATAGCCACACTACGTTTTTCTTCTTCTCTTTGACATTGTAATCCAAAAGAACTCGTGCCCACTTGGGTATGATGGTACTACTACTACTACTACTCTCTTTGCAGATGATATCACCATTTTTGTCCATTCTCTGCCATGTACCAGTGAGTTGGCTGCTTGGCCAACACGCTGCCATAAGGTATTCTGGTGTAAAGGGGAGGGGAATAATTAACCCTCTAGGTTTGAGAAGGGTTAAGAAATGGCATAGTCCCATCAGTGGGAAGAGAGGGCCTAAGTTATGATAAAGGACTTATTGGGAAAGAGGGAACTGATATGTGATTGACGTGTGAGGAGGTGGTGAGGAGGATGGGAGAAATGACATGAGAGGGGAATTAGAGGCAGAGAGGAGATAACCTCTCTTTCAACCCCTCCTCCTTCTCCCCTTTTTCCTTTCCACCTCCACTGTCAAGCTTGGGGCCCGCTAGTTGAGGAGAAGATGCCTGACAGGGAGACCAGATGGGCACGTTTGATGTCGCGGCCAGACATGGAGGCGTCCCGGGAGGGCAGAGGCGTCACAGTGAGCTAGTCCAACGGTCTGCTGCTTGTTACTCTGACAAATATTCCCACTGAGACACCTGGCAGTGCAAGAGGAGAGAGAGAGGGAGAAAAGAGATGAGCGGCTAAATGGCACAGAGCGGAGTCTCCAATAGTTTTTGGCAGTTGGGTATCGGTGTCCTTGGTCAGAATTTGGTTTTATGTGTTAAACCCATATTAGGGGACAGGATAGTGACGAGAAGCTGAGAGTAATGTAGGTGCTATCAATGAATAATGTTTACAGACTGACAGATTAAAAAGACAGACTGACAAAATGACAGAATGATAGAGGAGGACAGACAGGGAAAAGCAAAGCAGGAAAGCAGGGAAACCTGAGGCAAACTGATGGGCATTTCATTTGTGGCGCTGCACATAGAAAAATAATTGCAAAGTATTGCTTTTTTATTCTATTAAACTATAAGATTTATTAGGGATTCTGGCATCCGGATCCCCCTACGTAGGATTTTAGTGTTTGCTTATTTGGTAGCACAATAGCCATTAGTTTTAAAACCTCTCTCCCACATTTGCTTTCAAAGAAGCTTAGCTTTCTGAAAAATACCATCAAGAGTAGTAGATTATTTTGCATGTGTTAATTTTTTTCTGTGTCGGAGAAGACAAAATACACACAAATACACTCTCAGACACATATTTTACATGTTTTTTGAAAAGGGACTGTGTCTTGCCAGATATGGTGGATGGATACTTGTACAATCGAAACCTTTATCCTTGACCTTTGTGCTTAGTAAATCAGTGTCATGCTGTGGCTCCTGCTGCAAAAGAGCATGGTGGAAGGGAAGAGAGCAAAGAGGAGATAAACGAGGGAGAAAAGGATGAAATGACAACCGTGTTCGCCACCCCCTTGTCTGAGTTGGGGAGGGGTTGGGTGCCGATGTGTTTTTGTCTTTTGACCTCCCTGCCACAGAGAAACAGGGTATTAGCTATAAAAAAAAAACACTGACTATTCCTTCCTTCTTTTCTCCTTTCTTCTTCCCTTCCTCGATCTACATGACACATGAGTGTTGGATAACTATAGAACTACTTCACTTTATTTCTTTTCTTGTTTGTAAACTTGAACTTTGGTTGGTTGGTTGGTTGGTTGGTACAGCAGTAGCTATACAGCAGGATTGGGTTGAAAATTATCGATCATCAATTACTGTTGATCCACAATCAACCAGGGCTCCAACAGGATCTGAAGACTACTTGAGACGGATCCCTTCTTTACCTTCATAGCGTTATTTGGGTGGGATGTGGGATGTGGACGGGGCAAGATGTAGAAGGATGGAGCCGAGGAAGGTCCACTGTTATGTGCTCATTAATCATGTATCCATCTTAGTGTGGACTAAGTTGTGTGTGTGTGTGCATGGCAGAACTTGAGTAAGCTTGAAGTCTCAACCAGAACATTTGGTTCCTAATCTGATTGTTTATGCATTTGTTTGTTTGTTTGTTCTTTTTGATAACACTTAGCAGAAAAGACTTGCACATGCACATTCTTCCATGTATCCGCGCACCCACAAAAACCCTTTTTTTTTGTAGCATTACACTATACAAATTGTACAGTCAAAAGAGAAACCATGTATCCATCTTAACTAACTTTATTTGCTTGATTGATTGGGTCCACAAAGCCAAATTGTATCAAATAAAATACCTCAGGATGATTCTGTGCGTTTTGGGGGAGCTTCAACCGTAGCAACAGAATATGATGCGGCGCAGATTTTTTGTAGAAAAAAATTAAAAAAGAAAAAAAAACCCAACATGATTTATAGCGGCCACAAAAGCAGGATCAAACTTTTCTCCTTTTGATGTTTACCAGTCCTAGGTCTTCCAGCTCGGCTTTTTGCCCGAGCTCATGCAACCCAAGTAAAGAGAGAAGAAGAGGAAGAGAAGGAGGGAAAGGAGGGATGGCGGTAGAGGGCTTAGATGGTTTTGCTCAGTGAGGGGTGTGTTGCATGCAGCTCCACTCCTTGCCAAGCTGAGCACCCTTAACAGAATGGAGGATGTTACTTAAACGTCCAAAATCTGAAAAGCTACCCTTAAAAGGAATACTGAAACAGGAATCTCTCTCTTCTCCTCCATGGTTTTTAATGGCAGTCGACTGCATTAGCCACTGTGTTTCAATTGAAGCTCCATCTTTAACAACCACGGTCATATCGCCCTTTTGTACTCTTGGAATACTGCAGTGAACCTCTCCTTGCTTCCCAATCAGCTTACCCAATGTTGACTGACGAGCAACATTTGTTTTTTTTTGCATCTTATCTGCATATTTATTATTATTATCATATTTATCTCCACATGCTGCTTGCGTGAGCTGACAAGTGAACAATATGCACATGTAAAAATATCAAACGGCACCCTCGCATTTTATGAACTCACAATGATTTGTTCTATTTGTTCAACTTTTACAGAACTGTCATGAAAACTGATGCTGTTTTATGTTCAAACACACACACACACACACACACACACACACACACTCTCAGACACACCCTTGTGATGACAACCCTGCTCTTTTTAATGACAAAAATGTATTTTAATTACATTTAATGATAAATAATGAGGTGATGGCATGCAACCCCAGATGTAACAATTTTAATGTTTTATGTTTCTTTTTTTGTTAGTTATTTTTGTTATGATGTTATGATCACTAATGCGTTGTAACCAGGTGTGAGTATATACATATTTGAGAGAAAAAAAATTATCTATGTTTAACACGATGAAGATGCTGCTGCTGTTTTGGGGGAGAAGGCGAGGACCTGACCCTAGTGCAACTTCCTCACTGGCTGACAGGTCATTATCAGGCCGTGTTTTGCCCAATGGGGTCGCGGGTCGGGGGTCAGGGCTTGGTTTGGTATGACGGGACATCCTTGCTCTTCCTCCAATGGCAGGTGAGAATTACTGTATCACCAGCTCTGCTTCTCTCTTCCCTCTCCTTCATGTGTAGTCAGGACTTCAACTGTAAAGAAGATAAAAGAAAAAAAGCAACCCTCTACTTTGAGTCTGCTATCCCTCCAAAGATACGAGACCTCTTTCTTTATGGTTTGCTGTAAGAATAGAGCTTTTTTTTAAACTAATACTTCCTCAAAGACTTTTAAGGAACTATTTTGAATATATTTAGAAACGACACCTGTATACATCGCTTGTAAATTCATACTGGGATACATCATCATGGAGAATTATAAATGATAAAGAGTAAAAACAATATTTTTTGTGTGAATTTCACAGGAGCTCTTCTGTACAGTGGCACTGTTTCTTTTCTCTCTCTCTCTCTCTCTCTTTCTATCTCTCTCTCTCTCTGTAGAGCGACTAGAATAAAACTTCACCATTCACAAGGTTTGCTGTCCTGTCAAAATTCACAATATGCACACCAGGCTCTGTGTCTGCCTCACCTTATATGAAAGTAACCACCTTTGTCAGTTGATGCTGGGAGATTATTTTACAGGAAATGAGAAAAAGTGCTGGCTGATTTTCCATTGACTCCATTTATTTTTGCAGCTGAAGATATTGCTTTTTACATTTGTGTCTCTGTTCAAGAAACTAAATCAGTACACATTGAGCAGAAAATATGAGGTTTTTATGAAACTCTGAATAGGCCCTTCTGCCTAAATGTCATGTAATCCTATACTACGCCCAGATCTAAAAGTATACCTGTATCTTTTGACCTATAAGGAGTCAATTTTGACTCTTTTAAAAGCTTTTTTATAATGACATTCCTAAAACTCATTTTGGTAAGTATGGTTTGGTAAACTTTTTTTCACTATTAGTGTGAAAAAGTGTAATGATAGAGGCCATAATATGGCCAAATAAATCAAATTTAAACATACTGCGCTGCTCCCACAGTACAAATCAGTATACATTCAAATACCTATTTACTCCAACCCAGTTACCATAGATAAGGTTGATGTTGGTCAATTCTGCAAAACCCTGAATTGTGCAGTTTTGGATATTCAGTGTGAATGTTTTTTTTAAGCTGTTTTTAAGGATGGGGAAAGATTATGGTTATGTTGTAATGATCTGTGACAGGGCTCCAGCATGAAAGTTGGACACACTACATGTCCATCCACCACCTGGATGTCCACAGGGTATACTACTTCCTGCACTGGCACTGAAAATGACATTGGATGTAATTAGTGTACTGCAAAATGATTCAATAACAATACTCTATATTTCCTCATAAAACTGGCCTGGAAGGTACCAACGAGTGGTTAAAAAAGCATTTCAGTGTCATCATTCAGTCACTTCTGTCACTTTTTCCCCATCAGAAGTGTTCTTTCTTTACCTAACCCAAACCAAAGCCTGTTTAAAACCTTGGTGACAATTTACACTGAGCTGCTCATCTTACTATATATAAATGTGATGGATTTTGTTTCAGGTAGCTTGTTGGCTATGCTGAATCACTTTGAAATCAATTCAGACACCTACATGATGGTCATTTACTGCAAATTATCATCACATCACAGTGAGAAACAAATGTTTCAGTGATAGTGTAGACATGAACTTATAGTGTATTTCAGTGTTTCTGTAGAAATGCAAAATGTGTTTGTATTTCACTAATTGCTTGTGCACAGGAGATGTACAGGTGTAAGTGATGCCAAAGAGGCCTTTGTGCTGTGACCGCTGCCTGACCTTACATTCTTGAGTGTGTGTGTGTGTGTGTGTGTGTGTGTGTGTCTAACAGAGCATCAAGAAGCCATTTTGGCGACAGCTACATTTACCATCTGCCACATTCCGTCTTTCCTTTCCTCATACCTTACACTTCAAACCCTCCCTCTATATATCTGTTGTATTTCATCTGTTTCTATCCCTCCATGCTCCATTTTTCTCCCGAACACCTTTCCCATCTTACACAATCATCGTTATTGCCACACTGTTTTCCTACTTACTGCTTTTTCCCATCTCTGTCCCCTTTTCCTCATTTCACTCTCCTTCAACCTTTTTGAAATAAATATGAAAAAAATGGTCTGATCACTGCTCTCATTCATTCTCTGTGAGTTTTTCATTTATAGTCTACTGTTTTCTCCTGAGGGGTCATATTAGACCAACACTGGTACTTCAGCTAAATGTGTGGAATCAATAAGACTTCCTAATTTGAATATCAAACTATTCTGCTGCTACCGGTATCAGCTGAAGCTATGAATATCTAAAACCTCTTCAGCCAGTGAACAACACTCTACGCATGTAAAACATGCCACCTTAGTTGAAATGAGTATGTATTTGTGCATAAACCTTATCCCTGTCATATACTGTAAGTTCGGTTTAGAAGCTGCTGAAGAGGATAAGGGTAAATAATTGGATCATTTTCTTATCGATCTTAAAGTTCTTCCTGTGATTCGACCTTCTGGATCAGTCCAAACTTTGTGAAATGAGCAAAATAACTTATGAAGAAAATTATATTTTTAATGGGATTTTATACTTGAAGTTGGACTTCTAAGGTGAATATTAGGCTAAAAACATAAGAATTGAGTGTACTCAATTCCATAACATTAGGGAAATGTACCCCGCTCACTGTCCGTGGAGTCAGCACTTTCTGTATTGCTGTAACAGTTTGTGTTTAGTTGCTGATATTGATTACAAGTGAAGCACATATAGGTATCCCACCAGTTGTAGTCTGCTTGATGTCTCTTGAAATTCTTCAGCAGATGCATCCATGTAGGTATAACGTGATTTTACTGTTTATATTTCATCTTTTTGGTGGTGCAAGAGTACCAAAAGAGGTCTGTCTGTAGACCATTAAGAAATGTGAAAATCTTCACACTAATATTCAATGTTTTTATTGGAACTCACTGTAAAGAGCCTTTGTCTATTCAGTGAAATGTATCCATTTTTGTCAAGACCCACAAGACATGACACATGATGCCCTCGTGGAATATCCTTTAGCTATTCACTTTGTATTAAACATGCTTATAAGGAGACATTTGGACTTACAAAGATTCTCAGCACGTGAATCAACAGAGAGGACATCCACTCAAATGTAAACACACACTCACAGCTGCATCACATGACTCTGACATCGGCCTCAGAGGGAATTCAACGGCCTGCTTGGGGGCGGGTTTCAGAATGAGTGACAGATTGTGTTACATTATCTGATCGGTGAAGAGCTAGAATGGCCACATTTCAGAGGTTTTGCAGTGTGGACTTTTTCCCATCTAACCATGTCCACCCATTCAATCTTCCCTCAGCCCTTTGGCCTTCATTTTGGCCTTAATGGCCTTGTGAGACCAAAGAGGGACGGCGTGGGCGTACTCGTCATCATTTTTGCTGATGCTCCAGTTCAAATACAGAGCCACCCCATGACGAGTGTGGACATCCCCCCCTAGATTCGGTTTTCGAGGATGGTTGGAAGGTGTGTCTGTGAGTGAGAGGCAGCCTTAGAGATAGCCAGAAGCACAGAGGAGGGGCAGTAATTGAAATGGGGGTGTCATTCATCAGATCACGCCGTGTCAACAACAGTGTGGTCCAAACAGAGTGGTGCGGAGGATTTGTGTGTGTGTGTGTGTGTGTGTGTGTGTGTGAGAGAGAGAGAGAGAAAGTGGTTGTTTCAGCCAGCTCGACAAAAAAGACTGTGGCAGATCATTCTTCTTCTGCGGAGGGGCAGATGAAAGAAAGAAGAGAGAGAAAAGAGCACTCGTTTATTTAGTCATTTTCCATTCATCCCTTTGGTCCTCAGAAAATCACCTCCCATTTGATTCTGGGAGACAAACAATTGGCACGGTCAGCTCCCCTCCAGCCCTCCCTGTTCTTGTGTGTGATCCTGTGTGTGTGTGTGTGTGTGTGTGTGCCATAGTCCACAAGTGTTTGCACATAGATTTTTCTATCAAAAGCTGTTCTGCACCGCATATATCCATCCGTTGGGAATCTTTAAACCAATCTTTCCTCTTCGAACACATACACACACACTCTCGCTTACTCTCACACACACACACCGCTACCAACTAAACTCATAATTATTCTCAACTACTTTAAAGGAGCCCAGGGAGGAAGGAATGGGTCTGATTATTACGAGGGAAAAAGGGATCAAAGTATGGTGGTTTAGCTCGCTATACCTTCCTATCAATGGTCTGCTCACACAAAAGACCCTCGCTTTAAAAAGAGCCTTTGAAGGGTGAATGCCGTCACACTAATTTTAGAATGGGATATTACTGGTTAGTTCCCCACGTGTGCTATAAAAGCGCAGGGTTTGTTCAAGATGGACTTTAAATTAGGAAACACTTTATTTGTTTATTTTTATTTGTAATCAAATTCATCTTATAGAATAGGGGCATGTGCTTTTTTCAGTCTGTCTTAATACATTCACATATGAAAAGAGGTATTGGTGGTTGTAATCATTTTTCTGGTCCATACTGGCCATGAAGAGATCTGTTACTAATGTGATTCCAAGTGATGGTGGAAAAAAAGAATCCACAGTCTTAAAGTGCCAAACTGCATTTCAACTTTCAAAAGTTAATATGGGGTATCAGGAATTCATGTCACATCAGTCAAGCAGGTATTCAAAATTGAAACATATTGTTACTGTGCCTCTACTGCAACTAAGTAAGGTAACTTTTACAGAATTTTGCAGACACACACACACAAAAAAAACAACTTTGCAAGAAACCTACTTGATTTGACAAACTCAGACAACCTGAAGCCTCATTTTAGAGTCAGATGAACTTCAGAGTGCATTTTTGAAAAGACTGAAGACTGTCCCCCATTCACGTCACAGCCAGACATGGCTAAAATGATTCCAGTGATTAAAAACTCATGTGGACTACATAAGTGAAGTGTTGTAGCAGAATGCTACAATTTTGAAGGCATACTAAATTGTCATA
The DNA here is from genome assembly GCA_023238725.1 of Scortum barcoo. Lineage (NCBI taxonomy): Eukaryota > Metazoa > Chordata > Actinopteri > Centrarchiformes > Terapontidae > Scortum > Scortum barcoo. The sequence continues at coordinate 17,308,216 of CM041547.1, forward strand.
ATGCAGATGCAGGAAATAAAATCCTAATACAATCTCGTAATTACCATTTTTCTATATTATAATTGTGACTTAATAATTAACATTTAACCATTAAATGACCCTGGATAATTAAAAAAGGGTAATAGCCCTTAGGATATATACAGGCTGTTCTATTACTGTACCGCTGTATCCGTTAATTACCAAATGTAATTACACCTTGTAATTACATGATCTTTCAATCATTAACATAAGTGAGCAACACTACAACAGTAATTACATTTAGATTATGACGCCCTTAATAATGTAACTGTCATCTGGGGAGCTGAAGTGGTTTTAATTCTTAGAGGAACCTAAAAAACTGTGTTTGTGTGTGTGCTGAGAAACCCCAGTGATTTAATGTTGTCACACCCATGGCGATGCTGTCATTACTTCCATAAGCCTCAAACCAAAGAGGTAATAAAGGCAATTAAAGCAGGTACTGTAGAGTCAGTGTACTTCTGTATTCTCAGCTGGCAGAGACTATTGACCATGGTTTTTAATGACAAATTGGGGCAAAATAATCGCAAGCTAGTATACCACTAGATATACCTTCTGTTAATTAATGGACTAAGCTCCTGCAGTTTCTAAAGCACTGTTGAAATGTTTGTTGCAGTTTGGTCTCCGCAAGGTATTTAGCTTTTTTCTGTAACAATTTAAATGACCTGTTTAACTGTAAAACACTGAATTACTTTGGCACTGAAATATTAGTATTTTTATATAATATTCAACATGCAGTCCATTACAGGAATCTCCCTCTACAATCTATAGAGAAGGACGGTTAAAACTTTCTGGTTGTTTTATGTAAGGGTTCCTCCTTCTTGGCACCAGTATTTTCTGTAGCTTCGAGCTACACACACTTGTTAACCACTGCAAATTATGACTGCCTACAGGCAACATTCACACATGCTTTATAAATGTAATTGAAAAGAGGATTAAAACAGCTCTCCTAAGTATCAGAGGCCTTTCCTGACCGGTCATTTCAATTTCACAGGAATTTAATGAGCCTGTAGAGGTCTTTGCCCCTAGCCCTTGTTAACATTGACCCAGGCTCACAGCCACTCTACTGCAGCTTTTTATTGCCACACTGATAACAGTTTTTGTTACCACCAGAGTTCATTCCAGCTCAACTGTCTTAGTGAATTTCCTTTAAAGTTGTGGACTGTTTGCAGAATTGTTACACCTTTAGAAAAATGTCTCATGTATGATCAATATATTACTGTTAACATTAAGAATGAATAATCATTTAACGTTGATATGCGACGTTGACTGTGTGTGTGTGTGTGCGCATGTGTGTGTGTGTTGCCCTCGTGTGACAAACATTGGCTGGCCATTGTTTTGATATAAAGACTACAATGGACTCTGATCTATGGCTCAGTGAAGAGCGATGATGACAGGAGATGGAAGATGGTGATGGACAGAAGGAGGATGAGGGGATGAATGGATACGAGGATATAATGTTTTGCACTGTTTAAGTTAATGGATTTACGATGAAACTCAGTGAAGATTGATGGCAGCTTGCTGATTGTCTGCCGATGGAGGAAGGAAGGCAGAGAGGGGGAACAGGGGGAGATAAGAAGGGACGAGTAAAAGAAAAGCTTCATTTCAAAACTTGGTTGAACTTACTGTGCAAAAACTAGAGAAAAGAAATGTGAAGCATAGAAAGACAAATGGGATGGAGTGAAGGATGGTGAACAGGGCAAAACAAAGGATGTAAAGAAGAGGATTTAAAGGACCAGTCAGTTACTATAAATGAAGAAGAACAACCAAACCCCACTACAACTCTGATGATTTAGTTCTGCCAATAAAGACCAGATGCCAAAAACACACTCAAAACAACAACAGTTGTTTTCGTTATAAAAAGAAACACTTTAATGGACCATTTCCTGTGTGTGTTTGTGTGGGATGTGTGGTGGGGTTCCTGTAACTGTCATAAATATCGATGAACTAATCTAGTGTGTATGTGGAGCAGGTGGGTCATAAAATGGAAGATGCCGTTGCACCTCTCTAACTCCATCAAAAGTTAAGATCCGTGTGTTTCTGTGTGTATGGGCGTATCTGTGTATGGACGTGTGTGCATGTATGTGCACAAGTTATGTAATCTCTCTTCCCAGTGTCTCCAGCTGTAATGTCAGTAATAAAGTTAATTGGGGCTTTGGTCCCTACGGCACAAAACATTTTGTTAGTGTGTGTGTTTGTGTGTGTGGTTGGCTGGTTTGTCTGGTTTCAAATATTGCTGAGACTTTAATTCACCACTGGGGAAATCTTGATCGAGAGAGAAACAAAAAGCTTAGCTTGTCATTCGTGTCTTTATGAGGAAGGTGTGTGTGTGTGTGTGTGTGTACACTGGGGAACCTTGCCTCTCAGTTTAAAGTCGTCTTTCAAAATCAACAGGTTGGACTTGCAAGGTATTGATTACTGCTAACTGCTCTAATTTCTCTGTGTAATGAATTCTTTCACACACACACGTTTTCTCACACTGATAAGGAACACACACGCCTTATGAAAAACAGTTTGTTGTATATGAAGGAAGATAACGCATTTATTTCCTTGCTTTCACATTTCATAAAAAAAAAAATTACACAGATCATAAAACCAATAATTGGACTGTGCTTTACAATACCATGATAACACAGGCTGTATCTGCAGAAGTGACTTATACTGAATGATAAATGTCATGTGAGGACAATGGGCTTCTGTTATCCTCACACTGCAGTTTAAAAGTGGAGGCTCTTGGTGTTTGTTCAGTAATTAATAAAAGTAATTACCACTGAATGAGGCCATGTGCCTTCAGTCTGTGAATTTCAAGTGCCGCTGTTGTTTGAAGTATGACTGCACTTCAGTTCTCCTACAATGATTAAGTCATTACAGAGAAACGAAACATAGGACGATAATTGCCATGAGCCAGAGATTGTCTTTCACTCAGTGTGAGCCTGCAGTTTGTGAAATGCTCCGGCTTTGTGAGTGTACCCGTCTTTGACCTGGAAACACCTGGGAGCCCGAGATTTCATTGCTTCACAAGAATCCAAATTGCATCAGTGGGAAATTAGAAAACTTCACAAACTTGCATTTCATTGTCCTTTGTAACAAATCTCAATCACTACAAAAGAGAAAAGAAGAGAAGAAAAGATAAGAGAAAACTTCACTGTGTACAATACACAGTATAATATGATATGAAGTATGTAATATTATGAGCAGTTCAAAACATGTAAGATAAATCTAAGAGAATACTATGACCTGTCATATAATCTGATCATTTAAAAGAGTAATAATAACAGATCATTTCATATGATGATATAAGTATTTTAATGTAATGTGAAATAAAGTACAGTTAGGTATGTTACCACTTCTATACAGCTACTAATGTTTTGATAATAATAATAATAATAATAATAATAATAATAATAATAATATGAAGAAGAAGAAGAAGAAGAAGAATATCAAAAACTGGAAAGTCTACAGTTGTTGTTGTCCTGGAAGGTGGAAAGGGTCAAAGGGAGGAGTCCAGTTCCTGTTGTACAGTCCGATGACAGCGGGCACAAACCTCAGGTGGATTTAGTCTGTGACTGAATGAGCCACGCATCTGCCACAGAAAAGTTAGTCTGAAGATGGTTAAAACAAAGCATTTTTTGTTTTTGCTTTTTTGGTCACAAACATCATAAAAACAATTTATGAACAGTTGATGAACAGTTTATGAGTAAACTCCGATCATCATCATTTTGCAGGCAAAGATCGTAGCCCTCTCCCAAGCAAACAACTGCTGTGAGCTTTATCAAACAAATGTTCACATCCTTTGCTATTCCATTGTGTATTCAACAGCAATTTTATAGTCAAGTCATTTTTCTGAAGAATAGAGCGATAATACATGTAAAATATGTGTCATCATTATCTGAGAAGACACCTCTTTGGTTTAAAATATTCACAGAAAAAAAAAACATTTAATATATAACCTTGCTCAACGTGTCATTAAATGCTGTCTCATACACTTTGTGGACGTGATGTGATTGTATCGATCTGTCCTGGCCGGATGCTTACAACCCTTTGGGTGTAATATTACTAAGAGCTTTAAAGTCGTACAGATTGACTTTAACCTTCTCACCGTCACCTCCAACACAGTTACAGACCTTTTCATTTGTCATACTATACTTGAGTCATACACCTGGGATTTCATTAGCCTGTAATAGCCTAATCCAGGGCACAAATCAAGAATTATGCTTTGTGCTTTCTCACTAAAATATTACTTTTTTTCCCACTCTTTATTCATTTAACCTTTGAGCAACTAGCTCAGGTAAAATGTAAAATCAATTGCTTTTTGCCTTTTTTCTTGGATACTGAGCAAAGAAAGTAACATCTCTGTTACCGCTTATTCACTGGGGATTTCTACCACAGTCTCTTTGCTTCATTATCAGTGTACTTCTCCTTATTAGGTTTAAAATGGAATCCAGTGGTACAAAACATTGAATTCAAGATTGTCTGGTTATATAAGTCTATCACTTACATAAGCCTATAACAGATAGCCCATGGCTGGGATTCCAACTGTTTGTGTAACAAAGTGATATCTAACTCAAAAAGTTGCCTTGAAAAAGATACTCCCCGGAATGAACTGCGATATGGACCACATGCATCTTTTTTCCCCATGTAGTCCATTAAAATCTCAAATATCATCCTTCTGGCAGGGGAATATTAGCCTGGGGAAGCATGTCCTGGCTGACAGGAGCAGGCTTGTTTCCCCACAGCAGTTGCTGTTTCCACCAGCAGCCATGTGTCCTGCTTTACGTGTCCTTGAGCAACATGCTGAAGCAGTCCTACCTGCTCCAGTTTCTCAGGGTGAGAGCCTCAGTGAAATAACCGAACTAGTAGAAGTCAAAGTCAAAAGCGTGTTTTTGAACTCACACAGGCATCTTTGCACACGTATTCTCTGACGGACAAAATCTCTCACGCAGGCATAATGGATACAGTGAAGTTCTGCACAACATAAATATAATGAAGAGGAGTTTTTTTGCTTTTTTTCGTTCTCTCTTCTGGGGATGAAGAGAACAGAGGGAGAAAAGAGCCCATGGGCACGAGCAACAAAACATGCAAAACCGCCCAATATAGGCTAGCATCTGTGTGTGTGTGTGTGTGTGTGTGTGTTCACTTTCAAGGCAGATTTTGAGCTGCAGCTGTGCCTAATGCACATTAAATGAAATGAAAGTTTTCAGGGGTTTTGGGGGATTTTGTTCTTTCAACTCATCTGTCTTTTGTGTTGGTGCACGATTTAGCTCGGCTCTTCTTTTGTATCCCGAACTTGACCTATCAGTGTTGTGCATCTCCATAAAGGGCCCCATAAATCATCACAGGTGTCCGTAATGTGCCTGCAGGTAATTAATTGCTGTGGTCTTTGAGCCAAGCAGAGCTGAGTGCACAGGGATGAGACAGGAATAAAATATACTGGCTTTTTGTTCTGTCTCTCTATGCCGCCATTCCTTCCTCTGTCTATATTACTTTTACATATTTTCTTTTATCCACTTTCACACTGTAAATTTCCTGTACAGACACCATGAATATGATGGAATTTCTTTCAGCATCGAGCTACCTACTCCATGTATCACTCAAAGCTTTAGTTTTCTGAGCAAAAAAAAAGAGGCAGTGTTTTACTCAGTGACATCTGAGCAGGGTGAATGGTTTCTGTCACTGAGATGCTCTAGCAGCTCACTTCACCCTGACCACCATCTCCAGATTTCCCACTCAGTGGCATGATATAGGGCAACTAAAAGAAGCATTTGCTGCAGGTTAGCCGCCACGAACAGAACAGATGGATGTGTGGGTTGAGTTTCCTGGCATCTCTAGCATGTTTAGATTGGAAGCTAATATTATTGGAAGCGTCCATTTAAATGCAACTCGTTCCAGCGTTAAAACGCGTCTAAAGTCCAGTAGAGAGCCGAAGTGAGACATGTGCGCCTGGGTGTTGCTCCAGCAGGAAGGGGACCTCATTCAAAAAATCCCTTTGACATTTGTAAACATATTGAGGCACATGGTTCACTCCATTAGGTTTAGATAAGGACAGTCATTTTTGGAAAAAGACCAGTGAAAGACATGCTGAATGAGAGATCGCATTGAGTTATGGGAGTCGGACGAACAGAGGCGTGACATCAGGGCTCTCTGCTGACACTGAAACGCACATGGCCTTACTGCGCATTCGATACCCAAGCCCATCATTAGGCCTTGACTGGCTCAGTGGGAAGCTACAGCGAAAAGCAAGTGGCATCGTGTGAATTGCCCCATAACTATGCTTACCTTCCCATCCCATCACATTTGCCCTTGCAAATGGTGATAAATGAGCATGCTAGGGCTAGAGGCTAATTGTGTATCGGGCTAATCGCTAACACACCCTAATTACTTGTTGCTAAACTCGTAGCTCATGTGATTTCAGATCACTGAAGCTGTGTGCGTCTGTGTGTGCGTCTGTGTGTGCGTGATGGCAGATATGAACGGGTGCAGGTGTGCAGCTATGTGAGCACTCATGTTTGATTAAAAATATCGAGCTTGATTGCAGCATACCACAGGGAGACTGAGGTGTTAATTGGCTCTGTTTGTGTGTGTATGTGTGCGTATTTCTGTCTGTGTGTGTGTGTGTGAAATGTTTGCTCATGGAGAATCACAGCGCCTAAATAACACAATCAAAGGATGCCTGCTGTGGATCAGTCTGCCTCAACAGGATGTCACATGCAAGCATACGCCCACACACACACACACACACACACATATATACATACACACAGCACAAATATGGTACAACAGCAGACAATATACATCATCAAGTGTTCTGGGAACCATATGGTACATCGTGATCTTTAACTCAATAATGTAGATGGGTTGAAATTTTGTATGCGTGTGTGTGTGTGTGTGTATGCGATGGTTTGACAATAGCAATCAGTCCCAGCCATGTTGGGTAGATGAACTACCATGAGGTAGATGAACTGGGCGAGATGAGAGTGGCAGATGAAGTGGCTGAGGTGATCATGTGCGCAAGAGTGTGTTTGTGTGTGTGCATGTGTGTCTCATCCCTGCTGACTTAAGCAATTGTGATGTAGAATTATGTGAGGAGACTTATTTGGGTATCTGGGACAGCCATTCAGATCTCTTGCCTGCTGGCTAACACACACACACATACAAACACACACACACACACGCCGCAGTCACATCACTAAAAAAATAACTCAACTTTCCTTTCATCTCTCCTCCCTCCTTCTCCTTTATTCCTTATCTCTCTGTCTCTCTCGCTGTCCTCTCTTACCTCATTGATGTTATAGATAAACATGGGCCATCTGGGTGCACCTAACTCTCCAGCGATACTACCAGCCTCTCCTTCTGCCTGTTAGCATTAAAAATTCATTTATTCTCACTGTTTCGCAGCCTCCTGACAGCAGAGACAGTCAAATACATGAGAATTGACGTGACTAATATTCTGACAAGCTAACAAAAACTGCAAATCTGTTCCAAAAATATGTGCTTTGGATGTGAATCTGTAAGTACGGGCCAGTGAGCAGGTTCTATCCCACATCTAAGCTTTCCCTTTCTTTTCTTTTCACTCAGCCACACTTCTTCATGTATACATTTGGGTGTTTCAAAGGTATTCTCCTATGTTAGTGCTGACATAAGAGATAAAAACCTAATGCGCCTAAAGCTTACCGTGGGGGGTTTTGAACGCTAGTGGCATCATTTTGATGAACAGGTCCCCATGTTGTTTGCATTTTGTGAGGTACCAGCATGAGCACAAGGTTGCACAAAGAAAGTTTGTGCACTTGATGAAATGCACTGAACATGTATATTAGGCCTCAAGGGGAAAAAAATTTAAATAGTAGTAAAATTAGAGGGTTTTTTTTAATATATCATTTCAACAAAGGAGAAGAACGAGGAAACACATTTACCCAAGTTGAATAAGGTTATAAAAAGGCTTAAAATAATAATCATTATTCCAGATTTGGTTCTCTTTAGTCTCATACCTCAACATGGAAACCAGATATGTTTCTAGAATTTCCAGGTAGTCAGTGGGTTCAATTTATTTCAAAGAAAAGCGTGAAAACCAGGTTGCTTCAACAAAAGTAAACGAAGTGAGAGTAAAACAGACCCTACTGAAAAGACTTGCTGCTGAGTTCAAAGATGCTCCTTTTTACATTAGTGTTAGCCCGGAGTGGCCTCGAATGCACCATCCAGGAGTATTTTCAGAATATCTCATCACACCACTGTAACTCATGATGGTAATGTTTGGTGTCCTTCCAGTCAGATGTTCTGCTCCTTTGTCTCACTGCAGCTGTGCTCATTTTGGCACACAGGTTCCTTATTTATGTACTAGTTCCTGCTTGGAATTTATTACATTGATTTATTGAGTTGTTGATTTTATACTCTTTATAACGAAAGCCAAATCAATTAGTTTTTTTTTTTTTTTGTTGACACTAAATAAAGAGGGACACAGGTGTTTAGGTAAGGACGGGTCTGCATCATCAGCAGCTGCACAAGTGAGCATTACCAAACAATTTACAAACAAGTGACATTCAGACGGATGCAACTAAAGGTGACTTCTAACAGGTTTCCAGTTGAATTTGAATTAATTTAGTCATTATGACAAACTGCCTTATGTTGAGGAACTGGCCTCCTTGAAAGGTCCCGTCTCAGATTTAATTCACAATGACTTGATTTAAGTGTGACCTGAATCTTTAGCTTCAGACTTGCCCCAAAACAGCTCTGCTGTGAAGAAGCAGTTTGCTTGCACTTAACCAAATCTTTGGTCCGCACTGCTGTCAGTCTGTTCTCATACATTTTACTCTGCATGTCATATTTTCTTTGCCACTCCTCTTATGTTACACACTCATTTTGTCCTTTTCCCTTGTAGCTGATTTCATAATTCCTCTTTCCTCGCTCTCTCTCTACACACACACACACACACACACACACACACACTCAGTGTGCTCCATGTAGAGTTGTTGTTATCCCAGATAAAAATGCTTAGCCGTGCTTGGCCAGCCCCTGTTATATAACACCATCACACTGCCCCAACTCCGGCTTGCCTCACAGTGATGGCACCCCTGGATGTGGATTTGTATTTGTCTGTGTATGGAGATGCATGCCTTTGGGAGCTCTGGGTGTGTGTATGTATGCAAGTATGCAACCGGGTGTCAATCTGTTATTAGCCAATCAGTGCCAGTCAGAGATGAGTGTTAATTACCTACCGGATTTTGAGAGGGGGTGGGACTAAAAAAAGAAGAAAGAGACGAGGCTCGGGCTATTAACGAGTCAAAACGAGGAAAAGAAAAACGACACAACGTAAAGAGCTAGGTGTAAGCCATTTGAAACTGTAAAGTTACTGTTGTTAGTTGTTTTATCTGTGCGTTACCTGGTACGAAATGTAAGAGTGAGCTGTGTTTGGAGCTGTTTCAGCTGGAAATTATATTAAACTTGGGCGATGCCATTTTCTGTTGTGTGCTAGTGCTAGTTACATTTACAAGTTTCTGAGTGAGTATGGACACTATATGGGAACTGGTGACAATATGAACATTTATGGGAACGAATAGTAAGTTTATTAGTGTTGTGAGTTTCTGCGTAGTGTGCCAGCAGAGGGTTTGAGGAAACTGCTGCTAATCGTTTTTGAATTTCCAAGGATCAATGAATACTGAGAAAATGCTTTTCCTGAGGATTCAAGTGAGCTCCTACATGCACGCCAACGACATGAGTTTTACAAAACCCCGGGTATTATTCTATTTTATTTTATTGATTTAAAGGGTCATCAGGGCATTTTAAAGGGTGATTGCCTGTTTTGTGTTAATACACATTTTATGTTGTTGCAATATATATTTGCAGTTGCAGTGTTTATTTATGTCTGATAAATGTGGTTACAGTAGGGCTATGGTGTGCTAAAGGTATGCATGGGAGTTTGTAAGCTCACACTGACAGTTTAGCTATAAAATAAGCTAACCACGCCTCTCCGCACCCTAAGCAGAGTCATATGCTCAAGTTAAAGTAGACACATCCCAAAGTTAATATTTTAGTAGACTCCCTCCAATTCGCCTCCTATGCTTAAGGTGTTATCAGGTGTAAAGGGGTATGCCATGACAATTCTGTAACAAATTAGAGTTGAGGGCTACACATACAAATTCCCTCTGAGCATCAACAGTGTCCCCCATCATCAAACCAGGCAAATGTTATGTCACCAAAATTCATAAATCCAGTACCAAAGTCACTGCATTATATCAAAAATGTATGATGTTGTGGCGTTTCGTAATATGAAAAACATGGCATTCATTTACTTAATTCTTAAAAACACTTTTTTTTGGAGGGGCGGGTTACTGGATTAGAGAAGGAGGTTTTTAATGCTATAGAAGGAGGATGAACCAGTTATGCCACACAAAATATGCATGAACTTGCATGTGTATGCGTGGGTTTGTGTGTGCTTGCAAGCCACATGTGTGCATCTTTTTTTCTTTTTTTAAGCAGGGTCCTCGCCAGCAGGATGTGTCTTAGTGCCTTAGTCTCCAGCGTTGCCCACTCTTCTAAATAGATCAGGTACATGAATCCCATCTGACACACACAGAGAAAGGGAGACAGAGGCAGAGAGCAAAACATGAGTATCATGTAGCAACTCTTTGTCTTCTTTTGCGTCTTCCTCCTTTCAATGCAGCTTTGTAAAATGATTAAAGAGCGCCAGAGGACATCAGCAGCTGTTGCGAGTGTATGGAGAGCTAATGCAGAGTAAATGGCAGTCCTCTGTAACGTAGGCAAGGATGAGTTTTCACTACCTGTTAAAAATCTAATTTGCCGCCTCGTCGTCTTTACAGGGGGATTAAAACGGAATAGAATCCGATTTTTCACTGTTTAGATAGCAGTGAAGAGATAAGGTCTGTGTCACACAAGTGGAAAAATCTGATTTTAGCAGTCACTGCAAATCCTGCCAGTGTAGGGATGAGCTTTATTATAGTTTCCCTCTGGCGTTTTTACCATGGATGACGCATCTGATTCCTGAGCGTCCCACTCTCCCCCCCATCCATGAACAGGACGTCAGGAGGGGTAAACAAAACGACCTAGTCTGTGCGAGGCAAAGTGTCACTCTCGATTTTTGTCGCTTCGGACCAGTTTGTGTTTTTGGTGTGATAGGTCCTGTTTTTTTTTGTGTGTGTGAGTGTGTGTGCTCATGAAAGTTGTATTTGTGTGAGTTACTGATAATAACATCATCATTGCAGCCATTTTCTCTCCCTGTGTCTCTACGGACTGGTGTTACTGAGCTATCACTCCCCATCACATCGCAAACACTTCCTCCTTCCCCTCTGCATTGTTTCAGCCTCCACACATATCTACCAGCATGATATCCAGAGCAATCACAGTTGCTAGAAATATTTTTTTTTTTTTTTTTTTTAACAACTCATTTTTAGTAGTTCGTGGAGCTCTTTTTTTCATTTATTTTTGTCAAAGTACTTTTTTTCATTCATTTAACCCAAATACATTTTCAGTGGCGAGTAATCCTACAAGATTTAAAGCCGCCCCCTGTTTTATTTTGGAATCATGCTTGAGGTGTCAAATGTTGTGTCAGACAAAGTACTGAGGAAACCAAACTAATTTTGATCATGGTTCATAATGTGATCTTAGATTAGAAAACCACAGACATGTATACTGTTTAGCAGCATGTTGGAGCTCTGGTAGTGAGGTGTGTAAGAATTTCAGGGGCCTGTCCATGTTTGCGTGAGATAAAACATTTGAGTGCAGCTGGAATTATCTTTCACTGGGCTGCATGCATGATGTCGCTGGAGATATAATGTACATATCCATTAGGAAACAATGTAAAAAAAGAACATTCACAAATATTTACTACTAGATCACTGGTGGCAGTACTATGCTGAAATGTGTGACCAAAACCTCAGCAGTTCACATGTATCTCCGCAGAGGCATGATTTCAAGCTGTATGCCGAATTTACAATCTGCATCTATTATTAGTCTTTAGGACAGTGAGATGAGGAGTTCAGGTATGTGGGAGGAATGGGGCTAAAACTCCTACTGCTTAGCATAGAAAGAGCCAATTAAGGTGGTTTGGGTATTTGATTGGCTTTGACACCAGGCCAAGCCTGAGTAGATTCACATACCCAAAGGAATGCCTCAGATGCCCCAGAAGACAGACAAACCAATGAACTACTCACCTCAGCCCGATGGATGGATAAATTGGCACATGATCACCGTTAGGACTCTGTGGAGGTGAAGCAGGATCTCACATGAGACAATATCAGTGTGTCCATACAGTTTGTAAGGTGACATGCCTTTGAGGAATTGTTCCTAGACATTAGACATTAATGTCTTACTGTGACTGGCAGGTGATTAAGAAAAGGTTAACATGAAGCAGTGCTGATTTGAAACCACTTAACTCAAGCACAATGGAAATAAAATGAAACAGTAGCAATCTTGCTGCCCCGTGGAAGTTGTTTTTCACACTATATGAGAATGAATGAGAGTAAATTGCTTCTTCTGAGGGGAGGAAAATGAATTGTTTAATATATAGCTAGCATTACTTTTTTATCATCTTACACTGTATCTCCAATTGTCCATTAGGAGGAATAGCCTAAAGGACAGTTGGCACAAACTCATAAAATCACTTGTATTATTATCCTCTTAAACCTGCAAATTAAATGCAAGTCATGGAAAACAGCTCTCGCAGTGGCCACACAGCAGTCGTGGAGGAGCAGGGGGAAAAAATGTCCCTCTTGTAATGAAAATAGAAGTGCTGAAAGAGAAAAGACAATAAGAAAAAGAGATGAAAGATTCTGAAAAAAAAAAACTATGAGAGATGAGCTATTGTCCAGGACTGTAGGTTTCATTTCAGTTTTGTGAACATTGCTACTTCAGCTCTTGGACCCAAGTGTCCTCCCCTGCCTTTCCCACCTCCCTTTGAATATTGAGGGGATGAGTGCTTCACCATAACTGCTCAAACCTCACCCTACGGACATGTTGGTGATATTGCAAAAGGAAGATAAAAGGCAGAAACCAGGGACAATGACATGTGTGAGAGGCTCCTGTGAAAGGAAGAAGCACTGGAAATACTGAAAAGTTCAAATATACTGTCCGTAATGTGACAAGACAGGAAGATGAGTAAAAACATGCACAGGGACATGAGGTGAGACAATGACATAAAGGGAAGGACATGGAAAGAGAAATTCCTCACATGCTCAGCTGATATATGTAGCATGTAGTATGTATGTAGTGAGATCATTAATCCTTGACAGAAGCTGGCCAGTATTGGGTTATTTGCGGGTGGCTAATGCCGTAACAGCCTTATTAAGACAAACAAGAAAGCATAACACCTGGATAATAAAGCCAGTGAAGCAGCACCTTAAGATACAGTTCCTGTCATGGCTGCTAGATTCGGTCTCACTGGAAAACAAACACAAAAAAAATACTTTTTTTAAAAAAGAAGTAAGGCTCTCAAAAGCATTCTTCAGAATGATGGTGAAGGGTGATCCCAAATCCAGGATCCAAAATGTAATTTAAGAAACAAGAGGCTGTAAGAAGCTGAGGCAGATGTCATGTGACGTTGTCATAACACCACAAAATCTCTTAGGAAAGATGTTAACATGGATGATGGGGCAAGTGTCTGACCAGAGACCATTGTTCGCATCCCATCTTGTCCCAGGTCACATGGGTCATTTTGGAAGACATTGACAGATGACCTATTATTTCCGTTAAGGCGTAAGGACACAAAGATGTATGATGCAATTGACCCTGCATCCATGTTTAAAGCCCAAGAATGAGACAGGACCGCGGAGACATGGAGAGCACTTGGAGAGAACTTTATCTTTAGCAGCTCTTCCTTTCTGCTCGCCGTTTCCTCCTATTTTCACACTCTGTTATGCAATTGAGGTTTCATCATAGTGTGATGACGATCTGCTCCGCCATATTTCAGACTGTTTAACACTCCTACGTTAAGCCTGTGAGGAGAAACTAGGGAGAGGGGAAAGGTCTAAAACGTCTCCCTCCTCACAGCTTTATGACCCACGACCACCGTCCCATCTGCCAGTTGCTTCCTTACTAATCAATGTGAAATTTTCAAGATCTATAATTCATTTAGATCTGGGAAGCAGCGATCAGGCTGAGGTCAAATGTCCATACTTCAGCTGCTCGTATAGATTGGAGCAACGGGGAGAAATTAGACCAGAAAATTCACAGAGGTGTGCCAGGAGCTACTGTTAATCATTATGAAACATTTTGTGATTCCTTTAAATGAGCCATGGTTCACCCCTGAGGATGAATTAAAGAGGGTTATCCTCACTGAATGTGCTGTTCATTTAAAAACCAGCGTGTACTCCATGTGTCGCTACATGTAAAACAATTAGACACCAGCTGTTTGGGATGTGTATTACTTAACCCAACACCCTTTATTTTGGAATTGGGGGGCTTACAATCAGCTTACATATCCTAGTTTAGGAAGCTTTTAGGGGGGGGGAGTAAAACCACCTCCAAAACACAACTCAAAATAGTCCTTGTCAAAAAAAATGGAAGTTGGGATGAAAGGCTTGGTTTGGTGCAGCTTGTCTCATTTTAGTTATAAAAAAGTATGATTTTCAGGGTCTGCTGGGAGATTTTTTCGACTCACTGAATGAGTGGAACCACATGGGACTACCTTTCATGAAGTCTCAGCTTTCTCAGCTGGATTCTGTTCCACTTTAGCACATCCTTCCTTCCTTTCCTCTCTTACCATAAGTAAGCTCTCTGGTGAAGACTTTCAGATGTACAGGAAAAAAAAAAAAGGGGGGGGGGGGCCCTCTGCTCCTCTGTGTGAGAGCAATTCGTTGAAGGAAGGGAACAGGGTAATTAGAAGTGGATTGGCTCTCTGAGCTGGGACAGTCCTGCCAACTTCTCTTTTTGTCATTGCAACTGAGTAGCAAAAGTTTTGAGCAGCGTAAGCAGCACAGAGACCATCAATATTACCTCAAATGATATTACTTTTCAAATTTTATAAGACTAATATACTTTTACTGTTTCCATACACGCGCAGCCTATTATACTGCGCACTGACAAGGACCCAGGTGTCAGGAGGAACAATTTGTCTCAAGTGCAGAAATGAGAAACTGAGAGAGACTCAAGTATCGTGCAAATTGGTGACTTATTTTGTGGCTGCAAATGTTCTTTGTAGTAGGATTGTTTTGTTTGGATCGGACGGGTAGTGCTAACATGGAGTAAAGGACTGCAGTGCATAATTCAAATCGTCCCGCTTTCCTGCCAAGCTCGAGTGTATCTTTGAAAACATTCTGCACCAAGCTGTGTCACAGCCGCTGTCCATGGTGCTGATCCTGAGACCAAAGGGACACACAATCCTCACACACTCTGAAGGCTTGATGCGTTTGTGTTTTGTTCAATATGTCTTCTCTGAGCAGCAATACTGCAAATTTGTTTTAATATCTTCATCTCTATGTGGCTATGGGGCTGCAGCAATGTCACCTACAGTATGTGCATGTAATATATGCTTAAAGCTTGCACCATTCTGGATTATAGTAGAATTTATATGTTTTATGTTATTTTGCACTGCTGAGAAGAAGTTCATTTTTAGCAAATATTAATGATTTCTGAATTCAGAATTGCAGACTCTCATGAAAAGTAAAACAGAGGAGGAGGAGATTTGACACAGACATAAGGACTTTTTTCACATGCTGCATTTATAATCCAAGACGAAACACAAAAGTACGTTTGTGAGGGAGAGGAGCTTGCACATGTATTATATTTTATGACTGGCTCAAGCACCAAAATATAACATCGCTCAACATTTCACTGCAGGAATCATTATTGAAGTAAATGAATAAATAACTGAAAAGAGTATACCAGGCAATGCTTCAGCAGGGTGGAGACAGTAAGCAAACTGTCAATCTGTATAGGCTCACTCGCTGTACTCGGACTGGAGATGTAGACAGGAAATACCAAAACAAAAACAGGACATAATTTACTGAAAACCAATAAAGTTTTTTTGTGAGGTAGTGAACTGGTGCACTCCCTCTTGATTGCATTACTCAAGACATTAAATTGCTTGCAAGAAAATGGCTCCCTATGTGCACTATGATATCCACTTGCCATCATTTGGGAAATCTCACTAAGAACTTTTCTCATATCAAAGACAATTTGAAAGGGTGCATATCTGTAACTTGCCAGAGGCTAATATTGTAGCCCTAAGAAATTTTCTTTATTGACATTCTTTCTGCTTTAGCTCAAAGTGGCCACTTAGACTAATGCAAACAGACTGTATAACGTTACTGTCAGAACAGGCAATTTGCACACACACTCATGTGCTAAACAGCCAAAGGCTAAAGTAAAGCAGACAGGCTACTGTACATATTTACAGTAAACACTGTTAGTACGTGAAACAATCTTCTGTCCGATGACGTTTTGCTTTTAACCTTGCTCTCGGGACAGATATGTTTAATGTTGGTTATGTATGCGTGTGTTTGTTAGCGGTGTCTGTGATCTGCCTTAACTTAAGAGTTGGAAAGAGGACAGGCTAAGCACATAGCCAGGAGCTACAGTATGTCAGCATTAATAACACCACAGAGGAAGAGAGAGAGAGAGAGAGGAAACATACATATGCAAACGCACACTCTGCAGGCCCGTGTGTGTGTACGTGTGTTAGGACTAGATAATCAACCCTCATAAGGTTCAGAGGAAGATGAGCACTGACCCTATTTCACCTGGCCTTCTCTCTTCAGATTCCTCCCCCGTCTCTCCCTGTCTCAGAAGAGCTTACGCAGGTCTTTTGTAACACTTGAGGGATACTTGCTCTTACTGGATCTCAGTTTCTCTGTCACTTAGCCAACACTTTGCTCCTGTGCTGAATTTTTTAGCAGCAACAAATTTTCTCTGGAAACGGAAAATGCTGGCTCACACTTTTCACTAATGTTGGGCACGCCGGATCTTCGCTCGCATCGCCGGCCTGAGCAATCCGTGCCCACGCCGTGCCCGTTTCTGCAGTATGTGTGTGTGTAAAAGTGCGACTGCATTTTTGTCTGCTGCATCTTTTGGGATTTTTTTTCTCTCTCTGCCTCCTCTCTCTCCTGTCTTATCTTCTTTTCATTTACAGAGTTGGAGCACACACGTGCAGCGGCTATAAGTAGGAGTGACATGAGCCGTTTTGCCACATGACATCCTTTCATGTTAGGTGAATAATGTTAGTGAGGGAGACAAACTGTTTCCTTCCCTCAAAATCTTTAATTCTTGACATACTATGACATAATAAGACGTCAACTCTACTGGAATTATTTCATTCTTACATTTTAATAAAAACATCCATCGCTTTAACAAACGATTTCAAACCTAAATTTGGTAGATTACGGGATCTGTTTCTTATTTTAACACTACACCGATCATTTCAGAGTTTAGCGGCTAACTCCAACACCATTTTCACACTTGAGTGCATGAGCAGGTGATACAGGGAAAACATCTAATCGGAGCTGATGTGACCCAGATTTAGTCATTGTTCATTCAAAGCTACAGCTTTGGAGTTGACAAGGTGTTCTTTATACATCTACAATACCTCTTCTCTTCCACTTTAACTACCTGTTTTCCTTCTATTTCATGTATTTACATTCTATTATTATGTCTCTTTTTTATGGTATTTTCATTGTTATTGGCGGGATCCACCATTTCCACGCTGGATTCAAATAGTCTACAAACAGAGGAAGGATTCACAGGAAACTTTTTTAGCCTGTTTATTGTTAGCTCATACCAGAGCAGTGTTAACTTACTGCAAAAGCAAACAAATGCAGACCAAACGTTCCTCTCTCTGTTTCTTTATTCCCTCCTCTGGTTTACCAGTCTAACCTTGCTTTCCATTTCCATTCATCCACCTGCCAGTCTCTCTCTCTCTCTTTCTCTCTCTCTGTGTGATCTTTACATCTTCGGTTCCCAATGTACGACTCTAGCCATGTCTGCTCTTTCCTCCCCTTCTGACACTCTTGCCATGTCTCTTTCCTGCTCCTCCTGTCATTGCATTTGTATCTATTTCATTCCTTTCCCTTCTCATTCCATCTCTCGCTCTCCCAGTTTTTCAGATGTATGATTCATGGTTCCAGCACTATGACTGAGACATGAATATTTTACGAGAACCAAATATAATTTTTCGGGGGAAAAGCAAGTGGGGGATGGGGAAAAAGGAGAGTGAGTTAAAGAATGGTTTGAGTGAAGGTTGTTGAAGCTAAATGAGGTTGAGTGTGTAACATATTTCCTTTTTATCCTACGATGTCTATTCGCCATATGTTGCAGCAACACATAACATACATACATATGTACATACTATAAATGACTGAAAGGTCAGGAGGTTATTTTCCCCCATCTGCCAAACGACAGTGGAAGGCAACAATCTAAAACAGATATGCTGTCAATCAGTAGGATTTGTTTGTTGTGTGCAGTCCTATGAAGCTGATTTCTTAAATCCTCGTTGTAGAGTAAGCTTGTGATGGGACAAGAGTTGCTGCAAATGAGCCTCATGACTGACTGACATTCCTGTGCATACCTTTGCAGTCATTTTAAATGTTCAAGGTGTGATACATTTCCTTGTTCCTCATACATCAGTATGCACAGCTTATTCCTCACATCATGTCATGAAACCTCCAGAACAGTGGTGAGATCTGGATTTGCACGGTGGCTCATTTTTCCTGACAATCTCTTCTCCTGTCTTACTTAGACTGTAAAACTGTAGTTGCACATAAAGAATATTTGAATGTTTAATTCATCTCTTTCTTATTACTAAAAAATATATTTTTACAACAATCCATTAAAACACCATGTAAATGAGTCATATAGCATAGATTAGATGGGGATTTATGGCATAAAACTATTGCAACAGCAATAAGTGTTTTTCTTTTAAATTAAATGTAACCTGTGGAGTAAGAAACACAGTCCAGCCAATGGTGTCACGCTATTCCACTGATTTATACAGCAAAGTGCCACAAAAGACAAGTAAACATGCAGGATTCAAACCTTTGAGAAAATTCGGCTTTGCAAATGTTTTGAGGAAGGAAATGCACTCGAGGCATTTGTTGGAGCTCAAGGATACACACAGTGAGTGTAAATAAACTTTTATTTGCCTACAAGGAAACTCCGCTGAGCAGCTTTGGCATACATTGACATCTGTGTGTGGGTGATGTCTTCAAATATTTTACAGGCACATTCTTGTGTTGCATTTCATGTACCGAGAAGTGTATAAATGAGGGTTTCAAACTGTTCAACTGGACAGTTGGAACTCTAACTGGACGGAAGAAGAAACCAGACATTATAAACTGTGATACACATTTCCTCTGTAACTGTGATGTTGTTGCTTTGCAGCTAAGATAGTGAGAGGAGAGATGTCAGCAGGGAACTGAGTGACTGACAGTTAATGGGGAAATAGATGATCATCAGCCTATAGAGAACAGATGGTGGTGGGGGATAACCACACACACACACACACACACACACAACCATGGTACAAAATGATTACTCTATCAAGGGCACCTTGTGGTACTGGAAAATATAACATGTGTATATTCACACACACACACATAGTATCACTAAAGTAGATGATGCTGAATCAGTGAAACTGTCAATCAAACTGTTCTCTGCCTTGCATAATAAATGATGTAACTGTGAACATCATTTACACTAATGCAGCACTGTGTTTCTGGTATATGTGAGAAATAAAGCTTTGCCCTGAATTGTTCAAACCACTGTAACTTTTTGACCTGGCTTACCTCTCGGAGCTCCGATCTCTTTCGTTCTCTCCTCCTTATATTGCTTTTCATCTTTCACTGCAATCTTTTTGTTTTGTTTTGTTTTGTTTGAACTGAATGTTCAGCTCTGTTTCATGGTGGTGTGGTGGCAATTTAGCCAGGCTGAGGTTATGGTCTGTGATATCTGAGGTCAGCTAAGCTTGGCTCCACAGAGACCTGGGTCAAACAGCATTTATCATTTCTTTGTTTTCAGCCTGCTTGGAATGCCACATAAGTAGGTTTTACTACATTAGGGTCAGTTCACCCAAATCACAATGAAACATATTGCCCCCATGTCCATAGAGGCATTCAGCCATGAAGAAAGTTTGGGTCTGTTTTGTCCCATTTTTTCAAATTTTTTTACCACCTCCTCAGTACAATGGATAAGAACTGATTTTTTTTTTCACAAATCAATGAAAACAATATAATTTCATAAGTGACATTGTTAGCTAGAGTAAGGTGAAATAGCAAATGCAACACTAGGTGTACGGCTTCACACTACTTTTTTTTCGATTCCACTTGAGCCCAAAAAGAATACCTGTACTTTTTACTCAATTGCATTTATTTGATAGCTGTAGTTACTTGTGACATGCTACTGCAGCACTATATAAAGTAGTTAAACCATCTGCAAGAGTAAAATGTACCATGAGCAACAATAATCTAATGATTTTATATAATAAAGCACTCACAAGGGACATTTTCCCCACTGAGTACTTATTTGTTTGGCACTCGAAGTATATTTTGCCCTAATACATACAATGGTTTTAATTACTGTAACATTCTGAATGCAGGGATTTGTTTAATTACTTTTACTTAAAACTGTAGTGGGGATATTTCTGATGCTCCAGAAATAAAAACAAACTGCATTTAGAGAAATTCTTATAGCCAAGTGAGGACAAACATGGATAACCACTGAAAGAAGAGAAGGAACTGAGGGCAGATACTGATGTCACAAAACTGCTCTTAGACATTACTGCTTTCCTAAAATATTTATATATATTATATATATTATATATTATATATATTAAGCTATGTGGCTATTATATTTATACACAAAATAATTCATTATTCTCTCGGAACTGTGGAAATTCCATAAGAAATGTCATAAGCATGCCTTAACAGTGTATTTGTAATGACTCTCACTGCCAAAAGAGGACATTCTCCACCAACACCGTGTTCAAACCTGGAAGACTTGTGAGTCTTAATCATTTTCTGTTTCTATCATGATGTTTACCTTTGTAGCGGCCCCCATCTAGTTAGTTATTCTACTCAGCTGTTACTGCACTGTAATTATTCACACCAGAAATGGCTGTAGCATGGCACAAGAGGACAGAAGCTATCTATCTGTGAAATCAACACCAACTCTCACCGCTGTTTCATCGACTCCAAATTCCGACCAGATGGATGTCAGCTGATTTGAAACCCGTTCAGCCTGTTTTTTCTCTTTGTAGACTTTTTATTGTGAGCAGATAATAAATATCTAAAGGCAATTTATATGTGTACTTGTGCCATGAAGTGACTTGTGCCACTTGTGAATTTTAATTAATTTTTGTTTCCTACATTATTTGATACCCTGTTAGACCAGCTGGCTCCAGACATGTATGAGAGGGTATACATTTATTACATGCCATGAGTCTGTCTTTCTCCTCTGGCCAACTTTGTACACTCTGCGTTTTACCGTCTTCCAGCTGACCACGACAGACTGATTATGTTATGCTTGAAGCCTAGATGTGTCAGATTGCAATATCCCTCCAACCCTCTTCTGTTTCTTCAAACAAAAATATTGTCATTAATATAAATTTAAAGATGCTACCATGACATAAAAATTCCATAAATGGGGGCTTTAAACTGTGACTGAATCAACCTAAGAACTGGATTAAGGTGCCTATAGGGCCATGGAAAAATACCACACTTCTGAGTAAGAATGCATAAACAATATGGTATTAAACATGCAGACAGGGCTTTTTATACGTTCTGAAGCCATATTTAATGTTTCTAAGATCTATACTCTGGTACATAAAGTTCCACCATTATTTCAAATATAAAATAGGCTATATCTCTGATAACGCTTCCATATGTTTGTTCATGCTGTGAGAAGCGAGGCTGGGGATATATGTTGGGCCATTTTTTCCAAATCCCGCTGCTGTCTTTTTCTCAATATCTCTTACTGCCAGACTTGGCTTCTTTGGGTATAAGTAGCAAGTCATTACTATGACCAGATTATATTGGCTTAGAGAGAAACCGTCTGCATTTAGTCTAACTGATTTCAACGGGACCAGATGGCAATCTGCCTGCCTCTGTATTTATCTCTTCCTATTATACGCTCTGCCACACTCACTCCGAAACACACACACACATACACACACAAATATGAACAAACATGCAGTAAAACTCATTCTCATTCATCCACAACATTCTATGTTTCTCTCACCTCCAATTTTACCCTTTTTGCAGACACTGACCTCAGAGTAGGATGGAGGAGGACCTAAATGAGGTACTGAAAGGAAAAAGGAGAAAGAGCGGGTATGACGGAAGGGAGAAACTGACAGAAATAAGGACAAAGAGTGATGAGACGTGAAAGGAAAACAGGATGAGGGTGGAAGAAGGCAGGTTGGCAGAAAGAAGTAAGGCAGACAAATACAGTAAGAAGAAAGAGAGAGGCAACAAAAACTCCTTCAGTGAAGGTGATGTGGCACTGAAAGCTGTCCTTGGTGTTTGGCAAGTGTTGGACCATTTTAAATGCCTTACCCACACCTTGCAACACATTTAAAAGTTTTATTCTAACTTTGGTACTGAAGTATTTCATTGATCTTACCATTGAAATATCATGAAAATACAAAACTATATAAACTTGTTAAATATCTTAACTAACACTTTATAAATAAATAGACAACCTGTCTATCCACCTTCCTGTCTATATTCCTGTGTCCTGGTTTAACAGGAGTGAGTGATCGAAGAGTAGGAATCAAGCAACACTGGACTCTTTCACTGTGAAGGTCAGCGATGATCAAAGAGTAGAGCGCACCCAAGGGAGAGAGAGCGAGTGAGACGAGGACGGAATAAGAGAGTGATGGCTAGCGTGATGGAGAACTGACAGGAGATTAACAGGAATAAAAATAAGGTGAGAGGGGAACGGAGGGAGATATTAAAAGAAAATATGATAGGATAAAGGGATAAAACATAAGAGAGGGTAGGAGAGATGGGGGCACTAAGGTGAGCTGGAGAGTGGAAAGAGAGAGAGAAAGACGGGAGAAGGTGAAGAGGGGGAATGAGAAAAGAAAGAGAAAGGGGGGAGCGCAAGAAAAGGGGCTGAGAGACAAGAAGGGCAGACGGGGAGGAGGGAGAGAAAGATAGACGCGGAAAGAGGAAGAGAGCTGAGGAGGAAGTGTTCAACATTAAATCGGGTTTTTGGCGAGAGGCGCGATAATCCGTCTTTTTGTCAGCTGAATTATGCCAGAATTGCAGGATTCTATTTTACTACCCCTAATCTGTCTCCAACCAAATAATAAACTGTCTGCCAGTACAGGTTCGCATTCGCAGCGTCTAGCACTGTCTCATGTTAGATAAGGCTGAACAACAGGGTTGACAAATAGGACTTTTTTATTTATTTATTTATTTATTTTTTACATACACTCATGCAGAGAGAAATACTTTTATATTCTACTCAGTTCAGATCATGTCCCAACAGCTTGATATCTCACCAATTGGAGAAAAAAGAAAGGAAAGACAGAGCGAATACAGAGGAAGCAGATAAAGGCGGAGATGAAGGGAGGACGTGTTGCGGGTTGCAGCGCGCGTTGATCTGCATATACACGGAATGATCTCTGATTAACACAGAGATTACACAGCGACTTAGCCCGCTTGGCCACTGCGGCCCCGCTAAGCCATGCTAACTCTAATGGCTAGTAACGGTTACATGCCGGCTGCCTGCCTGCGTCAAACTGTGCACGGCTGGCTTTATCTGCTGTCAACTTTGCCGCTCCTTTCCCCCCGCGCTCCCTCGAATGCAAGTTTTGCAACCTCAAAGTGTCAGATAACATGCTCTCTATCGCTTCGATTCATCTCTGCTTACCGCGGTCAGATTTTTGTACTCCTGTGCCTTCCTATCCCATTTCCCGTAATCGCTCCATCTCGCTCTCCCTTTCCCTTTTTTACCCTTTATTCACCTCTCCCTGTGTGCTCTTCTTCTCTGCATCACTCTTACCCCCCCTCCCCCGCCCACCAGCAGGGGTGTCATGCCTTCTCTGGCACGTGAGCCGAAGCCCAGATGTCTGCGTGCGTGGCTGCTGCTGGAAACTAGGTCATGTCGAGAGAGAGAGAGAGAGAGAGAGAGAGTGGAAAGCTACAAGAAGACAGAATAAAAGTGAGGGAAAGTTAAAGAAATTGAACAGTGTGAGGTGGAAAAGCACAGGGCGAAAGGACAAGAAAGAAGAGGCGTGAGAGGAGCACCAGACAGACAGGAGGGAAGTGTAAGAGGGGAATGAAAGCGCTGGAAAGGGGAAATAGAGGGGGTGAGAGGAGGCGGCTGGATGAGTGAGGAAGAGAGGAGATGCTTTCCTTTTTAGAAGAAAAATAGGGATGTTGAGGGTGAGATGGGATGAAGATGAGGACGCAGAATGGGGGAGATGCAAAAGCTCTGCCTCGTACTGAGAGGTGAAATTCAGTTCATCTGTACACTGTAGAAATGCCACATTTCCCACGGCTGGGTGTTCAGGCTGGGTTCAAATCGCTGATCCACTGTGGTTCCAGGTTGCCAAAATACCATTATTCGGTAAGCTCCAAGGCTAATGAATCTCTTGTCAAATCTTTTTCCTCACCTTACAAAGAGCAATTAGCTCTGCTGTTGAAAAGCAGATTGATTTAAAATGTCTCCAAAGCATAGCCCTGTAGCGATAATGTAACTGACAAGAATTAAGCAAACCTGATATTAACTGTGATGAATGACACAACTTAAGCAAGTTTAAACTTTGGCTAGTTGATTTACATGGTGTGTATTTTTAATGTAGTCTATGCATAGCGAATAAGGATGACAACTATATAAAGCATTTATTTAAAAACTGTCATCAGTCAAGCAAAGTATAAGTGATTTGTAGCTAAAACTACCAACAATGAATGTGTTTTCTTCATTCGGTTCAACTGACAGAGGCCAACAGTGTCTAATTGGAAATGTAACACTTCTCTCTGTCCATGATGACGAGCAGGCCCATAACAAAGGGAACAAAATGTCACTGCCTCCTGCGTAGAGGGAGGAGTGCCTAATTTGAGTTTCAGTGTCTGTCATGTTTTGAATACGAATCAATCATTCACCAAATACAATGGACATGACAGGGAATGAACTTGGTTAATGCTGATGCATTACAAGACAGTAACACAAGACAAGGCAGGGCAGATAAAATAGGTGCATAATGAATGTAAATGACATGCAAATTCGCAAGTACTTCTTGGCAAGCATTTTTTTAGGCTGATGATTAACGACCATGCACCTCTGCACCCACTGTACATACGTGAGATACATTGTGTGCACTGTCCTTAACCAGTATTTCATTTTTCTGTATTTTAACAAAGTACAGGCTACAAATTTCGACTTAATAAACAGAGCAAGCTCTCTCTTTATAAGTAAGCTTGGGAGATTGCCCCCTCTGTTCCATCTTCAGCCACTCAGGGCGATAAAACTGCCTCCCAAACTGACACAAATCTAAGAATCACCATCATAAGAGCTTTTCTTGCAGCATTATCATAAGGTAATTATACATGTTTATTAAAAAAAAAGTGTGGGGGGGTTGCAGGAGACAACACCAGATATCAGAAATCCAAATTTTTCTTACCATACAGTATACAGCCCTACAAAAAATGTGATTTGTCTATTGCTTCACGAAGACGCTGTGTTAAGTTCGAGCTGGATATCTGTATGAGGAGAAACGAATAGGAGAGGAGATCATCATTTTTCCCAATTAAATTTGAGATCATGCCCCTAACAAGTGTGTGATCATTATAGTTAATGTCTTTACTTAGCTCTAATTTCCTGCAACACATCCTGCGACATGTTGGTCCTTCTAAGTAACATCTGTGGAGCTACTGAATGCCTGCTTTGGAGGTTAGTTGCTACGCCGGTAAAACAACTGTCCTATCAGTGAAACGCACTTCAGTTTAGCTTTGCTTTTCAAACATAACAAGTAACGGATGGTCCAATAACTTTTTCATTTTCCTCACATTAAATTATTTTCACAATAAACATTTCACAGTTGCAAAGTCTGGACAGTTATGAAGTTAATAACAATATGTTGACCACATAAAATGGAAGATTTTAAGGCTTTAAAGGTCAAATGCAAGGGAAGTTGTACAAGCAAGTTGTAAAATTACAACCACAACCTCAGACTTACACGTGCACTCACTCATACTCACACAAAGACACAAACCTCCACTACGCACGTGCACACTCACACACTCACACACATTTAAACAGCCCATTACATTGATGGATTGCTGTGGCTCTGAGGATGTCTAAATGCATCCTCAGGCATTATTCAGAGTAGCACTGACTCTGAAGATCCACACACTTCGTCATCACAACCATTTATATAGGCTATTTAAATGATCCCATACACACACACATGCCTGGACATCAAGCTCACTCTTGAAGGCGAAATACAGTCTCTAACATAAACGCTGACATACATCAACAGCAGCTTGTAAATCTCACAGACACATGTCACACTTTCACCCACCCACACAATTACTAACATGAACATAGCATCCATACTAAGGGCTCGGCCACACCAGAATTTGCAACATCCATCCATCCACTAAACCTGCTTATCCCGAGCACAGAGTCGTAGGGGTGCTGGAGCCTGTCCCAGCTATCTATCTGGGCAAGAGGCAGGGTACACCCTGGACTGGACGCCAGTCAGTCGCAGGGCTGACGCTGATGAAGAGACAGACAACCATTCACACTCACATCTAGGGGCAGTTTAGAGTTGCCAATTAACCTAATATGTCTTTGGATTGAGGGAGGAAGCTGGAGTACCCAGAGAGAACATGCAAACTCCACACAGAAGGATTGAACCCAGAACCCTAAGCTGTGAGGCGACAGTGCTAACCACTACACCACTGTGCCGCCCAATTTGCAACATTTTGGACCAAATTCAAATAATTTCTCTTCCACCTAAAACTCTCTTTGCTCAATTTTGATATGCAAATTGGTGCCATCAACCGATGTCTGTTCACCCTGTATAACTCTGCTCTGCTGAATAAGATGCTACGTTGTTAGAGATTTCTTCTTGGATCAATGATCCACAAGAAACTAGCCACAACCACCGGTGCCACTGTATCACCCAACAGTACACAATGACAGCAACACCTATTTCACATGAACGTATGAATAATGTCTCACTGTGCCACTTTGTCACTGAGATGAGTTTGTCAGTGGATGAAATAAACTGATGACTTTGATGTTCGATGCTTATTTGGCCTCTTATATTAACATACAGATTTCTTACGTTAAAATGCAGACATTTACAGCATCAAGCTTCTAAAACAAAATACAATACAGTACAATGCTGCAGACTGTGTGCTCCAAAAATATCTAAATTAAATGTAACACAGTTGTATTCAACCATATGATTTAAATCTCTGGCAGTCAGCTTCCTCTCTGATGATTACATGGTCATTCAGCATGCCAAATGATGGGGATCAGGTACATCACAGACAGACAGATGTGCACAGAAGTGTGGTTGCAGATTTGAATTAGACTGGCGATCATTTTCAGTGTGAGCCAGTGACTCTTCCCGTGCCAAATGTTTCGAATGCATATTAACACTCAACTGCCTTCTCTTGCTCTCCATTTACCACCACCCACCCCCCATTCATGCATCCATCCGTGGCCATTTGGATCTTTTTATTCAAATAATGCTCTGCTTCTCTGTTTACAAGATGCCACACTGTCTTCCTATTTCTCATCTCATAATTTACAGTCACAGGCTTTTAGCTAATGCCCTTACGCAGAGCGACTTACAATTAATGCAGCAGCAGAGTAGTCACAGTAGTCAGCAACAATCCAGTGACAACAAGTAGCGGAACATGTATGGTCACTATAAGGATAAATTAACAAGAACTGTGGGGATTTTTTTACAGTCCTTCCATTGTCTGTGATTTCTGCTTATGTCTCTTACCCTTCTTCTTTCCTTTATCCCTTAATCAATACTGGCATCCATCCATTCCCCTGTTCTTTATCGCTCTTCTCAATCGCATCATTTATGCATCATTTCCTCCCCTTTAAAGCCTTTCCCCTTGTCAATCACCCTCCTCTTTCTCTTCCTTTATCTCCCCTCTGCCACCCATTTCTCATCTTTTTTTTTCTTCCACTTGTTATGCGCGCGCTCTGTTTGTGTACAAAACCGGCCGTCGCAAAAATCATCATCTCTGACACAAAGTCATCAATCCGTGCTCTCTTTTGATGAAACGCACCTCCTCTCACTGTGAAGGGAAGTGCTACAGATAAGAGAGCCAGGGAGACAGGGTAGGACAGAGAGAGGAATTAGGGGTAAAAAGTTCAAGTTCGAGGGAGGGGGGGAGGGAAGAGAGGGAAGATGGGTTGCAAAACAGAAGGAGTACAGGTTGCAATGAAGATACTTGAGTTAAAAAGGGAGGAAGGAAGCGTGGAAAATGTTGAATAAGACAGTGTAAAAGAGATATAGACAGTAAGAGACAGTGCAACACGCATAAAAGGGAATGGCTGCGTGATAAACAAAGACAGGAGCGGGATGGGGGTTGGGGGGTAGACGGATTGGGATAGTAAATAATGATCCAGTCTCGGAGACAGAAGGAGAAAAGAATCAGTGTAATTAATGACGGAAGGAAAGACAAGAGAACGAGAGAGGAGACGGAGAAAAAATAAAGAGCAGATAAATCACGCTAAACAGAGGAAATAAGGAGGGAGGGGAACGCAGGAGAGTGGCATCCACAGAGAATAACCTCCAGTGTGTGCATCATTGACTCTAGACAACAATATGTTCACACATCTGGATGTGAACAATATGGATGCAATGTGAACGCCCTGAAACCTCCCTAAAGCTGAAACTCGGCATTTTACTGGCAGCGTCATCGTTTTCTTTTCAGATCCTATGCGCTGAAGTGCAGAGTCAAAACAATGCAAACGTGTCACTGTCACAATATTTATGGTCTGCGGTGAACAGGCTTAACTGATTGACCTTTACAGTGCAGCTCCCTTTAATAAAGCACTAATTAATGAGGTAGCTTTAAAGGGTCAGTAGACCCAAAGTACAACAACATATTTCCTTAATTATCACCGGCGGTAAATGAGAGAATACCATGTGGTTACGGTTACGGTTTTCAAAGGGATGATTTCTCCAACAGAAGGTAAAATAAAATAAATAATGCAGTGTTGTGAGCGCCGCAAACTAAATTCTATCCACCCCCATTATTTTGGGGATGGATGCAAAAAGACTGAGACTGAAATATCAAAACGCAAACTACGACTGTGCTCTGGTCTATTCTGTCTCTTACCTTTCCCTGTCTATCTCTCCCAGAGTCTCTTCTCTCCCCGGGCTGATTTATGCTGTGCCACTTTGAGGACGGCATCTTTAGGCCTTTAGGAATATGGGTTGTATAATTTTATTCCTGGGCTGTTAAATATGAGTGAGAGAGCTTGTCAAGCTATAATAACTGGCTGAAAGACAGAGAAGGAAATGAACATAATGCGGACCAGTGGCCTACTGAAGTATTTACGGACATGGAACGGTGTGTTTTAAAAGACCGTATGGCTATGTGGCTTCTGGTTTTTTCAAATAAGAAAACGGATATTAACATACTACAGTCTAGTGGCTCCTTTGGAACATTAAGAAGCTTGAAAGCCAAAAGAAAAGTCACGAGCAAACAATGTACTTTGCGATGCATTCAGGAGCATCAAACATATCAATGTGTTTTTTTTATACATATAATTCGTCACTTGTGTCTTTAAAGATCACTTGAAAGAGCTTTCTAGTTAAAGCGAAGCTGATAAAAAAGTTTTGGTCTTGCAATATTTCTTGACCCTATGAGACTGCCTGAATGCACTATTGTAAAAATGCAATCTACACCTGTTGTAGACTACATTTTGTGGCACTGTTTGAAAGAGACTTTGTTTGAATTAGAACAGTTTTGATCATCAAACATGATGTGATATGATTTGGTGTTTAGACACCAGCTAATGTTAAATGTTGGTAGATACGGTTCAGTAATATTCCTAAATATTCCTGTGACAAAATGTCTAAAAATAATAGTGAAGTAGTGTCACTTGACCCTCCTGTTAGATCAGATATAGAATTTTTGGAGTTCTAACAACTAGATAGGTAAATATATAGAAATATAATACTGCAAAACTCACAGCTAAGAGAGAAAAAATGGAGAACTAAATGAGCAAAAAAGACTGAGACAAAATTTAAACCTGGATTAAAACTCAGACCTCGGAACAGTTACTTATTAATGAAGTGTGCTGCAGCATATGTGGACTAATTATTTTAAGAAGGTGTATATGCAGCCTGGAGCTGGGTAGTCAAACAATGGCCTCATCGGCACATCTGTTCACTTGCATGTGTGTGTGTGATATTCCACATGTAGCACGCCTGCAGTGCCATCCCGACCACACAAAATCAACTTCTCACTTACATTACCTAAATGCTTCCCACACTCATACAACGCAGCGTGCCTCTGGGGGAGTGTTACAGAGAGGAAAGGGAGATGGAGCAGGGAATGAAGAACAAGAAAGAGTTTTTTTTTCTTTTACTTCATGGCCAGTGATGGTCCGTGGCATGAACTGCCAGAACCACTGTGGGCTACATACGTTATGAAAATGAAAACTTGGCAGTGGTGATTAAAATGAGGTATACAACTGCAGGGCAATTTAAAATCTATTTTAGGTCTGTTTTAAGTGGTACCTCACAGGCTAATATAACTTCATTTAAGGACAGTTATTGATGTTTTTATAATAGAGCTGGCTATTAAAGGGTAACTAACCATTTATAGATTTATAATAGCCCCATTTATTACAGTCAGGGCTAATGTTTTTCAGCACACAAAAAGCATCGCAGTCGTGTGGGGGGAGTTCTCACAACAGAACATGGATATTTTTGAACACTTTTTTTATTTGACCACTTTTCTGAGATGCTGGAGAGATTTGAAAGTTAATTGCAAATGTGTGATTCAAGAGTCATATCTGCAGAGCGCTATATTTAGGTCTGAGTGGATATACGAATGTGTGTTAACATGTTTGTGTGTGATCATGCATTTGCAGCAAATGTTCCTCTCGCTGCTCACTCACAGAAAAAAAAGGGAGATGGTTTGGAGTGGTTTGTGTGTGTATGTTTTTTTGCATGTGTGTGCCTGTCTTTGGCCAGCTATAAAGACAATGGCACCGTTGAGGGCTTTTCTTGGCAGACTGACAGAAACACTGATGGCAAGTGATTGGATAAACCATGCCTGCAGGAGACACAGACACACACACACGCACGCGCGACCAAGCAAGCAAGCATACACAGAAACACACACACTTCCATGATCCATGCTCCTCTATGCGGTACTGTTTTTCACTGACCCTGATTTTATGCTTTCACTCTGATTGGACCCATCACTCATCACTCTACTGATGCCCACCTCTGATTGGCTCACTGTAGAGGTCATTGCTTTTATGGTAAAGGGTCAGGGTTTGAGACTGAGATTGATGCGTGTTAAGGCCCATGCAGGGTATGAAGCTGGTTTATAACTTTGTATGACTGACATGATGTATGGGGCCATGGGTGACCATACACACAGTTACACACACACACACACACACACACACACACACAAGCAAACTCACACATCCTAAGTGAAAATAAATGAATGTGCTTTTTAGAGAAATTGACTTACTGCAGCTTTACCACCTCCCTCTACATAATAGGATGTATTGACAATTAGAGATTATGAGCCCGTATGTGTATATGTGTTCATGCATACACATATAGATTTGTGTCTGTGTATGGATTTAGGGGCTTTTAGGTATGTGTGTGTGATTTATTTGTATGTGTGTATATGTAGGATAGGAGTTCAGACCAAATTTCAGAGTGGGAGGCAGAAATTAATGCGGTCTTAGCCTTGATCGATATCAGTCAGTAGCTGGTCTATTCTTCATCACCCAGATTGCGCGCACACATTCATGCACACAAAATTGATCGAACATTGCTTTTATCCCTATCAATAGCATACACTGATACTCACACACACACACACATCCGCAAACAGACACATACAGTTGCACTCTCACATGTGCTGCTGTGCATTAATTCAAGAATACATTTGTAAGTACACACACACACACACACAAAATGCAAGCTCACGCACCCGTCATGAAAAACAAAAATAGTCATTAACTAATCATTAAAGTGTGTGCATGGACACATAGCGTACACAAACAACATGAGTCATACCCACTACTTTGTCAGTGATGTAAATAATCATTGACACAACCGCACACACATCATTTATCAAGCTTAGTGCGCCTGATGACTGACTGCTGGAGGCAATGACAGCTCACACTCTCTCTCTCTCTCTCTCTCTCTCTCTCTCTCACACACACACATTTTTGGACTCTGTAATCTTTCAAGTCAAATCCCTTTTATTGACCATGGGAATCATTACAGAGTGAGGCCTGGTGCATGTGTGTGAGTAGGTCTGTGCACGTGCCCACAGTGTTAATGTGCTCCCTCACCTGTTTACTCACCAGATTTGCCTCTGTGCTTCGTACAGTGAGCGCGTTTTTTGATGTATGATGTGTTTAGTCATTACACCCTGACATGAACTATGTTCAGCACTTTCACGTGACATTAACATGCCTCACCCACATCAGATTGACCTTTCAGCTGAAAATTAAACATGAAAGAGCATGAGTCTCGCTCATTGTATTAAGGGTATACTTCAGTCATTTATTGTTACAAGATAAAACCCAAAAGAGCATTTGCTAAGTTGAAATAGATGGATTAATGTGTTTACCGCACAAAATACTGCACAATTCTTTGTGTTACTTACAGATCCGATTTTATAACTCTGGAAAGTTTTCACAGTCGCAGCTTTCTTTCCCCCTCACAATGATATTGAGGTAAACAGTAGAAATACAGCAGCGTTCATTTTAAAGTAATCTAATGTAAATGTTTGATTGAGCCAGCTTTTCTTTGTTTACACAGAGTTAAAATCGGTCTGGAAGCAGCATAACTGTAACAGCTGTAATACTGTTTACAGTATATTACACAGTTAACATGAGTTTTGTTTTCTTTGGTTCACTGTCAAGTTGCATTTTAATTGATAGTATAGATAACAGTACATGCAATTCCCTTTTTAATAGTTTTGTGTTCATAGTTCATGTTTTTCTTACAGCATGGTATCTCTTTTTTCTATTTAAAACTGTAAAACTGTTAACTGTAAAAAGTGAATCAAATACCATAAAAGAAGAAGAAGATAAAGAAAATAAATAAATAAAAAACACCAAGATGTGCCTATGGTTAATAAGTAGTAGCAATATGTCAGTTTTGCTCCACTTTAATGGCAAAACTATCAAACAATAACACAAAATAGGTGACACATTTACCACAACTTTCTGCATGGGAGCATAAAGTCAAGTCCCACATTCCCATGAAGAAAGACTTTTAGTTACACTGTATTACGCTAATAACACTATAGTCTATAGTCTATTTATTTGTACAGATCAAAATTTCAAATTTGTTCCTGAAGGGTTTTTACTGTATATTGTGCTTTCTATCCTCCATCTGGGAAAAAAATCAACTAAAACATTTGGTTCCTATGATGTCTGGGACAAATGTGACCTCATTTTACTCAAGACTCAAGGTTAAGCATGGCTGACTAGTCACTGTAAGCCCTCATTCCTGTAGTACCACAGATATAATTTCCAGCAACATCTATATTTGTTGCACCAGTTGCAGTGGTGCACTTGCAGTGACTGCAGCTTTAGTGAGTGTGAATGTCAGATGTTTTTTTTTCCTCCAGTTGTGTGTTTATGTTCCTCTTGTTAAGCTCTCCCATGCGCCTGTTAGTTGCAAGCAGGGGTTTGGTAATCCTGTTCCCCCTCGATCCCCTTTACCTCTTATCTCCACGCTCCCCTCTGCTCTCTAACCTTCATCCCTTGCTCTCCTTAACCCTCCAACCTTTCTTCTCTTTTTCACTTCAAGCCCTCCATCCTTTTATCCAGATTCCCCTTTGGTCTCCCTGCAGCCCCCACATCTCCCTTCTTCCATCCCTCTCTCTCTCATCCAATCTCCTGTCTTCACTCAACCCTCTCTTTCTTGCAGCAGAATCTTACACTCGCCCCATTTTTCACCTCCCAAACCACTTTTTCTTTACAGCAAGCCACAGTGCCGCCAGCGGGCATCAGGCGCTATCAGATTGCTTTAAAGTCACTTGCTGCACTTTTGTTTCACAGCCTGCTTTGTGTTCACATTGCACTGGAAGCTCGAAGCTGAAAAATTACTATTTAGTTTAGTTAGGGTTAGTTTACATAACACTTTTATCAGACACACAAAGAGTAAGTTTAAAAAAAAAAAAAGAGTCCCCAGAGTCCTCCTCCCCAGAGAAATTTTTAGGATGACTAACTTTTCAAAACGAACAGCCCTTTACATTCAAGATGGGAGAATGGGTCTCTAAATTGTGTTTTTCTGTCTGGAAAAATGTCGAAGGACAATGTGAGAGCATTCTACCGCCTCCCATCTCATGCCATATTCAACTTGTCACGATCTTTTAGTTCAACCTGACCTTATTTGCCGAGATAACTGTGTTAAACCAGTCTTGTTTAACTGGAGAACATGACATGACTGCAGTTTTTCTGTTTTCAATCCCTTTTGAGCCTTATTATTATTATATGCGCAATATTAATGTTTTTTTCTATTCTTTTGGTGCAGTGCTGTATGTGTTGGTGACTTTTTCTCACACTGCTAAGTGTGCAGAGCCAGTATTTCCTGATCCTT
This sequence comes from Scortum barcoo, assembly GCA_023238725.1. NCBI lineage: Eukaryota > Metazoa > Chordata > Actinopteri > Centrarchiformes > Terapontidae > Scortum > Scortum barcoo. The sequence goes on from CM041547.1 coordinate 17,342,972, forward strand.
CAGGCTGAGTACTTACTATGCTTTATAGTAAAAACTGCTCTATTTGCTCTATTTCCAAAACACACGCTCCCACAACTCACTCACAGTGGCCACGAGGCACAGTTCAAGTTAGGCTGTTAAAAAGTAACAAAGAACGAAAAAAGAAGTGTTGCTGCTCACTTGAATTATGCGGATCATTTTTCATCTAAAGGATATGTGCAGTCAAGAAAAAAAAAAGTAATATGTCAAAATAACACTGTCAAAGCCCTGACGAAGGGCGTTACATCACCAATTTAATAGCACATTAAGCTACATTTGTAACTCATTACTTACCTCACATATGTTTTCTCAACGGTTTTTCTGGTCTCACAGCATTGGTGGGTGGTACAGACTCAGACAGGGTCCCAGAGCCTCGCTCACCTGGGTAGATGCAATGCCTGTTCAGCCTCCCTCTCTCACTCAGCTGGCTCTTATCAGCGTCCTCCAGCTGCCTGAGCAGATCATACTTTTAGGTCTGCCCCAACTCACTTGCATGTGTGTGCTGTCTACATGGCCGTGCAGCACAGACGTAGAGAGACACAGACGTGGCCGGCGTAGGTCTCCATATCCATGTTTAAGGGTGCTTGCATGTGCACATTCTTGTATTTGTTAGAGCGTCATTTGAGCTACATGAGAGAAGGTTGAAATGGCGTGACTGCCAGAATTACACACAGAATTTTCTCATTTTGCCCACTCCCACGTTCCTCTAATCCTACAGTGGTGGTCTATGCGTTCAATGAAAAACAGCGGTTTTCAAAAGGCAGGGAAAAGGATTACTCACCTGCATTTCACTTCCTTTTCCTCCTTAAGACAACTGAATTGATCATAAATGTTTTGGGGTTTTTTTTAAGTGAGAAGAGACTGCTGAATACTCTGTGAGCCAGACGACATGTGATTATTTTAGGGTGTAACTCACAGTAGAATGAATGCAACATGGAGACCTAAATGGATTGCCCATGTTTTACCTTAAAATGTAGCTCTTTGTAGATAAAGAAAATAGAACAAAAAGAAAGAAAGCTGTATTTGTTGTTGGGATAATGGAAACAATCTCCCAAACAATACAATTACAGAGAATTTAAGAACTTAGAATTATTGTTATTCTAAGTTACAGATATCTTGCACAGCATTTGCATAATGTTTTGTAGAAAACATGTATTCTCAAAGACAGTGATGGAAAATATTGAACAGTGAAGAATAATCTAAAAGAAACACATTTTAGTTGCCCCCCAGCATTATAACCCCAAATTACTTTTTTTCATTCAGAAAGATGAAAAAGGAAGCAAGGAATGAGGTGGTAAAAACAGAGTAAAATTGTATCAGTAAATGGGAGGAAATGGAACAAAGGCAAAATGGAAAAAACAGCAAAGGTTAAAATTAGAAAATTACAGTGAGGATAAAAGAGAGGAGATCACAGCCTGGAATTACATCCATGTAAGAGAAAAAAAGGTTTACACTTTCCTCCAACCAAAGTGGCTAAGGCTTAAAAACTGTGGTGGCAGAAATTGACAAAATGGAGAGAAAATGGGAAAAATGGAGGAAAAGATTCATGGTGAAGGGAGGGAGGAAAATAGACTGAGAAAGGTGTTTGTGATTATTTAGGTATCTGGGTGAGATCGATAATGAGCTGTTTAATGATTATCTGCTCAATGTGGTGATCAATATTGGCTGCGATCTGACCTCTGTGTGTGTGTGTCTACACACACATGGACACACACATTATATGCATACGTAAGACCCCTCATACATACAAACATATATAGGCACTAATGTGTGGACACGTACAAGGGCACGTGAATATATACATACGTACTAACACATTTAAATGTACATGTTAGCAGTGTGCACACTTTAACCTTCAAACATGTGCTCAATATAAGATCAATTCTAAGTAATAGGTTTTAAGTTGACTGGAGGGCATAGATTTCACTTTCACTCTTGAGATTTGTGAGTCTTTTTTACAGGCTTATATTCTTTTAACTGTACCTCTGGGGTGCTGCCTTACAGTCAGTGTCACCTCTTTGAAGGCTGACATCAAGGAAAAAGAAAGTGTTAATTTTCATGTTTTTCCAGAGGTGATGAAGGATTATGTGATATTTGATATCAACACTGGATCAATAACTCCCTACGATGTGAGAGCCTTAATCGTACTGACAGTCCCACTGAGAATCAACACCGCTCTGCTACTTTGTCTTGTCAGACAAACCTTAAACAATGCCAGCTCATTTCAAATTACGGACAGCAGCTTCCAGCTCGCAAGCTCACACAGTTCCACTGTGCACCACCTGCCCAGCGCTGAGTGGCAGAGTGCCAAAATGAACAAGTGCCTGGTGACGAGAGTTGGACATCTTGCCAGCCAAAGAGACCCACATATTTTTTTCTCAGAAGCTGGCTGACTATGCAGGGTTGAACATTAGTGGTCTTTCATTTAACAGTTAGTGAGAAAGGTGATTCCAACAGGACATGTCCACATGTTGCCCTTTGTATCCTGGATGTGAAAGATCATATTTCTGGGCTGACTTGGTCTGAGTTGCTAAAGATTGGGAGAAATTAGCCTTGCAAATCTCCTTAAATGTAGTAAAACAATTGTCCAGAGTTCTACACATCTGGTCAGACAAGTAATGTGCTGATGGATATTCAGCAGAACATTTTTTTAACGATCGCCTTGCCAAAGTCCCAAGTCACAACAAGGGCAGTGTCTGGGTACCTGGTCCGGCATCAGCACCTCAGCTGCTGTGTTAGCGTATGCCTTCTGCCCGCTGTGGCATACACACAAGAAATACAAGGACAAAGTACACTCCCAAGGAAGGCAGATGGATGACATGATACCATCAGATGTTCAAAACCACACAATTAGGAGCCGCAGAGAGTTTAAGCATCTCTAGGATCACGCCAGTTGCTGTTTGTTATGGGAGAGACTTACCCTTGGACCTGCTGGACTCCTTTGCACCATCCACTCTAATGGTTGGATGGCTTGATCCAGCACCCTATGGGTTAATGTCAAAATCTCCTATGCCCTTTTGAAATCTGATCCTCATCCGAAAATCATCAATCCCCACCTAGAAAAGCGAGAATCTTCCGTCAGCTAGAAACATTTAAATTGCCCCTGGAGAAAGGTTTCACGTAGGGTAAGATGAGTGGTCACAAAATCGGAAAAGTGTTGTGGATATATTATCTGAATACCAAGGATCATCAGCACACACTGTCACCACTGCAAACTACAGAACGGTGAATTGATCGTGTCTTTGCTTCACCTCATATATCCCTTGTCCTCTAGGGACCTGGAGAGAGAGAAGGTGGAGAATAAAGAGGTTAGGATAATGAACAGAGCCTGGCAGCCTGTTCAACTAAGGGTGGTTACACTCCGAAAAAGCTCCCTATGATTCATGGTACGGGGAGACACCCGTGTTTCCTACTAATCTTAAAACTGCAGAGTAACTCCTAGTCTCAAGAGTTGTGTCTAGTGAGGACACGTACAAAGTAAATGTTTCATCACATAGAACGATGTAATATGATGTCTGTCAATTTATGCTTAGAGCACACACCGCACATCACATACAGACAGAAGTAGATACAGTTAGGTAGCCAGGATACTATTGGTGTGTTGGCACTCATAGAAAACAACTGGTGTGGTCATTATGGGCATTCATCATATGTCAGTGTGTGCTCTTTGACACGTCACCACCAAATAATTTTGTAAGTATCCAAAAGTATCGAATGACTTGGATTGAAAGGTTGGGTGCAGCACATGCTGAAAAAAAATGTTGGTGATTCTTATCTGCTACTGCAAAAAAGAGAGCACTCCTTTTGCTGCTGCTCCAAAGTGAGTTTCCGTCTTTTTTTTATGCACATTTTAAATGCACATTTTAAATGTGTGCATAATGAAACACGGACAAGAAAAAAAGCCTAAATATTGTGAAAGCATTTTAGTTTTCCTCTCCCTTTACAGTGTCTATCCCTTCAAGCCTCTCTCTCTCTCTCTCTCTCTCTCTCTGTCTCTCTAATGGAGGTACTTAGCATGTGTAGCGTGTAAGCAATGCGGAGAAGTGTTGATTCTGTATTCAATTAGCCATGTCTGCCTGGGAAGAAGTGAACCAGTCCAGCCTCTATCTGTCCATCCACAAAGATGGAGTGAGAGAGGGAGAGAAGCCTGAGAAAAGGTTGGGGGTTAATTACCAAATCTTTAGCACTTTATAGATTTTTGTGTCATTGTCTCAAAACCGTCTCTCAATTTTTCTTTATCAGCCACACCTGTTTGTTTCCATGTATGGTCCATTGTGGAGTCTCTGTGGGTATTCTGGCTGCAAGTGTGTGTGTTTGTTTGTTTGTGTGTGTGTGTGTGTGTGCAGCCACATTGCCAAGAGGAGGAACAGATAACTTGTCTAAATCACTATTCTGTGTGATTAATTACACTGCAGCCCTGCTAATTCCTTATAGCAAACACAGTACCTCCTTTTTTACCTATGCCTCTCTCTTTCTCCCTTCGCCTCCACCTTGATCCCCTCCTTTCCCCTTCTTTCCTTCCCTGTCTCTCCACATGTGCCTCTCCCTTTGTCCCCTTTTCTCTTTCCTATCATCTCTTACTCCTCTCTTTCACCTGCCTCCCTCTTACCATCTTCTTCTTTTTTATTTCTTTCTTGCTGCCCCCTCTTTCCTTCTTTCTCTCTGCACTCCTTTTTCACACTGTTTTTTTTTTTTAGCCTAAGCACACTGATGAATCATTATGGATTTCTGTGCACTTAGTGTTTCACACATTTCACCCTTCATCACGCTAGATGTTGAATCACATTTTCAGGACCTTTTATTCACCTGCAGAGCGAGAGAGCAGCAAATCTGGGAACAAATGTTGGTCCAAAATTAGATCACAATGAAAAGCAACACTGTCACTCTGGGTGTGTGTGATGAGACACGATAGGTTTAGAAATCAGCGGGGAGTTCAGGGGGAAGTCCACCAATTCTGCCCATAAAGGTCAGTTTACTCAACATGGGGAGCACTTCTCAGCAAGCAGAGAGAGTTGTATAATTCCCACTGTGGCTGTGGAGAAACTTTGTCAAGTCTGAGAAAACTACCCTCATGGTGTCATCAGGGGTGTCGGCCTCAGTAACAGACCACTGCTTTTTAAGCCTGCGGTGCATAGACATGGACATTCACGAGTCAGGAACGGTCTAATTAAGGAAAAAGAAATCAAGTTGCACCATGGGGAGTGTGGGATCCACGGATTTTGGAGCTCATATTAGACTAAAACTTAAGATAGGCCTCTGCTGTTACAGCGTTCACCTTTTTCCTTCTTTTCCTTTTCTTTGTACATATGTGCCCCTCCCTTCTTTGTGGAAGTACAGAACTGAATCACTGGAGTACCTATTTAACGTCTTAACAGCAGTGTGTAAGTAAAATATATATATAAGTATATTTCTGATGTCCACTTCATTCCAGCAGTTATTCTGCACTTACTCCACAGCAGCTGACAGAATCACTTATCTAATTCATGTTGTAGAAAGATTGTACTTACTTTACTTTGTCTTTCATAAAAGAGTTGTCCCACTGGGCCTTTGACTTACAAAGACAGAAATCAATAAAACTCACTGAGGTTTTTGAGGGTGGATTTCTTCTCAATAATGCCAGAAGCCCGTACTCATCTTCCCCTCGGGCTACTTTGCATGACTTTTCTTTACGATACTGCTAAACTGTGAAGGAAGCGTTGTTTGAATGAGATAGCTGGAAGTAATCTTTGAGAGAGCACAACTCTGGCTCACAAAGGGGGAGCCCTATTTCACTTAGTTTCAAAACAAACCACACCCGAACAACATCAGGGAGAGGCCCAGACCAAATACAAACAAATGCATAGAATATTTAACCTTGACTGGAAAAAGCAACTATTTCTGAAGACAGAATAGGAGGTCGTCATGTTCGACTCTCACTATTACTGAAAGCGTTTACATTCATGCCACTGTTTCGCAAAAATAGGCATCAGGAATGTCAATTTTGACCAAAAAGTTTGACTAAAAATAATGATTGTGTGGTCATTTTGCAGAACCTTTTAGTTTTAGAAAAGATGTGCTTCCTGGGAAAAAAATTAAAAAACTGCAAACACACACACCCCTCCCCCCAAACGTTCCCGTCATCCTTCCTCCCGTTTGAGACTCCACATATTAGAAGCTCAACATATATTCTGTGCTGTCAGCTTTACATTATTTATGCCTCTTTACCAGGTGTGTTAGGAGATAACCGGACCTTGTGTTGTATCTCATGGTCACACACCTACCTAACCTTCTTTCCTCCATCCCTCCACTACTCTCTCCACACTGTGCACAGTCTCTTCTGTTAATCTCTATTGCCACAGATACAGCCACTTCCTCCTGCCTCACCTGCTTGTTCCTCCTTTTCATTATTCTTTATCTTTCCATATGTTCCACCTGGAAATTTGCATGGTCATATCGCGCTGCACTCTCACAAACTGTACAAGGTTCCTCCTAAGTGGTCGAATCGAAGTTACTTACTTATCGTTTCTCGGCATCCCCTTGTGAAATCTCAAGATCAAGATAAGTTCGCTGCAAGGCCCATTTGATATTAATGTTTCAGCCACGTGTTGTCAAGAACTCTAATGCAGAGTTAGTGTTTGATATGTTTGATTGATGTCACAATGTCAGAATCAGAATCAGAATGTAGAATGAAAGAGAAAGAAAGATAAAGAAACAAGATAAAGATGGAAGCACATACTGCAACTCAAGAAAATGAAACAAAAATGTAAAATATCCTGTTATTTAAATGAGGGAGCTGTACAGTTATAAGCAGGAATATGCAAAATATGAAAAAAAAAAGTCAAAACAAGTAGCAGCTGAATGCATTTTCAGTAACACACAACTTCTGCTGGATCAAAGTTTTTTTGTGTAATTGCAATGAAATGTGAAGTGGGTTGTTTGTGGTTGATTATGATTGACAAACTCTCTATATAATTTATCAATGTGTTCAGTGTATCAGCTTTTTAAAAAGATCACCTACATTACATTTATGATCACTCACTTACGAGCATCAACTTTCCTACTGTTTGTTATGTTGTGATGTGACTGAAACTTTTCGAGGTATTTTGAAATGTCAGAGAGCCTGATGTTCCTTTGCTGGCTGTATTTCCTTTTTATAATGTCCCATTTTGGACATAATGTCAACAACTGTGGAACAGAAAGAGAAAATGAATTGAATTCTTTATTCTGGTGTTTCTTAGCTACACTATTCTTTGATATTCATGTAATCATGTTGCTCAGTGTAAACATCTGTCTTAAGTGAATGAATAAATGAGTTAATCTGTTCTTTAAGCTCATAGCGAAACACCTCTATATTTTCCCTTCACTCGTGTATCTCTCTCCTCTCTCGCTCCATGTACCTCACTTCTTACCAGGTGCTTTGGGAGATAACTAACCTTATATGGTCTGCTTTTATGTCATGGCCAAACTCATTTTTGCCTTCACCTTCTCCTCTCCCTTTCCATTTTTTTCCCACTCCTATTCCCCCTCTCTATCATTCCCTTCCTTTGCTCGTTACCTCTAGGCCTCTCTGCTCTTCTCTCCTTCCTCTCCATCACTTCTTCTCTTTTCATTTTTCTTTTCCTCCTCCCTGTCCTTCCTCCTCTGCCCCACTTGGCTTTCTCTTGTGTTTTAACAGTGATGCTGGTGTGTGTTTCATCTGAAAAAAGCTGGGTTTTTGTAGTGGTGGCCTGCTCACCATATCAAAGGCTGTGACGGCGTGATAAGGTTGCTTAGATTAATCAAGGGATCGCTCAGAGAACAAGAGAAGATATGTGTGTATACTGGCTGCATGTGTACAAACATTTTTATAAGATTTGAAAAACATGAGCAGCAAGGAGATATATCTTATTGCCATTGCCATGATCGGTATGATGATGAAGCCCTTGATTATGCATCGACTGTGTGGTTATTGTGTGTGACATCAAATACTCCAAAACCAGTATAAAGCATACTAACATAAACACCCTCACGTACACATTTATTTTACTGTGTAACATAGTGTAATCATTTCCTCTCTTCTAATGGCAACCATAACCCATCTCTAACCTTTACTTTAGATTGACCAAGCAGTGACATACTTTCTCAAAATTTCAGCTTGTCCACTACTTTGGTTATAGCCAAATACACTGAACCTGTGCAAAACCAATTTGTTCTCTATCAATCTTAGCTGAACTGATTGACAACAGGCCTTTATGCTGAGCCTTAGTCTTACATTTATTTCCCTGCAACTGCTGCAGATCAAAAACCAGCTTTGGATCTAAACCTTTATCCACTGTACGAGCCTCACAGAGCTTAGTCTCATTTTATTACAGTGTTTTAGGTCAGTACCTGCATTGAGTGCAAGACAACAAAGCAATAACCTCTCATCACCGCAAGTGTTGCAAAGCCAAGAAAAACAACGCCCCTGTGAATTATCGCCTCAAAGAGGTGAGAAGAATGTTCTCACTTTGGAAAATTTTCAGCATCTTTCTATATTTGTGAGGACACTTTTCCAAGTATAGAAATAAAGGAAAACAAACAAGAAAATATAAACTTAGAAAATATAATTTTCAGTACAAACACCCAAAATCATTTATGACCATCATGGTTTGAGCTGAAACTGTTAACTTGAATTTTACAGTCTGTACTGTACTTCAATTAAAATTTTAATAAAACAATGAGAGACAAAAGGGATTTGTTACTTCACATGTATTACACACATACACATATAGTGTATTTTGATATTACTGTCTATTGTAGTGAACACTGAAACAATTCAGTGGTAACATAGGTACACAACATGATGTTTTTACTGTTGGCTCTCCTTTTTTGTCTCTCTGTTTGTTATAGAAATACAAATCCCCTTAGCTCAGTTGTTGAATGTTTATCATGAGTCTGGGACAGGAAGGCAAAGAGCATGTGTGCGTGTGTGTCCATGTGTGTGTGTGGTGCAGGAGAGGGGGAAAAAGATAGAAAGATAAAGAATTTCATCTACTTGTCACTGCGCCTCAGAGACAGAATCGATCTTGCAAGAAGACAGAGCCGAAAATTGAAATAGCACATTTCACCTTTTTTTTTTTCTCAATTTCACTTTGTATTTCTTTAACTACATTTGTGATTCAAAAAAGGACACGTCATTTTTGCTGACTTATGCAAACACACATATGTATTTAAAACACTCTCATGTTTGATTCATGCCCATATCAAGATATCATAATAACAATATAGCATAAAATGCAATCAGATAGCTTTCAAATCATAAGATACAGACCAACTCCTATGTGCTGTATCAATACTGTGTTTCTCTTTTGTTAGTTTAGTAGGTCTCTCTCTTGCATCCAGGCAGTCTTGCATCCTAATTGGTCAGACCAGAGTCACCTCTGCAAAACAACAGTCATGTCACAAAGCTTTCAAACGCTTTCATGTTCCTCTTTCATTACGCCCTCATTTTCTTCTCTCACTCACTTGTTGTCTCTCTTGTTCCCTTTCAAGTGCTGTCTTTCTCCCTTTCTATGCAAAGCCTGCTGAGTCCTTGGCAAGGGCGCGCACATTCGGTCGCGCTCGCACACTTGCACAATCTGAGTCATCCCCTGCTGCTATGCCGAGCGCGTCATCCGTATCTTACCCGGTTAAAGCAAACTCAGTGCAAGGCACAGACATGCAGTTTCAACCACTCAAAGGTCAGACGTATTTAAAATAAAAAGATGACCTTTATCTAAAATAACCCTTTGTGGTGTGTTTCTGGTGGCCTGTTTCTATATGAGGAAGAGCATGTGTGTTTTTGCGGGTATGTTATGTTCTCATGTATAATTGGCTCTGACACAGGCACACAGTAAGTCCTCCGTGGGAAGGCAGAGACCTTTCTAAATAATCCACATACACTAAGATTCTTTACTTGTAACAGCAGCAATAATCACTGCAATTACTGGACTACACAAGGGATGGTAAGAGTGGAGATGGGTGAAGTGGAAGTGAGTTAGAGAGCAAAGAAAGCAGAGGAAGAGACAGCGAGCACTGACCATAGGTCACCTCAGGCCTGAAATCTTTGTCTTGGATTTGTTCCTGTAATGTTCGCTCCACACCCGGAGGCAAAGCTTATTGCCAGCCAAGCTCTGTCTCTAATTGCTAACAAATCCCATGAAAAGACCAAAACCAACAATGAATTGATCCATCCAGCAAGTTTTTCCCATGTATCCAAAGAATGATAGATCTTATTCTTCTGTGCCATAAAGCTCCACTGATGTGCAAAAATTATTAAAAACACATCAGTGCGCCACACTGTTGCGCTGGGAAACAGATTCCTTCATTACGATGAACACGGGCTCTTTTGTTTATGTTGAGTCAATTCCACATACACCGCCCTGCTGCTGCGAATGCTCACTAGTGCACCAAATGTGTGTTAGTCAGCAGATGAAAATAGTCCTCAACAAATACTCCAATTACTCTTGTGTGAATAGCATTTTCTAAAAACTGCAGCTTAGGAAATTGCTGAGCCTTTAAGAAAAAAAAAAAAAAATAAAATGTATATTTCTGACCCATTTTTTCAGATTCATGTGTTCAGTGGGATTGAGCAGATTTGCTGCTGAGTGCCACAGACAGCACTAAGAAGTCAAAAGAAATTGAGAGACAGATTACTAGAATTATTAGTAATAAGTGTTACTTATGTTGATTGGACTTTTTGACAGTAAGACAACTGTCTGCACTCTTGTATTATTCCTTATCCAACTTTATATTTGTACCGTTTCTTATTTTCTTATGACACTAGCTATTTAAGTTTTAAAAAAGAGTCTTGTTAAAATCTACTCCTCTGTATCTATAAATGGCAATACATTTACTTAATATTTGATGTGCTCATGAAACATGTATTTCATTGCTGTCTATCAACAACTAATATAAAAGCAAATTATTAATGATGTGCTCTTTTGAAGACTCACGTATTTCTGCATAGGAAGTGGTAAGTGGTATGTTTGCAACGGATCGGCTGATTGGCACCTTGATTGACAAGTGATCTGTGTGAAACACGGCACAAAAACACAGCACAAGACCTGAAGGTGCTGCCAGAGCATTGCATACATTAGCATTTAAACTGAGCAGAAACAGCGAGCGAAACAATGATAAGACAGCAGGAGAAAAAGAGAGAGTGAGAAACGTATTCTCTGTCATTCATGTTCTGGTATAATTTTAGGAGCAACTTTTTTGTTCGGTGCTCTCCGTTGCAAATTGAAGCAGAAAAATACAAGCCCGGTCCGACAGATTTTGTAGAAAAGAAGTGTCAAATAAATGTGAGTCCTAGTCTCTGTGTGTGTGTGTGTGTGTGTGAGAGAGAGAGAGAGAGAGAGAGAGAGAGGAGGGGGAGATAAAGCGAGTGTGTTTGAACTTGACAGTTTGATTTCTAATGGCTTAATTATTGTTCGAGCTTTGTTATTGCCTCCTCTGAAAAACAGTAAACTGATAAGCCGCATAATCATTACCTCTCTTGGTATGTGTGTGGCGTGATTGTGAGGGTGTGCGGAGGCATGTGTGCGCGTCATTATGTTTGATATCAGCGTTTTGTCTCACAGCGATAAAAGCCAACATTTTCCCACACCGACATCTCCTAACCGCGCTCGCCTCAGTGCCTTTTACTTTCTCCTCGATTGTTTCCAATTATCTTTCTTCTTCACTTGCACAGATTAAAAAGACTTTAACACCATACAGCAGACTGATTGGAGCCTCGCTGGCGGACAAGCGAGCTCCAGTGTTCGAGTAAGCATTAAGGGAGAGAGGAGAGTAAAGGCTTAGAGTAATAATGCAGAGTGATACAGCCTTGACGTGGGGTAACACCACGGAAAGTGGCATGAAAGAAGAAGAAAGTGAGAAGTGTTGGGATTAAAATGCTGTTGGTTTATGAGATGAGAGGAGTCTCTTTTTTTTATTGTTCAAAGGCTGACTCTGAGGATGTAGAATGATACATTAGCACTGTGTTAAGGTACATCCATATGAGGGTGTTCCACATGTTTACAGCACAGAACAATGTCTGCGCTGAAGTCCATAAAATAAAATAACGAAAAAATATATAAACAAAACCTCCAGTGCACCAGTGAACCAACAGATGTCTTGAAAGTTAAGAATAAGGGGTTAAAATGGGTCGACCTCGCGTGAAACTCCATGCAATTTCACTGGCTGCAGACACCGGCGTGGCTCAGATTAGAGGAGAAATGACATCATCTTTCATGCAGCAGCGGGAAACACTCCATTACGAGCGCAAAACCCAGTTGCCTAATGCAATTTCCCCTGGAGTAGCAGCCAACAGACATCATTATAACTCAGACGCATACGATAGTAAAAGACCATCATAATGTCGTATTACAACGTGCAGCATTTTGGCAGTTTGGTTGAGATGGTGCAAAGAGCTAATGACTGACGCAGACAGGCAGTGGAGGGCACACAGCCACACTGTGATGGTTGTAATTGACTTCAGTGAAGCAGCCATGAAACAGATTTGGAGCAGATTCAAAGCTAAGGTAATGGCAAAATAAAAATGAAGAAGAAATGATAAACATTAGTCCTTTAAATGAGATTAAGAGGAGGAGACTCCAGGAGGCCAGTGTGCGACCAAGAAATAGTCCAGCACATAACTCAACATGTGGCTTTTTCTAACTTTATATTTCTGACAGAGTTCTAACATGAGACATAAGTTCTGACAGAGCCAGGCCAGCTGTTTCCCCATTTTTACTGTCTTTATGCTAAGCTTAACTAACTGGCTGCTGGCTGCAACTTCTTATTCAGCATACAGACATGAGAGTGTTATCAATCTTCTCACAATCATCAAGAAAACAAACAATACACATAAAACTTTGGTCTAAAAGCCTGGAGACGCTGTACATCAGTGTCATGTAACCTGTTCTCATGTAAAGTTCAGTCACATGTCAGTGTTGTTGTGATTTCAACTAATTCTACCTTTGTATCCCCCAGTTTGGGAGTGTTGAGATGAAGAATCAACAGGATCTAAATATAGAGCTTTACTCAGTGGCACATCAGTGCAGGAGATGCACATCTAAGCAGGATATTATGACAGTCCTGTGACACATTGTACTGTGTGTGTGCATCTGTATGTGTGTGTGTGTGTGTGTGTGTGCGTGTGTGTGTGCATGTGCAGTGTGTGTGTGTGTGTGTGTGTGCATGTGCAGTGTGGTGTGCATGCACTGAGATCTGTCACATCACCTCCATACCATATGAGGTTGCACATCATGACTCTGCCAGTTCCCCACAGCTTAATGTGTCGTTGGCAATTACATCACACACACACACACACACACACACACACACAGAACACACACACACACACACATCACACACAGAACACACACACACACACACACACACACACACACACACACACACACACACACACACACACACACACATTAATATTGGATGACTCAGTTCTTTGGTGGTTTTCAGAGTGAGCAAATAAGAAACTTTAAATGTTAAAGGTCAGTATTCCACACTGGTGCTCTCACTTTGACTTAGCGGCAGAGTCATGCTCAGATATCAGTCACACTACACTTTTAAGAAGGATGAGTCCTTTTCAGCGCCTCTTTTAGCTGTGCCAAAGCACACAGTGCCACTTCTCAGCACAGTGTGTATAAACAGAGGAAGGTGTTTCATAGAACTTTTACTTCAAGTACATCACTAACACATACTGTGTTGGACAGGCGACAGAAGGTGCCCCGCATCGAATACAGGTGGGACGAAAATATGTGTAAAATAAGAAAATATGTAAAACAAGACTTCTTCTTGGCAGTGCTCTGGCCTGTCTTCTGCATGGATGGGATGTAAATGTTTGATAGATGTGTCAGAAATAGTAAAATGCTCCCATGCCCTGTGTAAAAGTGAAATTCTAGAGAGTTACACATGCATGCATCACTCATTTAAGCAAATGGCCAAAACATAAAATGTTTACATCCAAGTGACAAAGCCGAGCACGAACAAGGGAGGAAGTTAGTGTGAATGGTTGAATCAACAAAGCACTGGACGTTAACACTTTGTTGTTTCCCATTTTCCAGCAGACAGCCAATGTAGTTTTCAACCACGACCATGGTTGGTCCTTAACTTTAAAGTGTTTATTATTGTCACCATGATGACAAAGGTCCCGTAACCTTAACAAAATAGTCATTTTAACCCAAATTATGACGTCTTCCTCAACCTACACAGGTTGTTTTTCTGACAGACAAATTCTGTCCTTCTGCCAACAACTGCATCAGAGCAGAAAATGCTTTGACATGTTGCTCTAGGGGGCAAACAAACATTTTTTTTTGTGTGTAATGTGGGGGACTTTGTGGGGTATTTTTTTCTATCCTCCTTTTTATATTAAATTTGGTGCAGTGTCAAATCAAACTGTTTATTGGTATTGGTTTGAATTCCACTTCTAATTCTGCATAATGATTATGTATCAAATGATGATTTGGATTGGAGCTTACACATTTCTATCAAACTTTACTTTAAGTTGAACACACGAAAGCTACAGTGAATTTCCTTTGCCAGGAATACTTTTGGCCTCTCTTATTCTCTCTGCTCTCAGCTGTGGCTTAGCTTTGATGGCCAGGTCATTTACCAGATTGCAGAGCGGCGCTGGTCGTTTTACTGCCCTCTAAATCCATCCACCGTGTGTGATGTGTGTGTGTGTGCTGGTACCTGCATGGGCGGTACGCTTAGGCATCGTGCCCAGGCAGGCTACATCTTTGACCAAGGATGAATAGTAGCAATTCATTCTCTTTACTAAGTCCTAAATCAGCAGCAATGAACTCCCGTCCATTCTCTCTCTCTCTCTCTCTCTCTCTCTCTCTGAGTCTCTCTCGCCTAAATGTTTCTGTTTCTGCACTTCAAATAGCAGCTGCACAACTCAAAAACAAATACAATCCTGTACCACAATAACACACGCGCACAATACTCATGGAGGTTGAAAATAAAACAATGGGTCACAGTAAAAAAGAAGAAAAAGAGAAAAAGGAAAGAGAGGAGGGGGAGAGATAAAAAGAATAGTAGAGAGGGTTAGAAAGATGGAGCCGTAGTAAGAGATAAATGAAGGAAGATGAAGGTAAAAGAGAGCCTAGTAAAAGATTAAAGACTGTATGGATGGATGAGGGGAGAGACAGAAAGATGAATAAGACAATGTAGCTCCTGATCGTTTAGCTCTCTTTGATTGTGGGATGGTGCAGACTATAGGCTCAGCGCTGACAGAGCACTACCATACTACCACACACACACATACTGGGGGACTCACACACTAAACATAGACTGCATAATATATACCTATGCATATATACATACATACACTTACATGTGTACACACACATACAAAGGTTTGCAAGTTGTTCAGCTAGATGGCAATAGACACACAGTCAGACACTCTGATTTCTGTTCAATTCATGCATGAAGTAGAGGGAAAGGCAGGTAACAAATCACAACCTTTCTTCTCGTTCATATTAGGACAGTAGTCTCCTCTATCTCAGTCAGGTATTAGTTCCATAAAAAGACAATTTAGGAAAGAGACGCAGCGTATAATGTTCTTCGTCTACATTCGGAGCAGCAATTTGGAGGGAGTTCATGACTGTCTCTTGCTGTTTCTCAGGCAATTTCAGAATCATTAAAGGTGTGTGTGTGTGTGTTTGAGTACGAGTGTTAGATGTTTGCTATGCAGAGCGATATGATGTGTACAGTAGGTCTTTTTTTCTACCATTGGAAAGCTCTAAAAGGAGACTGAAAAATGGATGATTTGTGCTAACACGTTAGCAGAATGATTGTAGGCAACTCACATTATGTCACAAGTGAAAAACTAAAAACCTGCAACAGCTCTAAAACTGTTTTTAATGTGCAGCGTCTGGCTCCTTCATGAAGAGTTTGCTGAAATGTGAAACAATTAGATGCAAAACTTGAATACTGTTGAAAACAGTTTGGGACTACTCTCACTGCAGACTGAACATGGTTGGACGCCTGGTAAAGATCACTGTGCAGCAGATGAACACTAGATTTATCAGTAGAATATATTTGCTTTGGAAACAATGGCTACAGCAGCTATTTGGTCAGTTCAAATCTTCATTGCATAAAATCTCCTTGTCCGCAGCAGTTGCACAGAGAAAGCAGAGCATCAGTCAGTGTCAGCATGGATTCAGCCGCAGTATTGCTCTGCAGTCAATCATCGTAGCTAGATGTATGCATCGGAAGAAATAACACTTGTAGCCTAAGAAGAAGTGAGTGCATACAAGCCATTATGGGCCTGATGTAGACAGCTTTGGTTGTTAAAATGAAAACATTTCCACTTTGACAGAGGACTGAAAACACATCAGTGCATCTAGTGACATGATGTAGTAGCCTCCAGCTATTGCTCACCAGATGTACACTTGAATGACTTTGATGCTCCTAATTTTCATATCACATAACTAGTAAAAATGAGCAAGTGGAGAATTAATCAACATGGTGTCCTCCTGTGCGAAAGTGTTATGAACCCTGTTTGGAAGACCAGAGATGCCGATCAGAAAAATACTCCCTGGATTGACTTTGAATCTCTACAGAAAGATTTTGTGTCTCTTTCTTTTATGAATGAACATGCTTGCGCACAGTACAAGGAAGACAAGGGCGTTATTTCACTCTGTAGCACATGCCCAGTTCTCCTCGTGCTTTCCATCCTTTTCCATGCTCCTTTCATTGACTCAATTTGCTCCCCCCGTTTTCACCCCCTCCCTCCAGTATTTAATTAAGCTATCAATTCTGCTATTCTGCCCGAATTTAAATGCGTGTTTAGTGAAATTAGCTTGTAATAGCCCTCTTAAATTTTGAATCAAAGAATGTTAATCTGTGTTAATGTTATTACTTCTTTCTACTCGTTCTCTCCCGCTCTTCCACCCTCTTTTCACCCCTTTCTCCCGTTCTCGCCTTCATCCCACCGTCTGTAACTTGTGGCATTTTGAGAGAGTAACTGCAACACCTTGTTGTTCTGAGGAGCTATTTGCTGGCATTTCCAAAGGCCTCTGGCAGAAAGTGTATGATAAGCTTGTGTGTGTGTGTGTGTGTGTGTGTGTGCATGTGCGTACATGTGGATACATTTTCAAATTCATAGTAGATGTGTGACAGATTGTGTGTGTATATAGAGAGAGTATGTGTGCTTTTATTTGTAAGTAAATATGAACGCGTGTGCATGTTGTGAATTGAGAAAAACGTGTCTGTTTGTAAGTCTCTGAGTAGGTGTGTTGACATTGTGTAGACGTTGGTGGGTGTGTGACATTTGGCTGCTCTGACGGTGCAGGTCTAATAAGTTTCCTCTCATCTGTTCCCTGTCAGAATGAAACAAGCAAGAAATACCACCAGAGTAACGAGGACCAAGACCCTCACACTCTGAAGGAGAGTTAGGATATCATTATTAAAGCAAAGGAACACACCATGGACAGTAGTATCTGTATGCATGCATGTGCTGGTTTTTATGAGTTTATTTATTTATTTATTTTTTCCACCACAAATGATGCGTACATGGACATCTGTGACTCACCTTGAGGACACAAAGTGCATTTCTGTTTTCTTTCTGTAAAATGTATGTTTCTGCATCTAAAAAACCCTGAATGGAAATATCAGAAAAAGCAAAAGAGTCAGAATTTCATTGGGTTGAGGTGGGGGTGTATTGAATGAACTGAAACACACTCAGCAAACAAGTCGTGACACACATGAAGCAAAAACATCACTGAAGCTCTTGATCTAAATCTTGTGTTCAGAGCGATGAGGAGACCGCAAAGTTCATAGTGAAACAAACATACATAAAGCATAAATATCTACATCTATCTATATTTCTGTCACATTTTCACATGGCTTTCCATTGTTTGAGAGTTTACTGGCACTCTTTTAATCACCTGATCCTGTGTTGGCTGTGAGTGGCCTCTTTGATATTCCCTCAGCAGTCCACTGACTCCTGGATGACAATGACAATTTGACACCCGGTCGACACTGTGACCGGTTGTGGTTTGGTTGTGGTCACATACAGCTGAAGTTTCCGGTGTGGTGTCAACCACAGCTGTTGCGAGTCATGGCATATACCACCACAGTTTCCTCCCGGGGGGGACACTGCCATCAGGGTGTCCAGGCATAGATTTTAAAGTGTTTGTGGTAGGAGCTTACTCTAAAACTTTCCCTTTAAAACTTGAGCTTGATCGTCTGACAGTGAAGGAGCCCCACTGGGATGCTCCTGGTGGTTTCCATTGACAGCTCTGGTCTTGAATCAGGATTGGATTCTCATCATGAGTCCCTTGTACCTATTGTCCTGGATTGCCCTCTGGACATGTTGTACCTCCCTCACTCTTTCCTCCTCCTCAGATGTGCTGCTGCGTATAAAGAAGTTCTCAAAACTGACTAAAGTTAAAGTTACCGGTCTGTTTGAGAGTGTATTATAACATTGTCTTCTTTATGCTCCCTATTTCACTTGAAAACAGATATCTAGGAATGATAACTTTCCATCCTCTTCAAATTCACAGATTAACTTGATGTTTGTGTTGATCCTGTTGATGTATTAAGTCTCAATACTGCAGCAGTGCATTATGATGGAAGTGTCATCCACATACCAGTACCAGATGTCTTTTTGGGGTGGGAGCAATTTAGAGAGCGATCTGTTCAAAATGTTCCAAGCACAACTCAGGGATTGACCCCTTGGCTGCTCCCTTGCTTGTGAAAATTCCCTTTGAACATGAAATAAGTCGTATCAAGGCACGACCCCAGAAGTTGGATGATCTGATCTGAGATAAGGTTTGCTCCCAGTTGCCAGTTAAGATTTTGCATGAGCCGCTGTCTGATTTCCTTCACTGTTTCCTCAGTGGGGGTAAAAGAGGGCAGTGACATCAAAAGATGCCAGTCTCTTTGATGGGAGCACTTTCAAGTCCTGGAGCTTCTGGACACAATCCTTACTACACATAATGTTGTGTTTAGTGTATCCCACCAAAGATCCTAAGACACTGTTTAAAAGGTGATCCTGCCCTAACCTAAAGGTGATAAGTCTAAGTTAATAAAACTTACTATATGTCTTCCACTGTCAGATGTCTGCATAGAAAGTTTCGGACATCCCATTATCTGCAACTTTTTGCCATGTAGTCACTTCTTAAAAAGGACTTTAAACTTGATTTTAGAATAAAGATGACCAAGTAAGCTTCAGATTCAGAGCAACTGTAGAGCGGCGTCAGAGATGAACAAAGTGCTTGCACGACAAAAAGCACCCAGAAAGTCTGCTGTTTCACCCGCGCTACGCCGATCTCAGTGTGTGTGCATGTTTTTGTATATTTGTGAAGTGAAGTGGGATCAAGGCCAGCCGAGAGCTTCAACAGCCTGTGTGCATGCCAACACGTAAACCCTTGTAACTCATAATGGCTTCTTAGGAACGGAGTGTGCTGCAGTAGGCATTGCTGAAGCAAATCTTCCGCTGTGTTTCTCTACCTCAAGGCCATGCTTTCTTCTTCTTCTTAGTTTCTTTTTTTTTTTTTTTACACAGCTCCACTCCCAAGTCAGCTTTTTGTTCCCTGGATTCATCTTTCAAAGACATTTTAATCAGTGTAGTTCAGACTTTTACCTTAACAGTTTCAATGATACATGAAAAATCTATCTGAGAAACTTTTCTTGTAAGTAATGAATTCTGGCATTACCCTGGATTGTCTTACCAGTCACACTGTACACTGCACATTGTACACGCCAATACAATATTATAAATGTTATATAATAAACCCCTATCAGCTTTTCAGCTTTTCTAATTCAACTCCATAGTCAGTCTTGAAGCTGTGGTGGCTGTCAGAGAAAACATGAACCCTTCAGTCACTTGAGCGTCCATATGAAAACATAAACTCTCATGATGCAGGAAATCTTATAGTGACTTACATGGTGAATTGTTGTCTGGCAGGTGTAACGCAACAAAAAACACAGGGAGACAGCTGAGAGAGAGAGAGACACCTAAATGACCCCATTACTGTATGTAAAAGCACCTAAAGCTGAAAGAACTCAATAACCTCTCAGTCGAGTGTCAGTAAAATGACTTTCACTGTGATTACCTCTCCGGTCAATAAAAGTGACCAAACAGCTGACCACACTATCGCACCGTGATCAGAAAAATCAATAGACACTTAACCTCTGATAACTTTTGACACAGAGACAACGTCACTTCTTTACTACCTGTGAGGCACAATTCCAATCATTTATGTGCTATAATCAAGGCACGGAGCGTAAGGTAAATGTAATCCGCTGCTATCCTTCGTCCTTTGGGGTGGAATCTTCCTCTCTCCTCCTCTCCCTCTGTAAACACGGAGAAAACACTTCACAAGACTTTCGCTGCACCTGTCTGCTGAATGCATCTGTGCGTGTCTGTAAGTGCGTGTGCATGCCGGTGTGTAGGCAGGTGTGCATGTGTGCGGGTGTTGCTCATGCAGACATGTGGTTGTGCTTGCTTGGGCTTACATGAATGTGTGTGTGTGGATGTGTGTGTGTGTGTGTGTGTGTGTGCATGTTGGTGTGACACACAGCTGTCGCTGTCTGATGCATCTTTGCCCTGGCTCCAAATCAAAAACACTTGTACTGTATCCCCTCAGGGAGCTAGACAGACAGCAGAAGACTGGCAGGAGCAGAGAGACAGAGAGAACAAGAGAGAGAGAGAGAGAGAGCAGGACGGAAGGAGGGAGAAGAAAGAACAGATGCAAAGGTGAAAACACGAAGGACAGGGTGATGTTTACAAAGGGAAGGGAGGGAAGGAAAGGGGGGGATAAGATGGATTAATGAGTGAGGACAGACATAATGGAGAAAAAGGAAAGATGTGAGCTGTAAAGAGTATTGAAGAAGAGGAGTGGAGAAGAAGAAGAACTGAGATTGTAGGAGAGTCAAGGAAGGAGGCGAGGAAAAGGATACTAAACAAAAATGAGGAGAGAGTCTTAAGGGGAAGAGGTGTGACTGAGTCATGTTGGTGTTGATGCGCGACATCCCCACTGTGCTGGCTCCTCTCTTCCCTTCACATACACCACAGGTCAAATGGATTGCGTGTGTTTGTCTCCAGTTGTGCCCCTCCTCTCCTCTCAAAGCACAATCTGTTTCCCTCTATGTCGGCCTTCCATTCACACTCAGCTGCTGCTTTTGACAATGGTCTCCGAAATGGATGAATTTAAAGAGCTGGCCTTGTGTTTTTGTGTATGAGGAAAACTGAGCTTTTGGTAGACTACAACATAAGCCTCTCTGTGTTTCCTGTGCAGGTCAGAATTTGCACTATTTTTCAGCACTTTTGCCTTCAGACGTGATCGAGCAACTCAGCGTATGGACTAGTTTGGGTTGGACTTTTCAGCCGCAATCTGTTATCATTTATTTTGAAAAATCAATAGAGCAGATAATCACATAATGCCTTTGTTGTCAGTATTTTATTTTCATTTAAATTTTGTTAGCTGGAAGTGATCATAAAAAATGAAATGTCAAATCATTATTTTTGCTCATCCAGTTGCCCGACAGAAGGCAGAGAAAAATATGTCAAAACAGATGTAAATGACTTTGGCTGTATTAAAACACAGCTTTGGTGATCACAGAGAGGGTTATGGAGGCGGGGGCCACAGGTTTAACTGGGTGAGACTCCGCAGAGAAACCAGATGTTGCATGTGAAGCGCAGTTTAGTTTTTTCTTGTTGACTGAAATAAGACAAATAAGATTTAGGCCTTTGCATTTTGTATGGTGACCTTTACCAAATCAAGCTGAAAACACAAACAGCATTTTAAAAATGAGCGGGCTTAGCATGGATATAGCCTCACATCGTTCCTGTCTTCGCTAATGAGTGCTGAAATTATGTTAAGAGCAGCTCATGTAAACACGCATCTGTCAGATCCTCTGTATTTACCCAACACACACAAACAAACAACAAAGACAGCTACATGGGCCAACCTCTCTGGCCAATGGGCAGATTGTCCACATGTTCAAATAAGCAATTACATGCCCAAAAAAAGAACTTATTCATGTCATTCTCTCTGCCCCCACCTCCCTTCCCCATTCCTCTAGTCATCTAATTTTATATTTTTCTAATTAATTCTTGATTCATTAGGGATGGGGGAGAGGACAGGGAAAGAATGAGTAGGGAAGTGAGGGATGAGAGAGGAGTAGAGCATCTTGCCATCTGCATTTCCCCCCTGCAGGGCAAAACGATGAGTCTGTCTCCAAACTGCAGCGAAAGTACTCTGTGCACTGAAATAATAGAGTGGGGAACTAAAACAAGACAAATCAAAAGAGGAAAATAACTAGAGTGAACTCCGCTCAAGGCAGCCTGACCCTCCCCTGCTTCTCCTCCAACCCCTACTGTTTTCTCCTACCTCTTTGTGTTTTGCCCCCCCCCACCCCCTCTGCCCCGCACCCCCCTTCACTTTTCCCTTCCACAACATTTTGCATTTGTGTCATGTTTTATTTTGAGATTGGCCCCGACAGCAATGGAAACACGAGTGTTCAGACAAAGGCTGAAATGCAAAGAGAAGTGCACATAGACATGGCGGGGTGGACGGAGACGGCGAGCAGAGAGACGCATGCAAGAGAGAGAGAGAGATATAAAGAGAAGAAAGGCATGAAAGATTCAAACTGTGAGATGGAGACAGACAAACTACGGTGACAGAAAAAGGGAGCTCCATAAAGCGTCTTGGCTCCTCCGTTTCCAGAAAGTTTAAATAGAAATTTCATGAACAGTGGTGGGGGTTGCTGGTGTTGACTCGGTGTATGTAAACGCCATACCCCGCTGATGGAGACTCTGAGACACCTTACCCTTTTGACTATTCTGTTACGTTTCTCTTTTTTCTCTTAGTTTCATCTCCATAGCAACCTATTCATTTGGATATTCAGACGTATTCATGAAAAAAGATTTGAAGATTAATATAAATAGCATATCCAAAATATGACCAGGATATTAGCTAATATTCAGAGTACTGTGTGCATGAAAACACAATCAAGCTGGTGTCCACTGATGGAATGACAGTTAAGAATATTTTATTTGGCTTTCAAAGATTTATATTCGCAAAAACTTTCGATCTTATCATTTTTAATTTTAAACTCCCTTTTCCCACAGTCTCCTTTGAAAATGAACATTAGTTGTCACCCAGAACATTTAATATCCAAAATTATAAACGCATCCTTGTCACATGCATGTAAAGTTGATTGGTCAACACCAAGTGGACTCAAAGGGATTGTTATTGTCAGTCAGTGCTGGCAAAAACACAATATGGCATTCAACTTCCACCTCTGGAGAAATTTATTCTAAATGGGCCATTTTGTCCACTTTGAAAATCAAAGCTGTTTGTGTAGCTAACCCAATGATGACGTGATAAAAACAAAAAACATACAGTAATAATCTAAAATAACTGAGACCTCAGACCCCATTCTTTACAGGAGGATATTTACCATTTATACTGAAATAGTGATAACTTGTGTAGTGACATATGGTGAGGCTACCTGTAAAATAAGAAAAGCCTTTCCTATTCTGCATGGCAAATTGACTGGCGAAGTTTCCATTTTGTTAGTCATTCTGTGGATCCTACTGAAGGACCCCTAAAGGGTATCTAAACTCTCGGTGTCATAGATAACAGCGACAGACATGACGGCTGCGCTGCTACTGCTGCTAAAAGTCTGCTCACACAAGGACGGGGAAGGGGAAAGGTAGAACAGAACAGATTGGAACTGCACAGATTGGTATTCATTGTCCGATTGTGGTTCAATCAGCGCTGTCATACCCCTCCAACACTGTGTGCGCACACACACACAAAGTGAAGTTACCCGAAACAGAATGACAAGTAGGGCCGGGTGGTATTTTATTTGTGTGTGTGTGTTTGTCGTAAAGCAGCTGTCAGGGACCTGAAGCAGCAGTCACCTAATTGGACATGCAAAGGGCTGCACTGTTGTTCGTCGCAGTGGCTAAGATGATTAGAGGCCTTGTTGGCGAGGCACCACCAGTGATAGGAAGACGGCCGATGAGCAGACAAACTTGCTGGAAAAGAAATGTTGATCATGCAATAACTGAGGTCATCGTCTGTCAGCAAGCATCAGATTTTCTAGCTTTTTTTGTTTGTTTCCCCATCAATGGGATTTCTCTTTTAAAACATTTTGCACTTTATCTGGCAGTTAATTACAGCCTTGGATATCTTCCAGCGCACAACAACATTTTGAATGACTACAGGAAATACACATTTTGCAGTCACAGTCACGTTTATTATTATGGTCCATGTCGCTGCAGTTGAAAGATTTAGTTGTTTCCTTGCTGTGTGGAAGTAAAGAATTCTCCTTGATATTCAGCGGTGGAAGATGTATTCAGAAATTATGTTAAAAGTAGTAATTCTACAGTGTATTACTGCCACAAGTAATTGTCCTCCATCCTGCAGGCACTAGTATTAGATATTATTAAATATATTTAAAGAACCAAAAGTACAGATTATGCAGAATGGCCCATTTCAGAACAATATATACATCAGTTATTATTACCGATGCATTCATTGTAAGCTTTGCATTAATTTTGCATAATAGGTTGAGCTAATCTATCTACTTTATATTCTGCCAGGTGTCTTAATCAATGATATTACATTGTGCTTTATTTGTTGATTATAAAAAGTACAATATTTCTCTCTGGAATGGAGTGGAGTAGAAATATAAAGTAACATAAAATGGAATAGTAAAAGTTTGTGGAAATTGTAATTAAGTATATATACATAGTTTTCCATCACTGTTGACATAAATCTACATGTGATATCACATCCTCAGATTTATATTGAATGGCGCCCACACTGCTGAGATTATTTCATGTCCAAACCTAAGAAATGCAACTTCAATTGGTTTAAGCACTTCCAAATATCGCTGGGAAATTAATTGAGGGACTGTATTCAAGAACTGTGGGAGCCAAATGAGGCCCACTGGCCTGTGATTGACCTTCATGAAAAGTTGCTGAGACATGGCATCGCTGATGGTATTACTCACGGTGGAGTCACAAAGGGGCAGCGAGGTGGCTGGACGAGACACAACGGGACAGACAGAAATGTGTGGAGGACAATGAGTGGCTGGTGGTCAGAAAGGTTTGGGTAATGAAGTGTCTCATAGAACTGTATCCTCCATTTTAACTACCCCCCTGGTATATTCAAATGTATAGCCTCAGTGAAAATGTTTTTCCTCCTTACATATTTGATTTTCAGTATTTGTGTGTGTATGCATGTGCATGTGATGAGAGGTGACAGCGGTGACAGTGGGTCCTAACATCATAATAGCCTGCCGCATAAGCAATATAAGCATAAGCAACCATCTGCAAGCTCCAGCTTTCTCCAAACACTCACTGTTTAAGATGCAGAAAGCCTTTGTCTTTAGGAAGGTCAGCGCTCTCCACCTCTCTCACTTCTCCGCAGAGCAGCTAACTAGTGTGACAAAATGTTCTTGATGCTCGATCACTGAAAAATGGCTGGGAGCGCGGGAGTAAGGTATGGATGAGGGTGAAAGTGAAGGAGGAAGGTGAGAGCAAAGACAGAAACAAAAATGGGGATATTAGGAGGGAGGGAGAATGGCAAACTTTATAGGATAACAATAATAAAAAACAATAAATAGAAGGAAAAAGAAGGAGGGATGGCAGGATGTTGCAAATAAGTATTTCAGTCATACACGTTGCTGATCATGTCCTCATATGGATTACATTAGGGAAAAAAGTGCCCATGCTCATACCTGGAAAGAGAACATCTGTCCAGGTGCTAAGTCCGAAGTGAATACCCTGTTTTATATTTGTGTGTGTGTGTTTTCTGTTTTCATCAGTTTACTTTTTGACAATGACTTTTCCAGTAAAGTATCTTGATTTGCCTACCATAAGCTATGTGATTCTCCATAGCCCGGTGATGGAGTTGTTTTTCGCCTCAACAGAGACTTGACTTTTAAATGAAGACATGTTTCTTTCGTTATCATTACATTCCCTTTCTCTGCTCACCTGTTTCTCACCGTTTTATGCGACTTTGTATCACACATAAACTCTCTCCATGCCTCTCTAAAGCAGGCCTGGCACAGATGGGTGATTGCCACAGACGGAACTGGTAAGAAATGGAGGGAAGGAAAACAACAATGATTGGTGAGTGGAGGTAACCATCATTAGCACAGAAGAAAGAAGTACTGCAAATCGTTTCAGGTGATTGCTCACGCGCCAGCGGCTGCACTCATTTGCAGTTTCCAGCTCTCCATCCTAGCATTTTTTGTTTTGTTCTGTTTTGTTTGTGGAAGTTAATTTGCCTCCTAAGTTAGATAAAATAGCGGTGGAACATTATCTGGATTTGACTGCCTTTCCACACAGCTACACATGCATGTAAGCTCTGTCTATAACAGACTTGCTAAAACACTGAGGCACACACCAAACAAAGATTTGACCTTGGCTATTTTTGACTTTCATCTGATGATCAGTCCCTCTGCTCTGACAGCCAACTGATGAAATCCACTTGATGAAAACAGAAACTCAAACCTGAACTCCAGTCCTACATCTGTAACACAAGAACAAGGATATTATCAGTCAAAATAATTGGATTCAAATGATTACTTTTGCTAATTCATTACTTCTTTTGTACATTCCTGCTCAGGCATAAATTCTGCGGTAAGTTAAATAGAAGTTTTAACATCATTATAAAAATGGTTCTGTGATCAACTTTAATGTTTTTAGAAATGGCTTTTATGAGCTTTTGTCAAAGAATGTGATATAATATATATATCTTCATATTCTTTGAAGTCCCTGTTTTTGAAAGAGCTTTTGAAAGAAAGGCAAAAAAAGCAACGAACTACATTCTTGGCAAGTCCTAATATTAAGGGGAAGGATAACTTTCACTATTAATATTTATAAGTTTAGAATTAGAAGGATAAAATAAAGTACGTTTTGAGAAAGTAAACAAAAAGCCAAAAAGGCATTTCAATTTAAATCTTTAGCAATGATTGAAGGAGCCCTCCAGACATCACTGGCAACATTTAATGAGAAAATCAATTTGTGGATATGTCATCTTGTTTTCTGTTAATTAAATATGAATCTCTGAGAGCCTTGGCATTTTCTGGATTTGGAAAAAAAACAAGCCCAATTTATTTAATTTGTTGCTCTGATGATGTGATTGAAGCATAGTGGCACTGAGAAAAAACTGTTAAAGGTAACATCCTTCTGCTTCCTGTGCCTCTGTCATTTACTCTTCCATGCTCCGCATCATCCTCCATTGTTGAATTCCTTCAGACTCTACTTGCTAGGCTGTTTATGTTCTGATATACCCTCAATGCCTGCGACCATATTTGCTTTTTCTGGGGGGAGGATGCAAATGCGCCTCTGCCAGCGTTTGTGCACGTTTGTTTGTGTGTGTATATTTTTTTTGTGTGCGTGCGCCTCTCCGAGTGGTGTTAGCTCTCAAGAGCTAAAAGAAGATGCTGATTGGCGATAACCAGTGTGAATGACTAATTAGAGCTGGTGGCAGGCAGAGAGACTGCCTCTGCTACTTCACTGTGAATGGGCCTTTGATGCTGAATCCAAGCCCCCTGTGTTCAAATAACACATGTGCAACCACACACACGTACACACACACACACACAGATACTCATGCAAATGAAAATGGAGAGGGCGCACATTCAGCCACACAAATTGACCCATATTCATACAAACACATGTCCAAAATCTGGCACATTTTTGCACATATCAAGCCATTTGAATTGGCAGGGCCTATTTAGTCTCAGTGGTAATCAAACATATTCTCTTCTACTCTATTCTATTCTATTTTCTCTAATCCAGATTCCTTGGCTGGGTCTGAAATCAATCCCAATTTACTGCATAGTGCTCTGAATTCACCCATTTTATTTGACTGGTCAAATTCTGAGGGTGAAATTTAAGCACCATAGAGTCACCCAAAAATTCCCACAGTGGAGCAAAATAAATAACCAGCTTTCTGCTTTTAATCCCACAATGCGATGGGTCGCATTTTATTGATGCAAAAATGATTATTGTGAGATTCTCCAGCTGTCAGAATAACAAAGAGTGTCCATAGTCTAAACTATAGAAAGTAACATCTTATTGAATAAAGCAGTGATTTCAGACACTTTCACTTAAACTGCTTTGATCTCTACTCCGAGGTCTATAGGGTGTCCTAACCCTCTACCCTGCTTTATCAGGTAGCGTGTTATACCATGGCTACCACTGTTTCCTCTTGAAGAAGGGAAGATACTCGGGGACCAATTTCAGCTGCAATAATTCTCTCTTCTGAATCAAACGCTCTGTCACTCCTTGAAGCCGATGAAAACCACCTCTTGATCTATTTTCCTCACTCTGAGTGTTTTAATTTATCCGGAGATTTCAATCAATTCACAGTCGCAAGGCAGCTTGTCTGACCTCAGGGCTGCCACCACGTGTATGTCAGCGTTGCCCTGTCATCTGTGTTGAAGGGAAAATGTCAGCGGATCAGCGGAAACAAATAAAGACTCTTTAAATATATGATCACTGATAAATTTTGCCTCGGAGCGCCTCGTACGACTTCGCTGGCATTCTTGTCTGTGTTGATCATTCGTGTATTGATTGATTGTGACATTAAACCCATGTTATGAGGGCAGCAGCTGAAAGCAGAGCAGATATGTTACAAGGGGAGGGAGAGCTGGCACGTAGCTCATGTGTAGCTCGGAGGTAGGATGGCACTGCCGTTGCCAACATGAGGTACTCTGATGAAAACAGGGCCTCATGTACGCGCGTGGCACTTTGATATGCGCACAACAAAGGCACCTAAGCAAATGGCTTGTGTAATCATGTCACTTGTCTTGAAAATGGTCTTAAAGGGGGTGCTTTTAACACCAGCAAACCAGCACTACAGAGAACTAGTTCAAGAATGACAAACGAATGAGAACACATACACAAACATGACAAACATATTTGCAACGGAGGCAATTGCACCTGTTCATTTATTTCAAAGCTGCCATCTCTCTCTTCCTTTCTCTCTCTCTCCATCCTTTTCCCTCTCCCTGCACCCATACCGCCCCCCCCCCTTCACCAAACGCAAACCCATCCGAAAAAACACAGACACTCACGACACTGCAAAAACTCAGCTGCTGCTGCTCCACTTTGACAGCAGCGTGCAATGTGTATGGCTCATACTGCCCCCAGTAGGCTGCGAGGAGTACTGTGTTTCAACCTGACAGGGCCAGCTGCAGCAGCAGCATCGGCGGCAGCAGCACTCGTGACTACCCTGCTGTGAGATGACGCAATGTAAGGCTAGACAATAGATATACACACAACACACAGCAACTCCTCACAACATAGATTTCATATGAGAGGCAAAGAGATGATTAAGGTAGATTATAAAGGCTTGAGACTGTATGTTATTTCTTAATTTGCTGCTATTCTGTATTTCCCCTTTAAATTAAGCTTTTTATATAAAATAATGTAACAAAAACAATACATTTTATTAAAGATCGCTGCATTGTAATCGCAGAATAAAGATCAAGTTTAGATAGATAGATAGATAGAATAGATAGATAGATATAATGATAGATAGATAGATAGATAGATAGATAGATAGATAGATAGATAGATAGATAGATAGATGAGATAGATAGATATAGATAGATAGATATAGATAGATAGAACTGTTTTCTTACATATTGTATTTGTTGTAAATAATCTGAAATTTGGGCTGTATTACTCACCCAGCTATCAGGGTGGTAGATATCGCTTTAAATAATAGCAAATAAACCTCTCAGTCTAGAAGATATTGTATATGTGCGTATATTCAGTCACTATGCGAGTACACACACACACACACACACACAAAAATGTGACAGAGGAATTAAATTACCCTCACCAGACCACTTTCCAATCATTCTTTATCATCTCAGTGTTCATTCATTCATCCATTCATGAGAGGGTGTGTGTGTGCCCGCATGTGTGTGTGTGTGTGTGTGTGTGTGTGTGTCTATGTGTGTGTGTGATATGACTTGGCTGCGCCAGCTCACAACAATGCAATCCAACAGCCATGATCTGTGGCATCCATCAAACCACACTCACACACACACACTCACACATACTTTTACACTTTACTACACATTTAGAGTACTTGCCATCTTGATCTGAGTGCAATCCAGGAGAGGCTGCCAGAACGAAAGGTCGAACGAGCAGCAATCACTCATAAGACACACACACCACACACATGCATGCTCACACACACAGACAATCGTACAGGCATGCACCTGCTCCTCAGCATGTATTAGAAAGGTAACAACAAATCTGGGCCTCCGGGACAAAGTGAATTTACACCAGACCTGAGATTCAAAAGACGCACACAAAGCAGACCACCGGCTACACAAACAACACACAGGCACACACACACACACACACACTCATCTCTACCCAACACCTGATAAGATATTGTCCTACATGAATAGAAATCCAGTCCTGTATCTCATTAAAGTGATCCCATTATTGACCGTTGTGCATTCATTTATCTGCTTAATATATCCGGTGTGATCTGGTGTTTTACAAGTAAGGTGAAATTAAACATTTACATATATTGCTGCAAATCCAGTGGAGGCCCTGTCAGGTGCCACTTTCACAACCTCTTTAGTGGAGTTCACTGAAGGCATCAAGTAGAAACAGACTTTTACTGAGATCTGAAGAAACACAGGCACAGGCTTTTCTCTTGTGTTTTTGCCCTTTTCAGATAACATACTGAAATTCTAAAGCATAAAGAAATACCACTCTCATATTTGTCCGTTAAACATGAAGCTGCAGCCAGAAGATGGTAAACTTGGCTCAGTTCAAAAACCGGAAACACCTTTATAAAAACCATGGAAACATGCTGTGGCTTTACAGGGGTTTATGTACTGGATTATTTCTTGGCCGGACACTGTATTTCCCCATGTTGTCTGGCAAGCTCACACTGATGACAAGACCTCAGAAAGTCACTGCCCTCTGTCAATAAATAATCTGGCACAAAACCTCCAATAAAACCAAAGTATTTTTGTTTGTTTGTGTTTTTCATGCAGATTTAACAAAAGTGTATTTCCCAAAATGAGTGATTTCTGCGGTCCGACATCCTTGAGAAAGCAGACAACCAATACACCCATGTCCCTGTAGGGATCAAAAAAGCTTAGATTCCTCGATTTACAGCTGAAGAAAACACAGAACAAGAAACCATGTCTAATATGGGTTTAAATCCAAACCCGTGACCTTTGTCACATGTACTGCCTTCCCCTCAACTTTCCTGTCATTCTACATTGCTAAAAATAAAACGCAAAGAAACCAAATCTGCCAAAGAGAGAGGGGATGTTGAGGGACGTCAGAAAAAGTCACAGATGCAGAGAAAAACTGAGGCGAAGGGAAGATGTTGGCGCGGAGAGACAGATGGCAAACAGTTGGGGAGGCGCACAAAAGAAGATAGATGTATTAAAAGCATGACAGAGACAGCAATAGATGAAGAGATGGGGGCGCGGACGGAGGAGAAAATACCGGGATAGTTTGCGTTATCTCGTGGATGCTTGGCGCATGTGTGGTCGTGTAAGTGTGTGTGTGTGTGTGTGTGCAACCATTCGCTGAGTCCTCTTATTTGAGAGTGATTAGTCAAAGCCCTGGGTTTGACACAATGAGATCAACCCAGCTGAGGAGAAGGCATACATTACTGTTCTAGGCCATCACACGCACACACACACACAGGCACTCACAATGAGACACACACATACATGCACAGATCAAGGCACAGAGGGAGAGATGCAACAGTGGCACCCCATCACACGAGGGTATGCAGGTGTTTCGTCAATCACACACAAAACCTCGCGATGAAACACACACTCGAGCTGCGGTTGTCTGTTTTAACATCTTCTCCTCTCCGACACCTGTATTCTCTGTCTCCCAGCGCTTTCCTTGCTCCCCCCTTCTCCTCTTTCACTTTTTCGCCCTCTCTCGCCGCGTTTATCTGCTCATTTACCCCGCCTCTCCTCCTCCGCCACTGATTCACCGCACCCGCTCCGTTTCCTCCTTGTCGTTCACCTGCATAAGCTGCCTCCTCCGATCTCTTGTCACCCTTTTGTTTTCATCTGGGAGCAACATTTATCCTCTTCACCCTCCCTCTCCCCATCAACATACCCCCCCTCCCCACCACCCCCAACTCCTCCTCTTTCCAAACCCCTTGTCGACTCCCAGTCACACGCTCCCTCCTCCTCCTCGCTCCTCTTGCTGCTCAGTGGTTATCCAAGTCAGTTTACCTACCTGCCTGCCTTCCTGTATTACTCTGAGGAATGAAGTTGAAGATGAAATTTCCGCCCGTTTGTGTGTTTCCCTGCTTCCTTTTTCTTTTTTCTCAGTTTTGTTTGTCTGCTTCCACGCCTCCTCTCTCTCTCTCTCTCTCTCTCTCTCTCTCTCTCGTTGCCTGTCTGTCCTCCTCTCTTTTCTCTTATGTAAAGGTCACCATAGAGTGTTAAGTTCAAATGAAGTTCAAACCCTGTAGGACTAAGTGTATGTGTGATGTGTGGAAACGTGCACGGTGGCATGTCTCCTGCGTTTTTATGACAATGAAGATAAAAATTTTGAAAGCAGGTAAAAATGTAAATACAGGCCGTCCAAATCGAGAACATTTCATCCTTCATTCATCTATTTATCAACCTTAATTGTAGCTCGGCATCATCTCAGCCTCTAACTCTCGCTGATACACTTTTTATTTCTTTTATTTCTCTGGCTGGAACTCCTCTTGGCTGATGGGGGAAATAAAATACACAACAATGAACCACAGTAGACGAAGACTCAAGTCCAGCAGGATCTTTGAGGGTCAACATTATCAATCACCACGTTGTTTGATTAGAGAAACTGATTTATTAACAGAAGTGAAATGAGAACAAAATGCATATGCAGAGCAGACATGTGACCTTAATAGGTGTGCGATATGCGAGATGTATGTATGTGTGTTTGTATCTCAGTGCCACAGAAGGATGTATGGATTTTAGCAGCCTCACTGCCTAAGTGGGACACTCAGAATAGCTCCTCCAGGCCTCGCATCAAGGACACAGTCTAGTGTAAATTATCATGCAAGTGTGTGCCTGGTTCTGCATTCGCACGTGCGCGAGTGTGTGTCAGCGTGTGCGCAATGCATACCTATGGCCATGCGTGGCAGCATGTGTGCATTAAAGTGCAGCTGATATTATTTTGAATCACGTGTTCCTCAATATCTCATATCACTCCAGTCTGGCTGAAGTAATGCCTGGGTGCCTCATCAGACATAAATCAAGTGGACGATACTAACAGATTGTCCAAATAGTTCCTCGCGGCGCAGAGTTGAGGAGGGCAGAACGTAAAGCTGCGACAGCACTGCAGCGAGCGAGTGAGAAAAAAGTAAATGAGAACAGTCTTTATTATTTATAGCCATGGCCTGAGGTTTGGCTGCGCAGGGAGTGAGGGTTACATATGGCGCTTTTCCACTAGCACCTAATCGGCTCGACTCGACTCGGTTTTTAGGCTTTTCTATTACGTGTTAGTACCTGGTACCAGGTACTTTTCTAGTACCTACTCAACCGGCGTTCCAAGCGAGCTGAGTCGAGCCGAAAATGTGATATCTGCAGACTGCAGGCCACTGATTGGCCAGGCGTGGCGTCAGGAGAGTCAACCCGCCATTTTAAAACGCAATAATAGCAAACACGATACGATCAGAGATGGCTGCACAGAAATCAACCCCGTGGAGCAACGAGCGAGGTGTAGACGCGTTTCTTGTCTGGTGGCCTCCATAGTCGTTTCGTGTTTGTGTCGCATAACAAATGACGTCGCTGGAGATTAGCCCGTGTTGCTATGGCGATCCCACCCACGCTGAGGTGGTACTCTATTGTAATGGAAAACGACAGAAACTGAGTCGAGTCGAGTCGAGTAGAGTAGTGCTTAGAACTGTGTAATGGAAAAGTGCCAATATAGTACACACAGTCACACTTGGGAGAGGCCCTGGTTGGTCACAGTTTTTGTCCTGTAGGTGACAGAACAAAACCAATGGAGCGGTCAGTCCCCCGGTGCATCAGCAGCACAGAAAACTGACACTTGTGCGCTGCAGATTTTCCTAACCAGCCCAAGAACGTAACCTCCCGATGAACCTCTGAGGTGAGAGTTTGTTTCTCCAAACGTCAGACTAATCCAGTTACAGTTTTTTGTTTTTTCACAGCCAGCAATATTGACTGTCTACACTAATTTGCACAACAAATCAATTAACATCGAAGGCCATACTGTGGTTTTAATAGTCTCTTTGATTTGTATCTGCAATTAAATGTTGGTGCACAATCTGTTCTTATACTGCAGATTTGCCTGAAGGACCAGCACTGGAAGACATCCTGTATATTCAGACATTTTTAAATTTAGGTTTTAATTAACAGATTTGTTTTTTTTCCTGCATCATTTGCTTTGTGTACTATCAACAATCTGATACATGGCCTTAGGAGACACATCGACAGTATACAACCTTACACACAGGCAGTGATGGAGCTAGGGAGAAAAAAAATGTTACATAAACTTTTTTCGAGAGCAAAGTGAATCCATGGGAATGGTGGACTCGGTCACTAACTATAAAAACTACCATATAGAGAGTTAATTACAGACTATAAATACATTGAATGCCGACCGTATATAATATTGTGTTCGTTAATCTTAAGCATTATATAAAGAGTTTAATTAAGCTTGCCCGATGGTCTCAATGAAATCTATAGATTCCATCCATCCCCAGCGCCTCTTCTAGTCTGCGTAATAAATATATTTGCAGTTGTGAATAAAGTCCAAAATGTTTGTACTGCCTCTGTTTGAACATTCAAATCATTTTATCAAATCAAGCTATGTTTCATGGCTCCCATTGTCAGAAACTCTGAGTGTACAATTAGAATTTGTCCACTTGCGCTGGCAGCACAACAACAAGTAATACTGATTTATATCCTCTTTTGCATGCTTGAACACTCCAGCCCTTTGTTTTTGTGTATGTGTGGGAAAAAATTTTAGCTCAGCCATCAGTGAAAGCTTTTAAAAAGGGCAAAATATGGGAAGAGAAAACAACTAATAAAAACAAATTCAGATTTCAAAGACTGAGGGCCTGTGTGCATTATCTGAAAGTAATGTGTGTGCGTGTGTGTTTAAAATTAGTGATGTAGAATATACACAGTGTACATGAGTCCTCAAAGGCATGACTGAGCAGCCAGCTCAACCACTCTGTCTCAAATGCACTGACTGAATCGATTTCCATTTCTTTCACATTTCACCTCTCTCAGTCACACATTTGTCTATATGTCTACACAAATAAAGGATATAAGACGTAAGAAATAAAGGGCTGTAGTTAAATATATCTCACTTTCTGACATCTCTCTATTTTGTCAGTCAAGGAAGACATTAAATTATAATTAAATTATATGTAACTGATTTAATATATAACATATTATAATTGTATAGTGCAGATACACAGACCTGGAAGAGCAAAGACAAGTAAAAGCACAAAAGCAAAGCTCAAATACACCATTGACACAGATACTTTAGGTGAAAAGAAACAAGCACACCGGAGGACAGAGAGGCTGTGACGACATGCACACAAGGGAGAGAGAGAAGGACAGTGGTAACAGGTAGTATTCAGGCTTGTGTACAGTGATGGTATGAAGGTATGAACTACTACGCGTGAGTCTGTGGCGTCTGAGGAAATGTTAGCAGAGATGAGCTGTTCATACTGATGGACACGTCTCACGAAGTGTTGGCAAAGGTTGAAACGTTAACAAAAACCATCAGAACTCAGGCCAAGGTTGTGACTAAGCTTGTAGGCTGGGCTTGGTTAACAGGGCAACAACAAATGCTTTGGTTTGAAAATGTAAAAAGTAAGCAGGGACGCTGGAAAAAGGGGTGCTGAGGGGGATGTATATGTGTATCCTGCCTAAATTCACTAAACAAATCAACGCCAACACTATACAATTATTTTTTGAGAGTAGAATTTAAGCGTAAGGAGACTATGAGACATGGTAGTTTGTTAAATGGGTGATATCCACCCTTTGTTACTGCTTGAAGTGGACAAATGTGTTTTCATATGTGCAGGCTATGTTATGTATGGAATTGCTGTACATTTCAGATGGTTTGTGTGTTCATTGCTTAACTTGGTGTGCTGGTGCTGCTTGACGATCAGTCCCGTAGGTCGCTCTCCGTTTCTCAATTTCCTGTCTCACTGCTTACAGGGCGTAGTTGAACTACATCACTTTATCAAGTTATGTTTCTGTCACAGATCTGGCAGTGCGACATGCTTCGAATGGGAGCAAGAGGATGTTTCACTAGTGTGGAGTGCGGCCTTCAGTTAATTCACTTATGACTCATGGTTTTTGATTGTTCTGTGTGTGATTGTGTGTGAAAGACAGGGAGAGAGAGGGAGAGAGGTTTTGGAGTGCACTCTTCAATGAAAGTCTGTTTTTAAAGCACTGCCTGTGGCCTGTTCTCAGTTACCCATTAATGTGTGTGTGTGTGTGTGCGTGTGCGCATATATTATAAAGTTCAAGTGCCTTGTTCTATTGCTACCTGTATAAAGTGGCTGTGGGTCAGGCTACAAATTAATCATGTTCTGACCGGGAATAAACTCGCAGTCTGTCAGTGAACTGTGCACGGCTGAATATAGTACTATACTGCATGTTGGTGTTCAAGTCTGCTGTCTGGTTTTAAATGCTACAAAACTGTTGTAAAATGTGGTATAATAACCACAAATGTTGCTCAGCATTTAATATGATGTCATTATATAGGATTCGTCTCTGCACCCCCATCTCCAGCAAGAAAGACTGGTATGATATGGAGGCGCAGAGAGAGTAACAGAGTATATAGAATAGTGAAGAAAACAGAAACACAGAAAATAGAGGAGAGAAAAAGAACTGACAGCGGTTGTCATTCTCACAGAAATCACCGTGAGTATCAGTGTGTTAAGCAGCGGCACGGCAGTGGGGCCACTTCTGGTTTGGCTGGGGCTTTGCTGCATTTTACTCAAGTATAAAAAAGAATGACCACATTTGCATGAAAGCCTTGTTGAGCTTCATTAAATCGAACATTTAAAAAAAAAAGAAGGGCTCAAAACAAACCATGGATCTCAGACTCACACTGTACAGCTGTGTTGATGTCAGCTCTGTGAGCTGTGTGATATCCAGACTTGCCCACAAGGCCCTGTGCATCCTGGGACATGTGCAGCGGCGGTGACGTGAGATGAGCTTCTGGTTTGACCAGGGCTCTGCTGCATTTAACTCAAGTATAAAAAAGAATTACCAGGTCGCATGAAAGCCCTGTTGAGCCTCATTACATCAAATATTTTATTCACACGTATGAACAGTTTTCGTTTTTAAATCGGCTTATGAACAATTTCACAGCAGATTTACTCATTTTGTTCATTTCCATTTTGTTTTGTTTTGTTTCTTTGGTACAAACAATGTCCCAAATAGTTAAATACATTTTGGTCACTCAGTATATTTATTCTTTTTGGGATTAGCTGTTGGCTTTGGATTTATATCTTTTCTTTTTTCCTCAGAGAAGTCGAGCTGGGTTCTCATCATGGACGGCATTAAAGCAAATTTCTAACATAAAATCTGGATCTTTTTCTAAAAATTCTAAGAAACAGATTTTGTAAATAACATTTAGAGTTTTCATTTAGTTTTGTTTATCCTTTCTACTGAAGTAGAGGTTAATGAGAAACGTCTTGCTGATCAAATGTTAACATCTGTCTCAATTTAAACATAAAACCTTCTCCTTAGTGGCCTTTTCTCAATTTACCCAAATTAAAATCTTAAAACACAGACACAAACACATTTGGTGTAAATGCACTATTTTTAATACACAGTGATAGGTGATACATGTTGAAAGAGAAACTTAACTAACTAAACCAACAAAATGAGTCCATTCTAATTCAAATTTAATTTAATTTAAGACCTGCCTTCTTTTAATTTAACTCTGTGAGGCTCAGGGGACATTTACAGTTTAAGTACCATGCTCGTATGTTACTGTCCAACATTGATGCTGTCATTGTATGTCATCATTAATCTAAGTGAATACAAAGGAGTTATTTTACGTTCTTCACGTTTCATTAACACTGATGAAAAGTGAATACAGGGGTGAGTATGGCATGACTATATAACTGTACAGATGGAATTAGTGCTGTGGAAGTGCATACTGTGTGACATAATGTGACATAAGACAAACAGTTAAATTGGAGGAAGTGTTACGTTTGCATTGTTGTACCACCAAACAGCAGAAAGAGCTAAATTAAACATTTACAGCAGGGAAAATTTTTAAAAATGCCTGTTTGTAATATAAACTTTCAAATAAAGGCCTGACTCTCTTAGCAGTTAAACTCATTTAAAAACACACTATTTAAGAGTTTCCAATAAGTAATCAACAATTAAGAAATTTCATCCTGCAACTTTTTCATCCACTCTTATGGATCATAGTGACCGTACATGAAGGGACAATACACAAACACAAGAGCAAATAATCAGCAACCAGTGTTTAATAAATGACATAAACAGCTAAACACTGCTCACTGTAAGATGACAAGACAGACTAGAAAACACAGCCACACACGCGGCATTGAAATTATACCAACACACGCCAACCCACACAACACACACAGATAGTACGGCAGACACACACATGAAACAGGAAAAGGAATGCGTGAGCAAGATGTTGGGAAGTGCTCTGAGGCATAAATTCAGTGTTATATAATGTGTGTGTGTGTGTGTGTGTGTGTGACAGTTAGACATGGGGTTCAGTGACTAATGTATGTTGTGTTGTGTTGTGTGAGCAGTCAGGTGCCAACTCTGCTCACACTGATGGGGGATGGACGGGAGACAAAGGGCTAAAAGCACCGATAGGATGATGGATGTAGGGTGATTTGTGTGATGCAATTCACGGTTTAATTTAAACAATTCAGTGTCTTCTTCTGTAATATAAAGTGATGTCATATTCAGATTTAATTTTCTACAGCGAAAGTCAAGGGATTGTTTTGATATTGTTCATACTGCCAATCTGTGATCTGTGTATAATTACAGTTCCTGCACATGTTGGTCCTGCCATATTTTAAGTTGTATTGCTAAAGATCAAGTTAAATAAATATGAATATCTATTTGTAATTTGCCAAAAATGTACTTGTAAAAATGTAAAATGTATTTGTATTTTTATTAAAAATGCCTTCTGGAACAAAGCGTGTGGCACATCACTTTATTACTCACCCTCCCCTGGAATAAGTGTTGTATTTAGGGAGACTTGAAACGTTCCAAACCTGACCTTTAAAGGAAAACTAATATTGACTGTAAGTGCAACCACAATATAATCCCATTTCAAAATGGAACTGCTCAGTTTCAAGTGAGTTGTAGAGCAGAATTGCAAGACGATCCCTTCCACAGTCTGAGCATTTGCTCTTCTCCCATCCATCTCCATCCACTAATACCAGTTCAGATGCTCATTTTGCCTGCAGACATTCAAACTTTTAATAATGTGAAGCAGTGGATTTACTGTCTGTGACTGCAAGCAGTAAATTTTTAATCTGAGCACCACTAAAGTGGAGGCTTAGAATGGAGAGGTAGACTGTGTGGTGGTAAATGTGTAGGCAGAGCGGCAGAGCTCGCTTCTTTAATCAACTGTGTTGACCTCAGTTCAGTTCAGTCACACTGACAAAACCCATTAGCCAACACATGAACACAGCAGCACACGACACACACACACACACACACACACACACACACTCTCATACTGGAGCTACACAAACTAACATACACTCTTAAAGACATACAAACAAGGATACACTGTACACAGAGACACAAGCCTACAGTACGTCCACACACACATATACACACATTCACACACACACAGTGATTAAGGACATAACACTGGAGTCAGCAGAATCACTCTTTGGACAGAAGAGGGGTGAGTCAGTCAGTTAAGCCAAATACCACAGACACTCACACACACACACACACACACACACATATATTACATGGGAAGTTGAGTCATAACAGCCCCGGAGCTCCTGAGGTAAAACTGAAGGAAATATATTTAAACAAAGCCAATGTGATTCTATGGGGAGATGCCATAAAGATCCCTTTTTGGTATAGTGCGTGTCATTGTGTGGGTATGCATTTTGAATGGAGCATTGTTTGTCTGTTTGCATGAATGCGTCTGTAGTTGCATGAGTGTGTGCGTAGTTTTTATACCTTCATAAGAACATGGCCCCCCAGCTTATAATTACCATTTTTTCAAAACAGAAACTGATTGAAGAAATTGTGAATAATGAATAATCACTTGAGGTATAGTGTAAAAATCTTTAACTATCATGCTGGCTACGCTCATGTATAGTAATGTGTATCTGTGTGTGTGTGTGTGTGTGTGTGTTTGTGTGTGTGTGTGTGCGTGTGTGCGTGTCCCTTAATTGTACCCACAGCATTCGTACGATGTCAGACCTCTGTGTGTTCCTTGCTGGCATTTTGCTGGTATTTGGAGAGGTCATGCATAATCAACTCAGCCCACTGACAAAATGTGTGTGTGTGTGTGTGTGTGTGTGTTTACCTGCATGTGTGTATGGTTACATTTATTTAAATAAAAAGATACTGACATGAAGGGAGACTGAAACCATATGGCAGTGTGGACATTTTGTGCAGTATTTGGTAAGCGGGTTGTGATTTCAGGTAGTAAGATCAGTGTGGATTCATCAAGCTTAAAAGATATTTCCTCTTGATGTTAACCTGCATATAACTCAGTGATGTCCTCACATGAGCCCGAAAGCAAAAATGTGAATACCATGTTAAAAAAAAAAAAAAAAAGAGGGATGTGGCCTCTGCAGCAGTATTTGGAGACGGTGAACTTAACAGGGTAACATTATTGTCTCCACAGATAAACGGCCGCAGTGACAATAGAAGCAATCTAGAGTCTTTGCTTTTGGATTGACAAGATGATGGATTCGCCCACAAGCAGTCGACTCTTTGAAGCATATTAAAGCCATTTCTCATATAGATTTTTTTTTTCCTGTTATGATCACTTTAACTTTTATTTTTGCCAAGACCGAAAAGCACGCTCGAATCCATTCTCTCTGGGTTGTCACACGGCTTTCATAGAAAAATCACCAGGAAGCAGAAGTAGAAGAAGGAAAGTTGAAGGGCAATTTGTATAATAGGGAAAATTTCACCCCTTCAATATAAAATAAATCTTGAAGTACCGGAGAGTGGATTTGTCCCCTAACTCTGGTTCTCTCTACAACCACTTGACTGTTTGAGTTTTGTGGAGACTGGCACAGCTGTGTTTAGGATGTCTCTGAGCTGATGGCTCCCTCCACTAATGACGTGTCATTTGTGATCCTAGACGGCTCTTGACTAATCAGCGGCAGAAATGTAGCACGTACTACATAGAGTACAGCGGTGCTGGTCTATAAAAAGCTCGGTGCCGGCAAACTCTCACTGCCTCCTTGTGACTCCCATCGCAAACATCAAATGGCTGATAAACAAACAAGTATGAGGCACAGGAAAAATAACTGCAAGTATTTGCTGCTAGATATTTAGATTTATTTAACTTCTGGTGAAGCTTTTTTTTTTCTTCTATGTGAGGGTTTTTAATCCAGTCATAAACTCACTTATTCACCTTTAGCGGGCTGTAGATTGTCCACAAGGGGGACACAGTTAAAGTCAGCCAGTCACTGTGAAATCAATTTTTTGCATGTCAACCTGTGTCTCCCATAGGAAAAGAAAGCAATAGCAGCGATATATGATGTTGCAGCATGCAGAAAAAATAACTGAACATCTGCTGCAACTTTAACACGCGCTGTCTGCAGGTAAAAGGATGTTACACATGCTGTTTAAAAAATTTTTGTTCTTAGTATGTGCATTTTTGAGGTTTTACATTTAAAGTAGCTCTAATCATTTCAATCAATAAATCAATCAATTTATACTGACAGTTAGTAAATATAATGGAGCATTTAGTGTCTAAAGAGGCAGATATTTCTTTAAGACATTGGTAAAGACCAAAGACCGAGCTAAAAGTGATTGACTATTGGACAGACACACAACTTAGAATGAATGATATTGATGCTCTGCAATGTGAAAATAAGATTTGCTATATCAACTTCATGAGGTGATGAAGGAGTATGCTGATATATGTAAAAAAAAATCTTTTAACATTTATAACATCTTTTAGCATCTTAAGAGTTGGCGCTGTGTGTGACTGTGTATTAGAGACAGTCCATCTGGAACAAATTGGAACTAATTAAAGGTCAATAGTGAGATAATACAGGAAATTACAAACACAGTCATCGTTACTGAAAACCAGGAAACACAGTCCAGTTAGAAAGTAACAGTCACCAACAATGTGAAGCTGCAGGTGCTTGTAATTCGGTTCCCAATGGGACTTAATGTGATGAAATATACATAATAAAGTTGTGGCCCTGTGCGGCACTAATTTACAATACATAAAATGCTAACAAACCATTAAATGTCCCTAAAGAGCAACAAATTTAGTGTGTATTTTTGTTAGTTCTGATCTTATTATAGAGAAGCTAAAGTGTGTAAAAGGCTACAGTGCAGCAGTGGCTCATCTTAGTTTGTGTTTGAGTGTGTGAATATGTGCTTGAGTATGCGTTGTTAAGGAACATCAGAGTGTGTGTGTGTGTGGGCATGTATGGGTGCGTGTGTGTCCGCGTGTGCTTTGCAGATGGCTAGAGGAACCAGCAGCCAGTGGGAGTGTCAGAAAGCATCTCGTCAGGGATGGGGTTGAATAAGAGAGGGAGGTAGGGAAGAAAAGGAAACAGAGGCGTGGGG
The DNA here is from genome assembly GCA_023238725.1 of Scortum barcoo. Lineage (NCBI taxonomy): Eukaryota > Metazoa > Chordata > Actinopteri > Centrarchiformes > Terapontidae > Scortum > Scortum barcoo. The sequence continues at coordinate 17,385,749 of CM041547.1, forward strand.
ATGAAGGAGGCGTTGCAGGGTGGAGTGCAGAGCATCCTGTGCTTCCTGCATCCCTCCTCACCTCCTATTCCCTTTGTTTGCACGCTAAAGCTATTCCCTCCGAATACCCGTTTGCTTTTATCAAAGGAAAGTAGGGAAAAGAGGAACATGAGATATTTAGCTGCCTCATTTTCACCCCTGTCCTGTTTCCTCTCGCATTTCTTTTTTGCCGTGATAACTGTGACAATGTTAGAGAAATGTGTTCACTTGGTGTACGTGGCTCCGGACAAAATGTAAAACTCTAATGTCTTCTGTTTGTTCTCCGTCGGACTATAATAACATCAGGCTCAGCTTCTTGCCCCTGGCTACAATTTTTGTTTTTGAGGAACCGAAGCAGAACACAGCAGAGCCCTGCGTGCCTGCGTGGATGTGTTGTGTGCACATCCCAGCCCTGTGATGGCCTGACCAATCCGCTTCAACTTTTCAACTTTTCAACAGAAACTTTAAACAAGCAGCGGTTGGCCATAGGGAGGGAGGAAGGGGAGGACAGGGATTGAGGTGGGAGAACAACAGAGATGAAAGGATGAGACAGAAAACTGGGGAAAGAGGCAGGATACAGTGGAAACAACGCTCGGAGGTAGAGAAAGGGAAAAGAGTGAAGGCAGAGGGAGAGCAAACAGGGATGATAAAGTGAGGAGAACGTGAGGTTAGGGGATGGGAAGAATCTGAGAATAACAAAGGCTGAAGGAGGAGAGGGGAGTCGAAGGTGGTGTGGGCAAAAGAAGCAAACAGAGCAAGAAAAGACAGGCAAAAGAGACTCATCATCAGTTCATTATTCATTCTTTGCTCATCTCTCCGTCCTTGTTTGCTGTCTGTCTGTCATCTCCCTGCTTGTCTACCTTTGTCTCCGCTCTCATCAGCCCATATTACTTCTTTCTCTCTTCTTTCAATCCCTTTTTTATGATGATATAATGACTCTTTTTTTTGGTTTTTAGTTGCTATCTTATTACTGATTTTAAAAATTAAGCCTCTTATTAAGGAAGCTGGTCACCAAGGGTGAGTTTCCATTATCTGGAAAGTCATTATACAAAGACGATTATATTATTAGTATCATATTAATTATAATCACATGAACCCAGGTATTGTTAGAGGTAGGCTGCAGGTCTCGTCTCTCTGTTGCCCTCTTGGCATTTGAACTCTTGGTGGAAGGACAGAAAGAGCCTCATTTTAAAATATTCATTACAATCTTATTTGATTATACTTAATTATGTAAATTCCCCAGTTCTGTTCACTGTAGAGGAGTTTTTCTTTGCAGTTTTTGATGACATGTTTACAATGTGGACATCAGATTTACACTTTACAGTGTAAATCTACAGTCATTGTGGGCACACCTGCATGATCTAATCCAATCTAATACAGCAAATATCAAACAGAAACATTTTTGAGTTTTCTATGTAAGAAAAGTAGTAGATAGTGTAGACTGCTTCATGCTAATGTTTTGTCCACTCCACTACAACCATGAGGGTATGTACATATAATAACTACACAAACTTTGAGGACTTTAATCAAGATACTTTCTGACACAGGGTCACCATAAAGTAAATATTATTTTGATAGATTTTGATTTATTTGATGGCAAATCAGACTGGTTAAGTTTAACGAAATGCACAAAGTGGCATTTAAACATTGTCATATATCAGTTCTGTATCAAAGGCAGATAAAGTAGTGTCATCTAGAAAACAAATGAGCTCCAATGTGAAATTGCATCAGTTATGACAGATATTTCACATTTGCCTGAAACATTCTTGTCTTTTTCCTGCACATATTATTTGTGGTCCCATATAATTGCATGCATATAAATGCTCAGTTGGAGCATGAATTTAAATTTCTTTCCTTGACATCTGTACCTTTTCAGTAATATCTTATTATGTTGACTGTCAGGGCCCAGGGCTGACATCTTTGATAAAGGAGCTGCTGCCGAGGATTTCGTCAGAGTCTCACAGCAGAACGAGATCACTGGGAAAGAGGTGGCATTTGACTTCGTTTCGCACTGAAGGTTGAAGCTCGAGGCTGCTCGGCCTTGCGGGATTGTTGCAAATTTATCAGTTTACATTTTAATTAACAGCCGAGATCTCCATTTATTAAGCAGATAAATGATCATGATGTTATCACAAAGATCCCCCCCTGATTCTTCTGATCTATCATGATCACTGCTAAGATCAGCTAAAAAGGAAAATATTATGATCAATATGTTTCTTGACATCTGGACAGCAGCAATATAATTATTATTATTGACATATCAACAACAGTGTTTTAGCATAAATCAAAAATGTGATTCCTTCTCAGTGTATTTTCTGATTAGAGTATTTATCAGATTGAAGCTTGCTGCCACATTTGCATCTATATAGGTTTATGGATGAGGACTGCGAGTCATTATTCCTTAGATCCAGATAAAAGGGAATCAGCTCACACTCCAAACTGTGATCATTATTTTAAATATGACAATATGGACTTTATGTATGTTAAGTAATTTTGCATAGTGTGACTGTGTTCTCTTTTTGTCATCTATACCTCTCTGTGTCTTTAATCCAGCTCTTTTTTCTCTTTATTTCCTCTCTGTCCCTTTGTTTTCCTTCTGTCTTTCTCCCTCTCTGTCATCCTGGTTTTCTTCTTCTGTCAGTCCTGCTGTCAATGTGGTGCACTTCCTGACATGCTACGTGTGTGTGTCTGTGTGTGTGAGTGTGTGTAGACATCAAAATAGGTTAGATTTGAAAGAGTCACATTTTGTATTCAAACCCTGAGGGGGTGTGTGTCCTTCTACTAAAGGAGAAATGTGGAAACCCGTGATCGGGCAAAAGTTGACAGACAAACCAAAGCTGAAGTTCGCATTAACTATCAATCAACACCTATGTGGATACACCTTTGTCCAAACACACACTTTAAATCGTAAACACACATACACTCCCAAGTGATAAATACGTCATTGTACCGACAGAAAGACAGGCGAAGGTGATAAAATGATGGGATTTATTTCATTTTCACACACACAGGTGAATTTAACACGTGCACAGGCCTGCTCACAGAGAAGGTCCATGGACCTCTTTCTGCTGATCACACGTCTAAAACATGGCAGTCTCTGACTGGCAGTCACTGTGATTAACACAGCTATGAAGCAGAAAGCAGAAAAAATGAATCTTTCCTGCTACAGCAGGTGACAGCTGTATTATTGTGAAGTATTATGAAGCATGTACAGCATGGAAAGATTTATTAATCATTATAGTTGTTGTAGTAGCAGGGAGAAGGGTCCACCTGTAGACTTCAGACTTCTTCAGAGAAACGTGGCTATTTTCAAATCTGTTAAACTGAAGTTGGAAAAATCAATAAAATAAAGACCACTAAAGGAAATGTCACCTCTCATGCCTGGGGACCCTGCTTTCTTTTCACTGGCTCACAGACCTGCCATCAGCCTGAGGTCAGCAGTTAGACCCTCCATGGATGGAAAATGCACCTGAGACAGAAAATGCATCAAAGTCAGTCTGAAAGAAATGAACTAACACCCAGTTCATATACTAACAATCATCATTAGTGCTTCAGTTTCATTGGCAACAATTATTGTCAGTGCTGAAAGTAGGCTGTTCTTTCTATGTAACAGAAAAGAACAGTTTTTCTTAGTTAAGTGTGTATGAGTACTGTTTTGACAAGTGCAGCTGTGAGTGCACTCACACCTGGAAAAAAAAACAACTATAGTATTTTGCTGTTGGCCATGCTGTAATTCCACTGCAGCAGACTGCAGACCAATATGCACTATAATAAAAAAGAAAATATTAATGTTTATCCAGTTTTGAAATTACTTTTTATCTTCTCACTGTTTGTGCTATTATCGTTTTTCCCCCAAAATGTCCCAAACTTACAATAATGAAAACAGGCAAGCATGAGGGCTTAAAGTATCACAGAAATGCACAGTCTGATGATATTATGTGTTATATTCTTATTTCTGGCAAAGATGTCCTGCATCATCTGTGGCCTTTATGACACTCTGACCTATCAGCTATTGATATCACAATACTGTGTCAAGAGGCAGCGAGAGGGATGAAAGGAGGCACCAGAGAGAGAAATCTTTTCAGTGTCTTGTGTTTTTAGATCCTGATGAACTGTGAGTGTTAAAATGCACCCCTCTGGAAATGGCACCCAAGGTTAGTTTTCTGTTTGAGTACAAAATAAGGTCTCCCAAGCGTGATTTCATGGGTTTAAAGAATAACGACAGCTCACTGTGTTTGTTTCCACCCTTTTCTAAATTTGAGCTTGAATTCCCCAGACCTCTGTAAACTTGGCTATGCAAGTTTAATTTAGGCCAAACCACATCCATGTTTTATTCAGCTCTACCCCCCTCATACCCCGCCCCACCCACCACCTTACACACACAATAGCTGCAAGAGTGATAAACGATGTTTCAGGTTGTGAGGTCATTTTAAAAACTGAAAAGAATATTCAATGGCATTTTAGAAACATATAAATGGGATGTCTAAACCATGACAAGGCCTCTTTGGTGGAAGACAAAAACATGTGTGCTGTTTTAATAATGTAATTTTTTGCTCCACATCCAATTATCTGTTTTGTTTTTTTCTTTGGCAGTGACAGCAACTTTGTCTTGTTGGTATTTTAAAGAACCTCCTCAGACAGTCGTCCAGAATGACATTTACCTGGGACATACTGAATCTATTTACAATGCACAAAACCTGCTGCTGATCCTGCTTTTTCTCCACATGTATGATGAGAAGTGGGTCAGTCCAAACTTTTTACTTTACCTGCCTGGAAGCCATGTGAGAGACTTAACAGCCGTAAGCCTGCGACCAAATGTGAGGAAGCCGTGTGTGTCCACTTTGTAACTAATCAATTTCTATATAAATAATGTCTCTTTATTTTTATTAACAGTGGGTAAAAAGTGCTTCTGTAATGCGACTGATACTTTTAGTCTTTGCTGTGAGTATGAATGAGCTGTCTGATAAGTACATCTTAATATTTGCTTCTTGTTATTATCATTCTGGCTCTTCAGGTACATTTTAAGTGTGATGTTTGGTCAATTCAGGCCCAGATGTGAAATGCAGGGGATTTCATTCGTTTAAGTAAATCATGTTTATTTAGGTTAGTCTTTACCTATGCAAACGTAAATCACTTTTTTGTTTATCACTGTATTTAATGTTGTTTTTTATGCATCAAATTTAGCTCTCAGCCTCTGTCTTTAATTGTTTTTGCAGTCTTCGACATTCAAAGGAAACTGCAAGACACCGTCATTCATTTATTTTTTCAGCTCTTCATTTCTTAAAACAATGTCAGTATACTCTCAAACAAGAATTTCTACCGCTTGCTGAGAACATATGTAGGTCAAGTCATGAATAATTAGTCCTACTCTGAGGTAAGAGTATTTTAAGTCCTACTTTAATTTTGAGTTCAAGTGATTCTGAGATGTTTGATGAATAGTGGGCCAGGGTCTGAGTGAAGCTGGCAGGACACGGGGGACTGTGCTGAGAATATTCTGCGTTAAACTCCCAAACAGGCTCTAAGTGTAAAGCTTTCAAGAGCATAATGTAAAGACTTTGTGTTCAGACAACAGCAGAACGCGGCCTGACATTGTACTTGGATGTGTCCTGTCTGTTCCTATCTCACGCCTCGCTGTCATATATATGTTTCCACTCTGAAATATAGACTGCCTGGGTTGGAAACTCATTGAAGTGTACTGTGCTGTTGGCTTATGGACATAGAGGACGGACAACAGAGAAATATACAAGGGCAAACCGAAAGAGACACATCAGATGAGGGAGGGAGACAGAGGGGGAGTGAGGCTTATCATCTACTGCCAGCTCTCTAACCAGTGCAGAACTTTAGGGTGTAACGGCAACAATTGGTCAGTCAAGCCAAATAGTGTCCTGAAGCAAGTGATTGTGCTGTAATGGTGTTGTATGTCACATATAACAGCCTAATGACATGGTGGGGGACAGGCATGTGCTGGGGCTCCGTGGGCTGCTGTGTCCGTAGGCCAGTCGATTGTGTGTGGGTATGTATATCAATGTTACCACTGGCCCTGTTGAGCATCAGTGCATCCCCATGTATCAGGTGAGAAAAATGGAGGTTGTTATTTCCCCCCCCCCCCATTGGTTCTTTGCCAACTTCCACTAGTACTCATTACTTCGACTTCTGAGTGTCTTCTGATTGAGTGGTGCACATGTTGTGGAAGTTGCATTAAAGCTATTCATCTGTTTATGTTGTTGTTCCTGAAATCAATTGCATATTTTGTTTCTGTTTATCAGATTTTTTTTAGAGGAGCCTAAGCCTACTTTCTTGGTTTCTTCTAAAAGCCCTGCAGGCCCAACAGCAACCAAACTCATTTCTATGCAGGACTCAGGCAATTTCTTTTCCTGGAAAATCCACACAACACATTCTTACTCCCAGTTTGTCACATACGGGCACTTAATCAAAACCCCTTGACTTTTTTTTTTTTTTTGCCACACTCGTCTTGGTCATTTTTCAACATGTAGGGTTATATGAGAGTCTGAAAGTTACATACAGAACCTTTTAAGAGGTCAGTGAAATAATAGAAAAACAAAGACGCTTCTTCAAGAGCTTCCACAGCTGTTTTCTGGGTTTCCTATTTGAGCAGGATTTGTCACACAGTTAAGGGTAAATGAAAATACACAAATGCACTCACCAAGCATATGAATCCGCCAAGGCTGCTGGATTGTCTCAGTGTGTTATCATAATAATTGGAAATATGGATTTTTTAATCTGTAGCTGCATCCATACCTCCATTTAAACATTTATAAAATATCAATGTTGTGTGTAAAACGTAGACTGTCAAAAGGTTGTAGATGCAGTCTAATTTGATACCAACATTCTGCAGGACATGTGGGTTTCTTCAGGGTTTTGACAAAGCAATCCATAGAGGTTCTGTTCAGACGGCTGTTATCAATCAGCTGCAGTCACACTCTGTAATTAACATCCACCAGTCAGCTGTTCCCGATCAGCCATGGTCTGTTTTTCAGTGACAGGAGGCAGTGAGCACTGTGACACTGATTAAGGCCAGACGACCAAAAAATGTTTTGTGTTGTGTAAATCAAGAAACATCTCATCTTTAAGAGCAACCCTGTGTCATCATTAGTATGCCCTGAAATTTTGTTAGCATAGTTTCTTCTGTTCTAATTATCTGAAACAGCATCACCATCCGATGAACAAACTGGCTATAAATGGGAGTTTACAAGACTAAACTGCAAAATGCAAAATATACTTACGAGACTTGTGAAAGTGTAGTTTAAAATGTTTAACATGAATTTAAAGTTCATTCTGTAAAGACGCAGTGATAAACACAGCCCAGCTGTTGTTCATGTCATGCATCCATCCAATCTGTTGCTCATCTGAGCCTGGATCTGTGACTGTGTGACTGTGAGCCAAGAAAAACAGCTCACACGTCATGTGAGATAAATCCTTCAAGATCACTGTCCCAGTTTTGTTCTCTCTTTAATGTGACATAAACTCATTTTTTTACCTCTGCAGCAGGCAGCAGTTTGTTCACTAACTAGATGTGGCAGTCCACCATTAGCCAACATACTATGGCCACAGAGTTAGAGGTGCTGACTCTCATAGCTGCTTTGCACTCAGCTGCAAACCAAACTCAAGGTCGAAGCCTGAGTCATCAGCAAAAAGCAGCTACCAAACTCTCTGCCCTCCAAGGAAGGCCATGAAAATCACACCGGTGACACGACGGCCCTACACCTACAAGGAGCATGCTTGACTCACTGCTGATGATGCCGGCTCAGGTCTTGATGGTGTTACACAGAGACTGGATGAATAGGAGCACCTGCTCTCCTCTTCCATTATCCATCCACATGAAAGCCAGGTCCACAAAGCACATGGGGAAAGTCCCATGAGCCCTCAAATATAAACACAGCATAAATACCTTCTTCTACACTTCTTCTACATCTACGTGAAAAGAAGAACAATTTCAGAGAATGTCACATTGGCAACATCAACCGCTATGAATGACTATTATGGAAGACTTTGGCTATTTATGGCTCCCATAATATAATTTATTCATCACACGTGTACCTGTAAACTACCATGAGTGGTCATGTCTCGTCATCAACTTCAGAAAGCATAATCAATAACATATAATGTATGCAATGTATACAATATCTTATATGACTATGACTATATATCAAAACAGATGATGCAGTCATATTTATCACCATAATAACAGCAAGTGTGATTGTACGTGCACTATGTGTCACAATAGGTGTGTGTGTGTGTGTGTGTGTGTATGTGAATGTAATGTCTGTATATCCCATGCATGTTTGCATATACAACTGTATCTGATCATGTGACTCACAAATACACATAAACACACCAGTCTAACATCTCATTGTTGTGTCTGTGTGTGTGTGTGTGTGTGTGTGTGTCTTTATTTATCCTTATTTGAGATCATCACTTGTGACCTACTTGGAGTGAAACTCCTGCTCCTGCTGTGACGCGCGGTTAAAAATAACTCTGAGGAAAAAAACACATGCACACTCTACTGTATGCTTACACACACATGCATGCACAGTGAAAACACATGCACACTCAAATCCAAATATAAACACACAAACAGAAAATCCTCATGCTTACAACCACGCACACACACTGTTCATTCCACAGCGCTGACAACAGTGATTCCCCACACAACATCCAACACACGCGCACACACCCACACACAGAGACAGGCGCATACTGTACCTACACATCCATACAAGAACATAAGTGAAGGTCCACATTTATACAAAGCTCGAACATACCTACATATACAAACACAACACAGACACATTGAGGATACACAGATGCATGTAAACGTGTACAAGGCCATCCACACACGCACGCTTTACACACACACACCATCAGGCATTCATACGCAGGAAAACGCAATGTCACTCTCTCACTGTTGTGTCAACCTTTGTTTGTCTCTTCTTCTCCTCCTCTATCACTCATCTCATCTTCTCTCTTGTCCTCCAACTCTGCATCCCTTCATCCCTGACCCTGTTATCTTCTGGAGCATCTCAAAGAGACGGGGGGAGGAGTGGGAGGAGGAGGAGGAGGGAAAAATCTGTGGTCTTCTCTTCCTCTCTCCTCCTTTCTTGCTTCTTTGTTCCTCACTTTCTCCTCTTCCCCTTCTCCCTGCCCTCCCTTCTTTCCTCTCTTTCTTTCCGCCTTTTGCCGCAACAAAACACTCTTGTGGATTCGCTTTACACCTGTTTGACATTAAAGTCTCTCATGGCTACATACACGCATACAGAACATGTGCACACAAATACACAATACACACAGGGTGCCGGTGTGACTCACATACAAATGCAAGGCTTTGAATCGGATCATCTTCTATAGTTAGCGAGCTGTTTGAAGAGGCAAATCAGCGGATCTATGTACATTGAGAGATAGAGATGAAAGAAAAGGAAAGAAGCACAAGGAGAGAGCTCTCAAAAAGTAAAAGAAAAAGTCAGGTCTCCGCATCACTGCCATTCCTCCTCCGCCCTCTTTCCTCCTCTCTCCATTTCACTCTTGCTGTCTTTGCTCTCTTTCTACTGCAAGGTCATTAACTTACACTTGGGGGGTGGCAGTAAAGACAAGGACAGGGAAGAGGGTAAAAAAAAAGCAGTGTTTGACTTGTGTCTGACAAGGACATGAAGCAAGCGGCAAAGTGGTCTGTGGATGAGGAGATGCAGCAGAGGGAAATGAAAAACAGCAAAGGCAGTGAGGAGATGGAAGTCATTTCAACATGTAACTCCCCATTAACTATACTAATTATTTTGTGGCAAGCGATGTAGCTGTTCTGTTTGGGAAAATTCAAACTTTATACGAAGAAACCTCTGGAGGGAATTGATTTTATGATGACATGAACTTTTGACGCAGTTTTGCAGTGCGAGATTGGAGAGGTCATGAGGTCACCTTGATGGAGTTCTGAATTTGACATGTTTAGACCTACATAAAACTTTTGAAAGCCACTATGTACTTTTTCTATCATATCTACATGGAATAGTTAGAGATGATTTTTTTCTGATGGCATGTGTTTGTAGAAATATGGGCCTTTTTTGAGACAACCACTGACAGCATACAGATCCTGAAATTTCAACAATGTTGGCTTTATGGTTATAATCCTTTCACCATTTATAATATTGTTTATGGTTGGTTATGGTCCTTTCAGCAATAGCCACTTAATCTTTTTTCAATCAGTAATTATCTCTCTATGTGCTAGATTTCAGTCTTAGTTGCAGAGTATGCCATAATTGCGCAGGATTCAAGTTTCCTTCACATGGTTGTGGGATTCACAGGAAACAATACACATATAATCCAGAGTTACTGTTCATAATTCATCTCATTGATATGAGAATCTCTCTTTGCTGTTCATTCCTCTATAGCCATATCAGAGCTATAATAAGTGACAGTTTATGCAAACCATACTGCTAAACTGTTGACATGGGGTGGCTTTTATTATGAAGCTGTCACAGGAAATGGAGTGTATTTTTCGCATGGGTTAGCATTGACTCAAATCAAATCAAAAATGCATTCACAAAACAAGACAACAGTCAATTTTTGCTTTTTTTTATTGGTGGATCATGTATAGCTTAAATATGACAGGAAGTAATAGAGCAATAAGCAACACCCACAGTAAACCATTGGATAAAGAGTTGCAAGCAACAAGCTGCACATCTCCAGCTTCTCAGTGAGGTAACCAATTTTTTCTGCAACCTGCCATTGTGTGGAAAACTATGTGCCTGTGTGTAGCATAGAATTAGTCTCAGTATTGGCTTCACATATAGTAGACTTAAACTCTATATGGTCTCTTTTGTCTGTAATCAGACCCTTACTGTAGTTTAGATTGAACAGTTGCTCACATCTGTCATATTGTGGGTACCGCTTGAAAATCAAAAACAGTTTCCCTGACAGGTGCTTTGGCGCACCATAACAAGCTGCAGGTGTGTAATTGAACAGAGCTGACAATGGCTGTGCCAGGTAATTTAGTATGACATGCGTCAAATTCAGCACATTTCAACCTTTGCTTCTGTCATTATTACTTTCATGCATGACATGTTGTTCACAGAGGCATCATTTTAAATTACTAAAATGAAGAACAACCTGTGTTTCCCACAGGTTGTGGATGTCTTTGTGGTGGTCAAACCAGGGGCAGAATTGAACATCTAAAACCAGTAATAAATTTACCAGTTAACTAACAGTTTTATCTTAATGCACCATTTAAGCAGAGGCGTGCATTTCTTCATTGGCATTGAAACTGAAATATTTGCTAATTAATCCAATAATAAGCGTATAGAGTCATTAACAGTAGTTAATGACTCTATACGTGGTTATGTCGCACATCAAAGCTGGAGCAATAGGGCTGATACAAAGAGCTGTAATCACATAGCTGCAGTATCTCATTCTATGGAGTATGTAGATCTGCAGTAACATTTTTAGCAAGCAATTACTCTCTGTTTACCATTATTGAGCATATCTGAAAGCAACAGATAAACACGACAGATTCACTGTGTCATGCTAGAGACCATTTTATGAAAAACACCATCAGTGTAATAATCATAACCTGCCTAAACGGCTGAGCTCGAACTGCAAAGGCAATTTAGAGTCTTCATTCTCATTTAGCTCCTTATCAAACAGCACCCACACACACTTGCTCGCACACACACACACATATATATGCACAGTCACACACATTAAGATCCTATTCAGAATGATTGGCCATTATGCTGTAATAGCAGATTACACAGTAACGGTAAAGGAATAAAATTGTCAGCATTATTCATTCACACATGCTAATTATGTGTATACACAAGCACACACACACACACACACACAGCAAGCCTAGGAGTAATCTTCACATACTGTACATGTAGGTTAAAACTGTGCATCCTTGCACAGATATAAACCTGCAAATACAAATAATTCTGTGCACACACAAAAGAAATATATTGTGTATTGCATATACCACACACACAAAGACACATGCAGACACACACACACACGCATACATATACATGAGAAACAACAGCAGATGGCTGAGTGACCCCGAGGTTTTGTTCCTGCGACAGTTTGCTTGACATTCTGGACACAGTTGTCACTTACACTTAGAAGCAGTTCTGCTACCTATCTTGCAAAGACACACACACACACACACAGCCATACTGTACATGTACAAAAACACACAGGCACACACAATAGATTCTGGAGGAAACAGTGTGGACAGGTTTTGGTTATTGTCATGCCAGTAAAGCTGCAGTATATCAGGCCGAAAACATGACGTGCATTTAAGGCAGAAGAAATGTCCCATAAGTGCCTTTATCTATTCATGAATAATGGATAGAGAGATATAAGATGAGGTGTCTGTCAGGGACAGGGACAAATATAAAGACAATGATCTCTAGTGCGTGGTCAAAGTGCATGTCACAAGTGTATTTAGGGCTTTACTGGTTAAACAGCATGTAATCTGATTGTAATCTGATTGTAATCTGATTGAGGGGTGGCATTAGCTCAGTCTGTGGGGACTTGGCTTAGGAACCAGAGGGTCGCCAGTTCAAGTCTCCACGGACCAGTCTACATGGAGGTGGACTGGTACTCCTGAGCACTGCCAAGGTGCCCTTGAGCAAGGGACCAAACCCCAAAACCTGCTTGGAGTTCAGACCAGGTCTTTGTTGGCCAGTGGCACAATCACTTTCAGTTGCCCCAAGATAGGAATGGTCCAACAGCATACCTGACCACACTTCATACATTTTAAAACCAGCACACCCATGGGCACAAGTACAGTTGTAACTTACACAACATGGCTGCTGGGCATTTAAATGACAGTCCGCTGCGCCGTGTGCCATTCTGTGCAGGGTGTGACTGTGTGTGACAGATGAGAGGTGAAGCAGCAGCCTTGTGTGGAGTGAAAGCCACCAGTGAGGAAGTCGTTCTAAATGGTGGCTGTGGCTCATAAACCATGTGTGTGTGTGTGTGTGTGTGCGTGCGTGCGTGCGTGTGTGTGTATTGGTCCATGGTTCATGGGGGCTACACGGGTGATGAATTGCTGGTAATTTTCTATAGGCTGTGATTATATGAGACTTCAAGATTTAATCTATTGTGAGCAAGCACACACACACACACACACACAGGTGATAATTTGTGAAGTAATAAGGAAATGTCAATTCCACGCTCCACTCTACATGAAGACCTTGGGTCTTCTTCCTCTATATCAGTTATTAGAGGCTGTATTACCACTGCATGATGAACGGCATGGGACTTTCTCTGCACACACACACCACACACACACACACACACACACACACACACACACAATTACTCACACAAGCCCGAAACACATGCTGACACATGAAATATTTTGCCCTCACACTTTCATTTAAACTGATGAGTCTGAGTGATGTATAGAAAAAGGGCATAACAAAAAAAGTTTCATGATTGTTTGCACAAAACTGAAAAATGTGACTGTTTAGAGACTCCCCACATGCAGTAGCAAACTTTGCAGTAGTTGAATTACCATTACAGCGGTTGATGAATTCATTAATTTCCTGGCTTTTCAAGCTAATCAGTGAGAGAAGACAGAAATGATCTTCTTCCTCATTGTGTTCCATAAAAGACAGAGCAATGATGATAATGAGATTTTGATGATTTTTAAGACTGGAATGATGCATAATGCTTCACATGAAGGCCTTCATCTCAAAATGCAAAATACATTTGGTAAAAAAAAAAATGTTTCTAGTTGTTAATTTTATTAGGCATTATCTAAAAAAATCATTCTCTTTGCAATATTGCTGTGCAGTACAGTACATATTAATGTGATTATAATGCATTGTATTCATTCTAAGTCTCATTTCTCACCTGCATTGCTCACTTTTGACCACAGCAATACATTTCCAAAATGTGTTTAGACGACATGGACATGCTGATTTTTGTTGTACACCACTGGTCTTAAAAACTGCTGGTTTGATGGTTTCATACCCAACTTGCTTTTCTAGTGTGTGTGTGTGTGTGTGTGTGTGTGTGTGTGTGAAATGCTGAAACAAAGGAAGTAAAAAGTCGAGGGAGAGGACAGAGAGTGACAGAGAATAATCAAACAAAGACGTGGGAGGAGAGGACAGCAAGACATGAAAAAGAAGGCTGTGGAGGCACCGAGGAGGAAAGTCACACCAGCTTTCAGCAGATGCTGTCATTAAAAAGACAGAGTCAAACACTTCCAGCTGTGGAAGTGGATTGAATGTTCGCAAAGAGAAGATGTGGTTCCTTATTGATCTTACGAAGCAGCATATTTAGTTTAGATCTATTTGGTCTCTCCTACGCTACTAGTTGTAGATACATTAAGCTGTAATAGTTTCTTCTGAACATCATGGGTTGAGTTGTTACATAAGTTTCTGGCTTCTTTAGGCGATATTTGTGTGTACATACATCTTTGGCTGCAGAGTGTATGTATATGTCTTCGTCCTCTGTGTACTGTGCTGTGCATGCTTGGCATTTTGTTAACGTATAGCATGTACTATGTAGTATGCATATATGTATCTGATGGATGCATGTAAAGCTATAGCATCTTGGGCAAGTGTGTGTGTGTTTCGTGCACACATGCATCTGGCAGGGGCTACACTGTAGGCAATTATAAAGCAGGACTGTGGAAGGGTCACAGAGAATAACATCACACTCACTCATTAACATTTTATACTGTACCAAGCATTAGCTGTTTGGATGGATGACAGCCCAAAACTGTCTGCTTTCATAATGTCACGGAGTAAACGCAGAAATTCAAAATGAATTATGAACTAGCTTTAAAAGTAAGTTTACAGCAGCCCCAGTGGGTTTATTTGTGTTCTTAAAATACAATTTCACAATAGAACTGCTGCACTCAACAAATATCAATGATTCACATTTAATTATATTATGTATAATACAGAATGGGGAAATGTATTTATATAAACTGCATTAAAAGAACAAGGTTTCTCTTGTATTACAGTGTGTGGTTTGATCAATCTACTCATATTTGCCTATTACATGTATCCATTTAAAAGACTGGTGCATATTATTAAGTTTGTATGTAGGATAAGGATTTCATACATTTCTTAGCAAATGGAGATACAATTCATCTTCTCTGCAGTCACAGAGAAATTATGAGCATTAATCAAGACCGCAACTGGATTCAAGAATAAAAATTCCAACATTACAATAATAATTTAACTCTCTGTATTGCAAAACAAAGGGGATGCTTGACATGATCGGCAGACAAATCAGGAACATTTGTTCATGTCAGTCCTGTCATTTGAACTCAGGCGTCAGTTGAAACCCTGCCATTTAAACACACCTCACAAAATGGAAATGAATGATAGTTTCTTCTGGTAGTTTCTTGGACCACCTCTAGTTACAGATATTTGTAGTGACTTTAATATATATTTGAGTCGAAGTCCCAATTTGAAGTGCAGATTAACTGTAAAAAAGCAAATTAAATTGGCTCCAGAATTTAATGTTGTGTCCAAATTGGTAACCTAGAGCTCACTGTTGGCTCAATAATCACCTCTGCCCTTCAGACTCCAAGGTATGACTGCATGAGATGATGCTTTGGACCTTCTCGCTGGTCACTTTGGCTATGAAATAATTAGTGTGTGTGTGTGTGTGTGTGTGTGTGCAAGTGTGTGTGTCTGTGCGCGAGAGAGAGAGAGTTAGATATTGAGAGAGAGACAGCAAGAGGGAAGAGGAAAAGAGCGTTAATTAACTAACTAGTGCTGACATCTGCAAGCTTTTTCCCATTAGGATCTGATTAGGGGAGAAAGTAGGAATTACAGGTGCTACAAGAGAGACAAGAGAGAGTCAGAGAGTGGAGAAAAGCAAAGGAGAGAATGTAAAAAGGGAGAACGAGGAGTGGGGAGAAAATAGGGAGCGAGAGAGACGGAGATGAAAGGAACAATCTCCACTCTGTTTCCAGGTTTAGAACAGGAATATTTCCCATGGGGCCGAGCGACGCTGGGCTTTTGCCCTTCAGCACACAGTGAAGGTAACTGTCAAACTGGACCTTATTTACCCCATACACACAGACCCCATGCACACAAACACACACACAGTCAGGGTTAGGCGATAATTCAGAATTATTGTTTATTTACTTTCATTGGAATTGTAACATGATTTGATGATGATTTTGTTTGTTACAGTTTAACAAAATGTAATTGTAACAAGAAGTAGGGTTAGGGTTGGGTTAAATAATTCCAAGCAAATTATTACTAAAAACTTAATTTCCTTTTAACAAGCTGTGAAAGGTTTTGCACAAAATAATGTAAAAAGTCGCCACATGCTGCCAGCTTAGGTGCTTCTCCGCATTGATTCTACGAGTCTTTGGAACACCATTCTTCAAAAAGGCTGGTCAAAAATCTCCCATAGGTTGAGATCTGGTGACTATGAAGGCCATAGAATATGATTCACATCATTTTCATCCTCATCAAACCATTCAGTGACCCCTCCTGCTCCTGTGGATGGAGGCACTTGTCATCCTGGAAGAGACCACTCTCATCAGGATAGAATGTTTCATTAAAGGATAAAGGTTACTCATATCACAACATTACCTTGACATCCAGCAATTATCATAATAATAGATAAATTGTTACTACATTTACATATGCTTACCACAGCTAATTCAACAGACTATCATCTACAGCCACACTGGCAGCAGCTGGTGGTTTTCAGCGCTAACAGGATGATGTTTAGCAGGTATGTTTAACATTTTCACCATCTTTGTTTAGTTTGTTAACACTGCTTATTCACAGAGGCTGATGGGATTATCCTTAGTTTTGCAGGTATTTATATATTTGATATATACTAGACAAAAAATATTTTGACCTGATGATGGTCCTAAATGAAACATGATGTAGGAAAAATCAAAGAATCACTATAATTAGTGAGACTGGTCAGACGTTCATAGAAATCCATACAATAGCTCCTACTATAGTTTTGATCAAAGTGGTGGAACAACCAACTGTCCAACATTGTCACACTCTGCTAGTGTCTAAAAATGTCTAAAAATATTTGTGCGCTTACACGGGAGCAAATTTACATTCTCATTTATTTTACTGTCACAACAAATATTATCAGGGTTCAGAGACTGATTCTTGCTCCCAGCGGTTGCATGCTGTGATAAGCTAAGTATTGTAGTTTTAATCATTGCATAAAAGAATGGTTAAAGCTCAAAGGGAGGAGTTTAACTGAGGTGAATTGCGTTCAGCAGGGCTGAAAAGAGGAAACTGTCGGCGCTTGCAAACCACCGTCTGGAGAGACTAATCCGTCACTCAGTGGACGCTATATAGGAAAACACACACACGCACACACAAACAAACCTATCCTCTCTGATTTATGCACAGATTCGCGCACACAAGACAACATCTGACACTGGAGGCCCTCTTCAAAAACATGTTTCCTGAAGAGATTTGTGGTTGTTTTATAGAGACGTGGTAGCAGATTGCTCTGATGTGGGGCTCATTCATCAATGTCAGCACACCCTCTCACACACACGGAGCAGACACGCATACAAACATAACCACACAGACCCATAAACACACATACACAAGACAGACAGTAGAGCTTTAATTTCTGTGGCACTATTTTAAATTTCTGCTTGTTCCATGACGGGGAGGTCAGAGGTCAGGGTGAGATTATTCTCAGTATCTCTCAGATGAGCATGTCTGTTTGTTACAGTGTATTTATTTTCAGTGAGCTGTTGCATGAATGAGTAAGGTTTCCTTAAAACGCAGCAACACACATATCAAAATCTACACTTTATGCTATGTTCCACCTGTCTGCCTGAAATACAAATGAACCACTTTGCTCCAGCTAATAGGTATTTTCCACTGGTGGATTCAGGGTGCAGCATAATCAGATGCAACAGGAAGAAAATTAAGGAAGGTGAAGCTATATATTACTATATATATTACCTAATACGACAGACACGGGGTCTGCTGTATGATGACACCAATGAAAAACAGACTAATGGTTCCCAGTTAGTGCGAGTTCAAACTGTGAGAGGGAGAGCCAATCTTTGACGCTAACAAGGAAATGCAGTGAGAGAGACGCTGCGAGAGCGAGCACCTGTTCCAGCATATGGTGGCACCGTAGCCATATTAATTTTAATTCTTGTTTCTTCTTGTTTCACGTTTGTCTGTTTGTTTGTTTGTTTGTTTGTGTCATGAGAGAGAGACAGAACGGTCTGGCTTCCACTTGCATTCAGCTCAGTCACATCAGGAAGTAGAATTTGACTCTTGTTATGAAAAAAAGACTTTCTGTTAGTGCATCACTCCTGCTGAGAAAAACTTGAGACTGAATACTCATTAGCTAATAAACAGTCATTTCAATATTAACATTTGGACTTGATTATAAGTGAATTGACCACAGTGTGTGTGTGTGTTTAGTAGATAATAGAGGCCCAGACAGACTCTGATTCTGTTCCCCTGTTCTGATCCTCCCATCACGTAATCTCTATCGACTGCAGAACATCATCAGGCACGCTACGAGTGTGTGTCCAGTATGCGTGTGTGTATTTATGCATGTTTGTTTTGTTTACTTCCCCCCAATGTCTGTAGGCAGAGCCAAACACCACACTTCCTCTCTTACTTGCATACAAGTGCGCAAGTGCACACACACACACACACGGTCATCGGCGGCACTGATTTGGTGTGACAGGGCTGTAATTTTAGCTGTGCTGACTCTCTGGGCTTCTCTCTCTCTCCCTCCTACCCCTTTGGCTTACGATCACAGAGTGGTGTACATCAACTGCTGCCCCCAGCCACGTCTGTGTGTTTGTGTGTGTTTGCATGTGTGTGTGAGTATGTGTTTGCCATTTTACCATGCAGTTTCTCCCAGGGTTAGGTCATACAGTCAAACTAAGGATAAGACTCCTTCACTAATACGTTCCAAAATCTCTTCACAACACACACAGACCTGAACACTGCACCACTTTGCTGTGTGGACAACACATGCAAATTCCTCTTTACACAGCTGCACTCTCTGGATATGCTCTCTTGTACATGTACTTTTATGCTAATTAAACTTTTCACCCAACTTTTAGTCTTTCTACTGCAAAGAGAAACAGTGTATCACAGCAGCCTTGAATTCTCACCAATAGGTTTTGTTTTACAATGAGTAAACCTCTATTCAGTTTCATCGCAATCAGCATCATCTTATGATTCAGTTTGTCAACTGAAGCATAAGATGATGCTGTACAGATAATCATAGCCTTTGGTCTCAATTGTTTTGCCATTATTTTTATATGATGATACAGCACAGTGAGAACAAGCCTTTTTCTTTAAAGAATAAGTTCTTCCAGTTCGGGACTGAATAAAATTACATTGTCCTGTTATTGCAATTATGGCATGCTCATGGATGGAAAGCAGTTCATGGATGGAAAGCAGACCACCAATGGCGAGATGGCTCAGGGATAATGTAATTGTTATGCCACAGACAGCCTGTTAGAGGAGAACGTGGAGCCTTGAAAATCAACCGATGCTAACCTGCTCACAAAAGTGGAGAAACACCCTGTTTAAACATGAGAGACATTAGCATACAGATCACATGTCAAGGGCATTGCAGGTATTTGCAATTTGATTTTGTAAAATGGTGTAGAAGTTTTCCATTTTTAGTCCTTTTCACTTTAATGAGGGATTTCTGTTTTCCTTGATGGAGGGTTTGCCCTACAGAAAGATCTTAAATAGTTTATTATTGTTCTTAATGTCCTCTTAATTAATACACATGGCCCAAGGGCTCTGTGAAGAGAAAGGCTTTCTGCACATGCGTACAGTCCGCATGTGCATTTGGACATTATAAATAATGAAATTGTGTTATTTATATACCACAGGTAAATCTCAACCTTGATTTTATAAGGTTGCATCTGATATTTTTGGTTGACAGCCAGCTGTCTGTGTAATAAGAAGGTATGGTAAAGATTCAGTGAATCTGAGCTCACAGCATAAGAGTGCAACAAAAGCAGTACAATGTCTTCATATTTTGGCAAAAATATTGTTTAAAATACAGTGACATATGACATTGTCAGAGGAAAACATGTGATTTCAGTGATCAGCTGAAAATGATCTGTGCATGTGCTCTTACATGAGCAGAGAGCAGGAAAGAGAAAGAGGAGCAACAGGTAACATTGCTGATGTTTCTCATTAAAATCCTGACGCCTCTGGCCTTATAGATGTAATGTTAGTGTGCACTCCGTATGTCCACACATGTCTGTGTGTACATGCTTGTGTACATTTGCAGTCCCTGTTAAGGCCACCCCGTCATCGGTGTGTCACTAAATAATGACTTTGTCTGAGCTGCGTGCCCTCTGGGCTCTCCTGTCTGCCCACAAATACGTGCAAACACACACACACACGCACACTTGCATACACACACAGCCCACTCTGGCTGGCCATGGCTGGTTGATTCTTAAATGTCAGATGACTTCACTCCTGGAACAATATTTATTGAGCCTTTCTTTCTCTCTTTTTCTGTGGTAAGTTACTATAAGAATACAAATGTATCAATTAGTTACAACCAGAAACCAAGTGCTCTGCAATTTACATTGTACTTTAACTGTTACTCCTTACAAGCATGCATACTTATTTTCTTCTCCAGTAGTGCCCTTCATCACAGTCACACTTGGAAGATGATGGCGAACTCTATAACCTAAAGGGTTGTTTAGTCACCAGCACCCTCCTCTCTCACCTTCCTCACCCAGTCTCCCAGCTGCTGCGAGATAACATTGTGGTCACCAGATTGCTTTCTTTATTGAGCCTCTCAGCTACTGCTGTACCTCATGCTTTGCAGAGTCAGATAATAACGGTTGATAAACTTCATATTAAAGCTGTGCTGGGACAGTTCACATCTTGGTGCCGTCATCACACTCGCTGACAATTTATAGAAATAGACGACAAAGGGACAAGAGAGACAAAAGATATCATTCCCACACATATGTGACCCAACTCAGAGTGTAAAAAGGGCCTGAGGGGTCAGAATCATAACCCTCAAGGCAATATAACTTACTAAAACTGAGTGGTGACACAAATAATTAAAACAAGTTCAAAAAAGAGCGGCAGACATGCATTCAAACAAAAAAAATGAGTTTATTTAAGCCAAGATAATTAAAAATAGGAAGTGTTAAGAGCTACCAAGCCTAAAAGAACAAAGGCGCTCAAGTAAGTATGAATAATAGCCTTTATTCTACAATATAAAAAAATAGACTAGATAGCACCAACTGAAAGCTATGATAAAAGTTTAAAACAAGGGCAGAGTGCTCGCTGTGGGGAGATCCTATCGCAGTCTGCTAATATTCACACCGTGTGCTCACCTGGTGCCCACTAGGAAACAATTCAAACACTACAAAGTTTTAAACACTGGCACTGCACATGAGCAAGTTCAGACATGACTAAGTGACCGCCACCATTTATATAACCACATAGCATGCAATAGTGTGACCCCGGCGAGACTACTCCCCACAGACTGGCCCTCTACCTAAAAATAAAAACAATTTAAAATCAGTTGGTTCTAGTAAAACAAAATGAACAAGAAAGGATGTGTATAGAATAATTAAATAAAACAACTCGTAAAACAAATACATTCAACCAATAAAAAAACTCTCAGGCAAAACAGCAGTCTGGATCTGGGCCTGAAAGAAGTGACAACAACTATTAAAAAAATGTGTTAATACATTAGGAATATAGCCCCACTACACTGCCTTTAAATACATTTCATACTTAAGGATGTAGGGGGCCTACTATGGAATCCCCTGGCTCTGTCTGGCTCAGTGGTCAAAGCTCAACAAGGTGCACTCCTCAGTCTTCCTGTCAGATGGAAACACATATTATGTTATACTATGGAGCACAGGAAAAGAGCTAAGTTTAATATAGCCACAGCCTACCTCTTGAGAAAAGCATCCACAGCCTACAGATTCACAGGACTGCAAAGATCTGTATGATCAGAAAGTACCTCTATCAAAAACAAATCACCTTTCCCTTTTTCTCTCTCTCCAAATCAAATCTTCCCTCACCTGCACACACCAAAGCACGGCTCACCAGAGGCCTCAGACAAAGGGAAGTGCTGCACCCTCACCTGGCCTTTTAAAGGCAGGCATATCTATCCCCACCTATTACTGGGTGGAGTTATAAACCTAAACCAGGCTTCTAGGCCTAATTCAACCCTCACACATATAAACACTTTATTATTTGGATGCTACAAGACAATTCTAGTGTCTATCATTAAAGCTGGTTTGAGTGAAGGTTTCTGATGAAACCTTAATGGAAGAAGTTTATGGACTGATGGATATTGGTGTATCATGGGCAATTGCAGCTCACTACATGAAGGAGATAAAAACTGAAGAACTGAGAATTCAACAAACATCCTTAAATGTAACAAAAATCCATTATTTAATAGAATGTAATCAGTCAAAATCTCTTAATTCAGAGGTTCAAATTATGCTGTGAAATGTAAGAAATTACCCTCTATTTGGGAAAAGTTTCTTTGTCTCTTTTACTGAGCTGTTTTCTTTCACCATCATGTACCGTACACGTGCATTCCTGCACACACGCAGTCATTAATAATAATAATCATCCATGTTCTGCTTACAGGTAAACTTATTTCCATCTAAAACAGGATGGACAAAAGGAGGGCAGGAAAGATGGATAGAGCGAAAGAAACACAAACTCACAGGGAGATGACGCAGTGAGTAGAAGAATGTATATAGTTTTTCACCTGCTCTCAGGAACAACCTGAACTTTATTGAATGAAGCTAAATGAGACAAAGCAGAGCAATAGCAAAAGTTGAAATTAGTTTTTAACTTTGTAAAACAGTCTCAATTTAGTACTGATGCCTCTATATGGCCTACATAAGCAAACAAGACAAACAGGGAGAAGATTGGCTATTTCTATTCGTTTCTAATATTAATTCCTAATTCCGGCCACCGGGTCAGATTTTTCCACAACATCAGATCAAATAGAGCTGGGCGAGTTGCTTCAGCCGCTGAAGGTTCTGCTGCCTGCTCTCCTCCCGAAAAAGTATTCTCTTCACAGAGGGGAGTGAAGCAGAGAGATCATGTAACTTAAGGTGAAACATTACTGCCTTTGTCCAAAGGGATCGCCATAATCAACACAAAATGAAAAGTTCCATTGAGCTGCTTTAACCACTGAGAGGATTGGATAAATCAAACTGGACTACAGACATGGGCAGACAGACATCAGGCTACACTAAAATGGAGTCAGCACACTTTAAAACTTTTTTTTAATTTAATTTGGCAGTTTACACCCTGACAGAGACAAAAAATATTTTGTCTGGGTAAATATTTCTGAACGGTCTAAACTGCTCCACTTGCTGTAGAGTAAAGTAAATATTCCAACTGTGTATCTGTTTGTACCTGATGTGTGTATCCCCACACCTCGGGACGGTTCGCTCAGCAGCACAACTTGTGAAAACGCCAACACCCTCAGCTCGCAGACAGGCAGGCCGCATGCAGCCGTGTGGATCCTGCAGCTCACGCTTGATACCCGAAAGCAAGTGTTTCCACAGAGGATATAAAGTTGTGATGTGGTTTCTTTATAAAAAGATTTATTTACACATACCTGTTGTTGCTGTAGGAAGACAAAGAAGCAGTTTGTAAAAAAGTACGGGGCTCACAAATCCTCACCAGCTCATTCAACATGGATATTAATGATCTGATTGAGACAAATAAATTAATTTCAATTAATCAAACTGACTGGACCCCTCTGAGACTGACTGACTGTAGTAGACTCACTGTAGAGATTAGTAGAAGCAACATTAATGTCTTTGCCCAATACAGCTTGTTAATAATGATTATAAAATAAATGTATATGTTAAGCAATAGCAATGTCCAATGTTAAATAAAGCTTTTTTACATTTTTGTCATAAACCTCCTCCACATCTTGTATGTGGAACATTTTTTTGTGAGAAAAGTTTAGCATCTTTCCTATTTTTATGGATTATATAACCACCGCTAGTGTGAGCAGTCATGACATTCAGACAGAGACTCAGACATCATCAAGTGGAAATTAGACTTAAAGTGCAGCAGAGAAACACGGCAGCCATAAACTGAGCAAGATCTCATCAACATCGTCTTTCAGATCAACACATTAAAACATTAGCGCTCTAATCCTTGTCCGTGCATGTGTGTGCGTCTGTACGTGTAAGAGAGAGTGAGTGCGTGTGTGTGTGTGGGGAGAGGGGTAGTGTTAAATGTCATTCTTCTATCTGGGCCGCCTCGGGTCATTACAACATCACACCGGAGGACAAGATTGGAGTAAAACTGACAAATGAACCTGTCACACACACACACACACACACACACACACAAATATACACACACGCATACACACCACACAGATATGGCAGGACAGTCTCGTACGTCAGCGACCTGATGGAAATGGAAATCTGGCCTGGGCTAACCAGCTGGAAAAGTGACCCTCTGGTTAATGGAGTGGCCAAGGGAATAAGAGGATGAGAGGCAGAGAGGTAAAAGATGAGTGAGCGAAACGAAAGTTGCTGAGACAGAGAGAGAGAGGAGAGGAGAGAGAATGAGGGAAAATGTGATTGTGTGTGTGTGTGCGAGAGAGAGAGAGAGAGAGAGAGAGAGAGAGAGAGAGAACTAAAATAAAAAAATAACTGAGCAGGTAGAGGGGAATAAAATAGTTCAGGTGATCTGAATAACTTAACATTTTATCAAAATGATCTAAACCTCTTTTGTTGAAGGCCACTGAAAGTGTGCACGCCTGAGATGTTGCTAATAATCCCTTGTTGCACAGAATTATCAGGGTGTGCACACATCTATGGTAAATAAAGTCGTAGTTCAACCTGAAAGTTGCCCCTCAAGTAAGAAAAGTTTAAAATCTGTTTAACATCAGTCTTACCAGCTGAGTTTTTGTGTTTCTTTCCTTGTCAGAGACAATTTTTTGCAATGGCTTCATGTCCCCAGACGTCACCAATTAAGGAGTGGTAGCAAAAACAGTGAGAGAAAAGATTCAAGTTATAATAAAGAGTAATTAGCTTCAAAACCAAACTAAACTCGGTCCACCACTTAGCTGCTGCTTATGCATGAAATACTGTTTAACAACCAATTCATCGCCGTCTTTGTCTGTATAATTAATTTTGTGTGTGACCAGCAGAAAGAGAGAGAGGAAGAGAGGCACGGAGAGAAGAGGAATCTGTTAGCCTTCATTTCTTACAGCGGTAATTATGAGAATATCTTCCAACAGCCGAGCATGAAATCATGTCATCTGGTCTTATCGGACGGAGAGAAAAGAGAGAAAAAGAGAGATGCAAAGGCAGAAGAGAGGATGGGGGATGATGGAGAGAGTAAGAGACGGAGGAAGAGACTGACAGATTGGAAAAAATCGAGACTATAGATAGACCGTCGTTGTCATGAGCTCTGTCTTCCTCTCCAATTAGCGAAACTTGGACTGTTCCCACTACTGAGGAATCGACACACATTTCCATATACTGTACATGGTTTACTGTATTAAACACATGCTGACACTTGCATGCAGCAACACATGCAGCAACTTATTAAAATAGGCTCCATTCATTTATTCCAATGCTGATAAAAACATATATATTTCATGCAATATTGCACACTGACAGGTCAAAGTAGTGTAAGGCCACCGATGGTACATTTCCCTGTGTTATCATTCTGGATTATACACTGTGCACATAGTATGTATAACTATGTGCATGTGAGTATGAGATGAAGGAAGGGCAGTGATGCAACAGGAGTGAGGGGAACTGTGGTGGAAGGTAAAGTAAAGAAGGGAAAGGTGAAACGTTTGTCTTGTCAGCACTGTGCCTGCCATCAGTTCACCTTGGACACTGAAAACACACACACACACTTTAACAAGTCACTATGGCTCAGGTAAAGGAACACACAGACACACTGCTCTGTAGTCACATAGCAGATCTGTCACCACAGGTGCAAACACACACACACACACATTCATACCTGAAGAAAAAAGCACACAATAGAAGATTGAAAAGAAGTTACTTTTCTGTCTGTCTTCTAAAAACGTGTTGTAAAAATCACATTCCTGTGACAGAGTCCCAGCAAAACAGTCCCGGGTGTTTACCTCTGCACCCAAGGTCAGACCTTTCAATGAGTTATTTTGCCATGTGGTAGATGCTATCGACAGCAGGGGAGAAAAATAGTCTCAATATGGGCAGTGACAGTGTATCCCCAGGGCAGCTGAGCTTGGAGGTAAACCACGCTTCATCTCCCGTGGAGCCGTGAGTGCTAAAAGTTCTGTCAAAGTCATTTTCAGACAAAAGAAAATTTACATCAGAATCGACCGCCACTTTCAGCGAAATACGTCATTCTCAGCAAATCCATTTAGATATAAATCTGGTGCTACTTTTCCACACAGCATGTAATTTTTGCTGGCTCTTTAAATCAGAGTGGATTGACTGAACATGGTCTTTATCAGTCACCGACTTCACACAGTTAAACACATTCGTACCTTGGTGCTGCTGAAGAAAAACACATTCTTTGTACCCAGTAATCTGCATTACACTGCAATCCTACACTTCATTCCTTACATAATTTCCCCATTGAAGCAATAGTTTAACATTTAGAGGAATACTATTCTTTGTCTTCTGGAGAAAAGTTAATTGATACCGATGTCAGAAATGTGTGTTAAATATAAGGCTACAGCCAGGAGCTACTTAGCTTAGCTTACGACAAAGACTTTCACACATGGACTAAACCCTGGTTGCCCTCCGTTGGTGGCCCGGCCAACGCCAGAACCAGGTTCCTCTTTGGAGACAACCTGGTCGACATCAGCCTCTGAACCCTCTCCGTTGGGCGTCTCCGTCAACACACTGCCTGTGGGGTCCCACCTTCGCCGTTAACCGCCTGTGGGGTCCTGCCTCCTCTATCGGCCTTCCAAGGGGATCTTCCCAGTGCCTGTTCCTGCCCGTCTTGTTCCTGCCTGTGTTCCCGTCGTAGAATTAAAATAAAGTCACTACATCTACTCTGCCTGCCTCGACTGCATTCCTGGGTCCAAACTTCACTTCGACCTGCACCCAGACCCTGACAGAGGTATCAGACACATAGTATACATTATTGAGCTGTGACCAGACAGTCCAAGACACAAAGTATGTGGTTCAATTTTTGGTTATACACAAATTAAGTGCATTTTCATAAGCCTGAGGTACAGCAGAGGAATAAAAATCATACTTTAATGTCAAGTACTGAGAACAAAATGCCCCCAGAAGTGAGTTTCTCTGTCACTCAAATAGAAAACAATGTACAGTGATCCACAGGGAACCCTTTTGGGGTGTCCCAAAAGGTATTTTATGCAGGGCTTTTCTTTTATCTGAAATGCTGCCACCTGGGTATTATGTGCCACTGCTCCAGGATCAACATCCATTTGTCTAAATCCAGCTCTTTCAACACTTATGCATGAGTAGCTACATATCCTTGAAAATAAAACAGCTTATTGCCTCAGTTACAGTCTTCAACCAGGATGAGTCTGCAAACACAGAGGCACAGGTTTTTTAGCATCGATTTCACAGGCATAAACAATCTTGCACACACTCACTTTCTTCTAAACAAGCAATTTGGCTTTGGTACATCCAATCACATGCATGATCGACAGGCACTAGCTAATGTTTAAACTTTAAACATTATTTTCTCCACAGCCCAATAGCAGATCATCCACAAGCCCTGCAGGAGCACTGATTGGTGCATTTAATGCACGAGATGAAGGGCTTCAGCTCGCCTCACCACATCTGAAATCGAAGAAGCGGGATGGATTTATTATAAACAGCTGAGAGAAGGAGTTCAGATACTGATATAGAGATAATGTGAGAAGATGGAGAGATGGATTAACACGCTCGAAAGCTGTCTTTTGTAAAGGGAAGACAGAGAGGGAAAGAAAAGTTGGTGTGAGAATGAGGGATACAGAGAGATTAATAGAACTTGAAGCGAACAGAAAGACAGCCAGTTCCCCACTGGAAAAAAAAACATTCATACGAAGAGAGATTTCTCTCTGCGGGAAACTGGATGGGTCATGTTTAATTTCATGTTCAGTTCATCTCAGACTTTTTCCTCCATCGTCTCCAATTTCTGCTTTCTCTGTGCCCTTCCTTGTCTGTATCTTTCCCTCGCTCTTCCCCAAACACACAGCTCCTTACAGAATGAGTGATGGAACAAACGACGAGAAGGCATACGGCACAGAGAAAAGAAAAGTCGGGGCAGATGGGAAGGATGGAGCGAGGAAAGAGGGAGGGCCATAGAGCCGGTGTCGTTTCTTTTTTTGGGGACAGGACAGTATAAATAGGTGGTCACTGTGAACCCGGCTTGTGCTACGCACACACCTAAGTACTATTTTCACGCGCACACACTGCAGCAGACGGAGGTTATGGGTGAGGCACTGTACATGATGTGACCTAGATGGTGGAAACTAGGCTATTAAGAACACACACACACACACACAGACTGTAACACAGTTGGCCTGACGTACAGTATGCAGGTCGCTTTCATGCGGCCAGTTCTGCGTAAGAGACATATTTACATTATAGTTTTATGCAGGGTAATAAGGGGTACTTATTTTTAATATACTTTATATAATTTCTTTGGGGGGGGGGGTTGCTGACAAGTGATTTTTCTGTCAAATGACTGTTCAGCTTATGAAAACAACTGTATAATGTCTTCTCTTTTTAAAAAAATAACCCTGATGATCTCACCATCAGGGTTAACTTGACTTGAGCTTGAGGCTTACAAAATTCCCCAGAAAACAAATTTGTTACAAACTGGAGGTGTGAGATTTATATAAGTGTACATTTATGGGGAATGGTGGACTAATAAAAGATGCTCTCCAGTTGAATTATTTTGTATTTGTTTCTCGTGGTTTCGCCAACTTTATGGATATGAAATACTAAGTCATTGCACTGTTATTACTTTGGAGCAGTGGAACAAGGCAAATGTGTCAGCAGACAGTCAGCACATCCAGGATTCATGTCTCGGGCCCTTTGATCAATGTAAGTCAAACATTCACTCTTTTAGCCCTGTTTTGGTCTCCACCGACTCTCCACTGACTGGACCGAAAAACTATGAGCTGAAAGACGGTGAAAAGCTCCACAGAGCTGAGGGGAACAGTCAGTCAGCTACCAGCAACCCCTTTCACCTTACACATAGTGATAGTCCACTGGTAATATAAAAAATGTGGATTAATGCAGTTTCAGTTCAGATATCTCTCTGTCCTGTAGTCTTCATCTTTCTCTGTTCCTTGTGTCTCTGTTTCTACCTGGCTGTCAGGTTGACTCGGCCCCCTGTCCCCCTGGATGGCCCGCTGGTGATTTGTCAGTCTAGCTGTGAATTTGGCTGATGAGCCATTTGCCTTTCAGGCTGCCAGTTTGTCTGTCTAGATCGCTATCTCTGTCTTTTACTGCTTTTCCCTTCCTGAAACATGCTAATCTCTGGGGACTTTAATCATGCCACTCCTGGACAATACACTGGCTGCTTTTCACCAGTACGTGGACTGTAACACCAGGGGGAAGAGGACTTTAGACCTGATGTATGCAAACGTGAAGGATGCATACAGAGCCACCCCCCTGCCTGCCCTGGGGAAAGCAGACCACAATCTGGTCCTGCTCAAACCTCACTACACACCAAGAGTGAGGCGAAGGAGCAGTATAGAAGAAAAATAGAACAAAGGATGCAGAACAACAACATGAGGGAGGTGTGGGAGGGGATGAAGACCATCACTGGCTGCAGCTCCAAGAGAGGTGCCCCCATTGAGGGGGATGTGGGAAGGGCAAACCAGCTAAACCAGTTCTTTAACAGGTTTGATCACCCCAACCCATTCACACCTCTGATCACAGCAGCCCCCACCCTCCTACTCCCACAAGCCGACACCAGCAAAAAAGAAGACACCTCCCCTCCCCCCCCCTCCCCCCTCACACCATCCATGACGATCACAGCTGCTCAGGTCTGTGGAGAGCTGAGGAGGCTGCGTCCCCAGCAAAGCTGCAGGTCCAGATGGAGTATCACCGCGACTACTGAAGGCCTGTGCGAGTTAGGAGCTGGGACACCCCCTTCCAGCGCATATTCAACCTGAGCTTGGGACAGGGGAGGGTTCCCCAGCTGTGGAAGACATCCTGCATCATTCATTCCAGTCCCTAAGAAACCACACCCTGGCGAGCTGAATGACTTCAGGCCGGTCGCCCTGACGTCGCACGTGATGAAGACCATGGAACGGCTGCTGCTCCATCACCTGAGGCCACAGACCCACCACGCTCTTGACCCTCTGCAGTTTGCTTACCGGGAGAAGACGGGAGTGGAGGATGCCATCATCTTCTTGCTCCACCGATCTCTCTCTCACCTGGACAGAGGCAGTGGTGCTGTGAGGATTACATTCTTGGACTTCTCCAGCGCCTTCACTAACACCATCCAGCCACTGCTCCTCAGGGACAAACTGACAGAGATGGGAGTTGGATCACACCTGGTCGGCATGGATCACAGACTACCTAACTGGCAGACCTCAGTATGTCAGGCTGGGGGACTGTAGGTCTGACACTGTGGCCAGCAGCACAGGAGCACCGCAGGGAACTGTGCTCTCTCCGGTCCTGTTCACCCTGTACACGTCCGACTTTCAGTACAAGTCAGAGTTCTGTCATGTACAGAAGTTTGCGGACGACACAGCCATCGTGGGCTGTATCAGGAGTGGACAGGAGGATGAGTACAGAGAACTGATCAAGGACTTCATCACATGGTGTGACTTCGAACCACCTGCTCCTCAACACCACCAAGACCAGGGAGATGGTGGTGGACTTTAGGAGACCCAGGCCGCACACAGAGCCAGGTCATCATCAAAGGGGACTGTGTGGAGGTGGTACACACCTTACAAATACCTGTGAGTGCAGCTGGATGATAAACTGGACTGGACTGCCAACACAGACGCTCTGTGCAGGAAAGGACAGAGCCGCCTGTACTTCCTCAGAAGGCTGGCGTCCTTCAACATCTGCAAGAAGCTGCTACAGATCTTCTACCAGTCTGTGGTAGCGAGCGCCCTCCTGTACGCAGTAGTGTGCTGGGGGCAGCCTCAAGAAGAAGGACGCAGCGCGCCTGGACAAACTGGTGAGGAAGGCAGGCTCTGTCGTTGGCACAGAGCTGGACAGCCTGACATCTGTGGCAGAGCGACGGACGCTGAACAGGCTCCTGTCCATCATAGACAATCCAAGTCATCTACTGCACAGCGCCATCTCAAGGCAGAGGAGCAGCTTCAGTGACAGACTCTTGTCACTGTCCTGCTCCACGGACAGACTGAGGAGATCGTTTCCTCCCCCATGCCATACGGCTCTACAACACCACTCGGGGGGAGCTGATAACTCAAACAAGCTCCGGACTCACCACACACTCACACCACGCACCTTGGACACACGCACTTTATCACACACACACACACACACACACATCTATATATGGACTCAAGTGTGTACAAACTGACTGTTGCACAACTGTATGTCACACACTGCCATTTTGCACAGCTGCACCTTTGTAGAAGGACTACTAGATACTTACTTCATATTTTTAATTTTCTACGGTTATTGTTATTTCACATTGTACTTTTACCTTCTATTTTATTTTATTATAGTTTCTTTTTGCATCTTACTGTACTTACTGCATGCCCTTAAGTTTTCTACCTTTCAATGCTGCTGGAAATGTGAATTTCTCTTGGAGATCAATAAAGTATCTATCTATCTATCTATCTATCTATCTATCTATCTATCTATCTATCTATCTATCTCTCACACACACACACACACTTATTAGTTCATAGCCAAAGTGACCAGCGAGAAGGTCCAAAGCATCATCTCATGCAGTCATACCTTGGAGGAGGGCAGAGGTGATTATTGCGCCAACAGTGAGTTCTAGATGAGCTCTGTCTTTTAATTTTTTTCCCTTCCTGAAACACACACACACACACACACACACACACACTTGTTTCTTGGTATTTAGACTCAATCA
Organism: Scortum barcoo; assembly: GCA_023238725.1. Taxonomy (NCBI): domain Eukaryota; kingdom Metazoa; phylum Chordata; class Actinopteri; order Centrarchiformes; family Terapontidae; genus Scortum; species Scortum barcoo. Next base: position 17,417,773 of record CM041547.1, read on the forward strand.
CTGGTTGGACAGCCGACCTTGATGAAGCCCTTTGATTTTGACCACGCCAGTATTTCTGCTCCGCTGGGGACTTTGATTCGGAGGGCTTTTTTTGTCCCCCCCTGTGATGCACTGTAGTCACTCTTTCCTACTCACTGCAGTACTTCCCTCCTCCAGAGAAACAGTGACGCAAACTGCCATCTACTGCTCAAAATGCAATAATGCACCCTTGCTCTCTTTACCACTCCTCTCCTCAAACCACTAAACACTTCAGGTTTTTGGAAAAAAAGGTTGTGGTAGGTTTTAAAATGCTTAATGGTGACTGCATTTCATTCTGCTTCATGCAGCTGTTTTCTCATTGATAATGAGGCCTGGAAGGAAACCTGCTGGACCATTTAGATGACACATCTATTCAAAACTGCAATGCTTCACTGACTGCAAGAGATGTCACCAATGCTCGATATTGATTTTGAGTTTTTTCCTCTGGAAGACTTGTTTTCAAAGAGAGCAGTTTATTGCACCAACAAACCACATGTTGCCATATGAAAAATGTCTTGTCTTCCATGTTGTCACTATTAACCAAATGTTTAAAGTAATTTGAACACACTGTAGGCATGTGGTTGGGCAAGGAAATCAGGATGGTTTTTGAAGCAGTAACACACAAAGTCCCATTAGTGATTTGTTGAGGCCTACGGGGCCAGAACAGCTGGATTTGATGGCACTGGAAAGTCTGTATGACCTCTGGTAACAAATGCATATCCTCTGTCATTTTCTCACAGGCCAAAGGCCACAGCAGGAGCATGAACCTTAATGAACCCTCATGAATAGTAATGAACAGTGTGATACAGTATTGATTACTCTGCACAGATAGGTCAGAGTGGGCTCAGCTGCACGACAGCATCCATCCACAAAGCTGGTAGGGGTTCACCGTCTTGCTCAAGGACGCTTCAGCAAAGCAGATGTTTGCTCTCATGGGACTGACTCGAACCAAAAACCCATCGGGTGAAAACATTCCACCCTGCTGCCTGATGAAGAGGAGTGGATTGCTGCCTCCAGCAAAAAAAGAAAGATACAGCTGTTCAGTTTGGGATTTGGTAGGCTTCAAAGGTTCAAGAGTGCAATATTCTGCCAAACTCACTCTTCTTTCAGACACGTCTGTCCTTTTTCTAATTCATGAGCCCGCTGGTGGATTAGTGCAAATGAAAGTGCAGCCATTAGCCCCATCGGAACAGGATAGCTTTTACTGGAGGGGGTCAGGGTGACTGAAATATCATCTCTATGCTTAAAGACATAAAAGACTAACAAAATGCAAAAAGCTATTTTCCTTATATACTGCAAACTCAAGCACCTACAATATCTTACAGGACCCTCTCTTCCAAAATATGAATATTATTGTTCAGTAAACTTAGATTGACCTCTGAAACATTTTAGTTCAATGTTTGAGTTAATAAAACAAAAGACTGACCAACACACCAGACTTTACTATAAGCTTTTGCTATTACAAACTTTTCATGTTCGTGGACGTAACTTATTGATTTTTGTGTGCTTTTGTATGGCACAGACTCATGTGAAATGATGACATGTTGCACATCCCTGTAAGGGTAATAACAAATAAACAGTCATATTGAGTACACTGTCATACTATTGTAATCTGGAATCATACAAATAGCCAAAATTGTGCAAAGGGAATCAAATTTTGTAGGACAAGCTTCTAGGCAGACGCACTACGTCTATGTGCTGTGACATGAGTATGACACAGTGCTACAGTGTTTTTTGGAGAATTGCAATAGCATATTAAGGAGAGACTATGAATCATCTTTTACTATAAGAATACTCCTATAGTAGACACAGAGTAGCGGAGGTGGCTGTATCTGTGATTTTCAGTCACAGTGGGTGTGGAGGGGGCTGCAGAAATGACTGTTGAGCCTTCTGGAGGTGTTGTGAGTCTAATTAAATGAAACATCTGTGATGAAAGGATAAGCCCAGTGTCGTAAAACAACACTCACAAACTCAAGCATGTAACACTGAGAATAAGAGGGGGATAAATATGGTGCTGGCTGTGAGAGGGATTTGGTGGGCTCCATAGTGGCTACCTGTGGGTTGGAACTTAACTCTTTTGACCTCTGAATGCTCAGCTTGCAGCACAAAGACCTGAGACATCAAATTCTATGTTGCAGTAAATTGATTAATGAAAATTATTTACTGTATTCAAAGAGCTGACACACATTTTTGCTACATACTTGGATGGCTCCAGTTGTTGCAGCTTTATATCAGAGTAGTCTGTTTTTATTGTATTACAAATAATATTATATATTATATTGGTTCTGTGGATAGATGATGTGACATGCAAGCAGTATATCCAAGCATCAACAGAAAGTATGACAAATATGTTTGCATTTCCACATCTATTTTTCTCTGCTAAAGAGGCAAAACAAAACTGGTTTGGCAAAAAGAAAAAAAGCATAGTGGATAAAACACACTGTACTTCACTTGGTGATGTAACAGCATACTTAAGCAGCAGAGGAAAACATCCAAATGAGTCAAATTTGGGAAGCGAAACGGAAGAGTTCCATCTTGTTTCGCTGCTTTCCCCCATTTTGATTTTGATTTTTATTCTACATTTATATTTCAGGTGTTTTGCAGAACCTCTTATCCAGTGAGGTTTACATGTACGACCAAAGGAAGAGCTTGGATTCCCACGTCTCTGACATTTCAAGTCGGAGAACGAAACGCAAAGTAAAACCTGTTTATGCACCTTGTGATAACGTTTAATAGAGCCGTGCTACTATAAGCTCTGCAGGAAAGGGCAATAGTTTAATAAACTCAATGGGTATAGCTTGGAGGAACATAAAATGTGCTTTTCAAATATAGTATTTTAACTTGTCAAAGCAGAGATATAAACTATAAACAATAAATCTGATGACATGAATTAAGAATAGAGTTAAGGAAAGCAGGCCATTATAAGTGTGTTTAACAAATCATTTAAAAGCCTGTCTGTTATACTTAGAAGGAATGATTTAATAGACAACACTTCCTCTTCTCAGATAGGACATGACAAGGCCTTTCAGCTCAGACAGTCTATATACACACACACACAGACATATATATATATATATATATACATATATATATATATATATATATATATATATATATATATATATATATATATATATATATATATATATATATATATATATATATATATATATATATATATATATATATATAAACTGTCTGTCTGGACACCAGAGGACAGAAAAAGAAACAGGTGTTAAATTTTCAGCATGATGTGAGAGAAACCCTCTCTCTCTCTCGTTGTCAGTTTCTGACTCTCTCTCGCTCTTTGAGATAAACACACACAAAACACACATCCGTACACTGTCCCAAATTTATTTCTGCTTTACAGAACAAACACGTTACACACACATCATGTCTCTGCTCACTGAAACCACTCACTGGTGCAGAAACCCCTACTTTGACTTTGTGTTACTTTGTGTGTATTAGAGTGTGTGAGTGTGTGTCTTTCCATCTGGCAGAAATAGACAACAAGAAGTTTTTTTTCCTTCTCCTTGCTGCAGTCAAACACTCCAGCACACACTAAAAAGGCTGAGGAAGCACATAAGAAAATAAGGAGCCATAATGGCCTCATGGACGATGTGAAATGCTTGATCAACTTCACTGCAGAGACGGTTGGGTAGTTTGTACCTTGAGCGGGTGTTGATGCCATACTTAACAAACCACACTGCTCTTCTTGTTGCTAAAGGAACAGTACAGCACCCGTGAAATGTGTTGATGTAAAACCATTTATGTCTTTGGAGAGAAGAGGTAAGGTCAGACAATCTGACATTAGTTAAACTAATTAAGGCAGCTCAAATTCATTCTCTGTTGATACAGGCAGTCTCTGTGGACAAAGACAGTAGTGTTTCACCTAACATAGGGTTACATGTTCCCTTGATCCATGGCAGGCATTAACAATAACTATTAGAAACTAACAGAAACAGCCAATCTTCTCCTTGTCAGTCTCATGTGCCTATGCAGGTCATATAGAGGCACCAGTTTTAAAATAAATTCAGACCGACTGCCAGTTAAAAACTCCACAGAGCAGTTTTTTCTTCTATGTCAACTATTCATATAGAATTTAGTTCTGACGTGATGCTGTACAGGTCAAGTGCGAAGACTGTAAATAAACATATTTGTACAAACAGAAGAAGAGGAAAGCATACATCATCAATCCGTCTCAGGGGAATTTAGTTAATATTTTACACACGTACAGGCCCGATATACACACATCAACACACAGGACCTATACACATGCATATGGAGTGATGTCAGAGCGAGGGGGCTGCCTCACAGGGAACCTCAGTAGAGGACTGGCTCCTCTCCAGCTACCACACACTCCATACTGACTGCTTCAAGCTGGACTTAAACCGACAACCCTGCAGTTCCCAAGCCAAATCCCCACAGGCTGAGTTACCACCGCCCTCGGAAATTATGGTCAAAAACACAGAAAGAGTTCAAAAGTGATGGAGACATGCTGAATTATATAGCTAAGAGTAATTTAGCCCACTATTTACAATATGATTGTAAAAAAAAAAAGAAAACTGTAATAATTAATAGTTTTGAATAACATCCAGTCTAAAATCTCACAATTAGGAACATGATGGGTGGTATCACTGAAGGAGTATATCAGGTAGAAAGCAGGTGAACCACTGCTGTAAGGTGCCTGTCGATTTCCCTTCCTGGCAATTCTTCTTAGTTTTGTGTTCAGTGATGTCTTTAATTGATTCAGGTTAACATGAATGTTAAAACTAATCAGTGTATCAGCAGCTTTTGTAATGTCGGAGATTCGCTGGCATAACACAGTTCAGTCAGTTTAAAATTCCAATGAGGCGTCTGAATCCAATTTCAGGTGACAGACGCATGTCGGCTCTGAGGCAAACAAGGTGATGATGGACACCTGACTGAAATATAATCCCTGTACTTTTCACTTAAAGCCTAAAGACATCAACAAAACACAAACAAGGGTACTAAGTACTTTTTAAACTATACTGCACCTATAAACATCTCACAGCAATGCTTCTTTAATTGAACATCGTCTTCTAATAACCTGAGCTTTTAAACATTTTAACACAATGTAAAATGCTATCATTGAACTGACCTAATAAACCTGAACTTTAACTTACCTGTAATATCCTGTCATTAAAAGCATTTTTGACTGTAATGAATCTCCAAATTGAGCATTTGGCAACATGTCACACTTCTGAAAATATTGTATTTTCAGGAGGTCTTCAGCAAGTCAGGGAACTGGTCTGTAAATGAGTTTGCTGTTGGCTCAATCAGCCTTCATCACATCTGACTCTCATCTCATCGCACGTCTGTCTGTCTCAATCCATTCAGTGTCAACACTATGTCAACACTCTGAGGCTGAAAGGAGGAGACGAAGGAGCCAGAGACTGAAACAGATAGAGAGCGACAAGTTTCCCAATTTGGAGGAGGAAGGGAGATTTCAAATGTAAGCTTAAAGTCAACAGGACAAATCAATGTGGGTTTCTCTACATTTAGGTTGAGATTTCACCATTCGGCCTTTAATAGATCAAGGAACAAGGTCAAGTGTAATGTTTTTTGTTTGTTTTTTTTCATTTATAAAGTAATTTGAAAATTTGAAAATGTGCAGTATATCACGTAAGTGCCCCTAAAAAGGCACATACTGTATAGTGTGTATATATATATATATATATATATATATATATATATATATATATATATATATATATAGATATAGGGATGAGCTGGATATTAGTCCAAGGCCACTGGCACGATGACACACAGTGGAGGAAATGTTTGGTCTAGACAGACTTACACATAAAGAGAAAGAGAGTGAGAGAGAATCCAGGACAGCTGGTTTTTCATCATATAATGTGGCCAGTTCAGTCATAGAAAAACAAGTGTGTGTATACGTGTGTTTGTGTGTGCGTAATCTGTTCTCTTGTCTGAGCATCATAATTTATATCTCTACGTATTTACACCCTAATAGGTAATCACTCACACACGTAGTTACACTGACCTCGTTAGGCTGTGTGCATCCATGCATGTGTGTGTGATTATTTCTGGATTTGTTATCATTTTTGCGTGTATGAAAATTTGTGGGCGTATAACCATCACTATCTATTCGGAATATTCGTTTTTGTTTAAAATGTCATTATAAAATAAATATATAACTCATTTGAGAACTCCATGAAGTCTTTTTAACAGCTCCACAGAATAAAAAACTGCAAGGAGTCCAGATGTATTTTACTTGATAAATGTCTACAAACTTATACAAAGTTATTATTATTAGTAGTAGTAGAATTATTATTAGTAGTAGTAGTATTATGCTGAAATGTCTTCTTTTGAATAGCTTCTTTTTCTCCTTTGACTTCTAACTCTAAGGAGCTTTTCCTGTCCAGAGAATGAAAAAGCACCAAGCTTTCACACCCACACTCCTCTCAGCCTGTCCATTTCCAACTCTTTGCACCTTTGTTTAGGCAATAAGTGACTTTTTGCAGAAGGGCAATTTCCACTAAGTAAGGATCTGACTCAAGTCTCGTTCCGCTTGTTCCCAGAGGTCAAACTTAGCTGGGAAGTAGAGAGACAGATAGAGAGAGGGTGCTTGTTTGTGCGGTAAACTTGTGCCCTCCTTTTAGAGTTGCAGTCTCAAAGTGCTGGCTTGGCTGTTCCGAGGGAAAGAAAGAGCGAGGAGGTGCAGAAGGAGCAAGAGGACAGACAGCAACTTTAAGCAACACTCAGAGAAGTGGCGGTCGGTCAATTATGACCACCCCTGCCACCCATCCCTCATTATTGCTTCCTCTGTCGGGCTTGCTGCGTCTGTCAGACACTTTTAACCCTGCTGGACTAATAAGTAAGCGTGGGAGTTGGCGTCGGCCTGAGGTTTAAGTACAGCTGACCGTGTCCAAGCTAATCAGGTTGGACACTATCCCCAACAAGGCCACCACTACAGCAGAAACAAGTAATTAGAGATGGGAATAATAAATGTTCACATGTAGGCAATATGTATACAATGAGAAAAAACACACACACACACAAACATGCACACACAGGAATGCAAGAGATTACTCTCTGAGGGCAAAAAGAGCTAGTCCACGCAGAACAGAGAGTTATTACCTGCAACACTTATTTAAACAAGGAGGAGGGGAACGGTGGGATGAAGAGAGGGACGGAGGGAGACAGAGATCCTGTGAACGCAATAACGCTCTTAATGGCGAGGAGAATATTAACAGGGTGTGGAGGCAGTCTCAAGGGCATATGCAAATCCTATTCTGTAGGTGGCCGGATGTGTTGCGTGAGCTTGTGTTTATAGTGCTGTGTTTCTGTGTATGGAGTCAAGCTCGGTCAGAGACCAAGCTAAGCATGGCGCACATTACTGTGCATGCTGGGTCAGGGGGTAATTAATCACTTTGAGAACACTTCATAGGCTATTTCATTTTATAGTCTGATAACTTTTCATAACAGGTCAATTGTGATATAAAACACATTGAAGCAACTGCAAGTGTTGATATGCGGCTCTGAGTTACTCGGGTGAGATAGATGAAAGGCGTATGACTAGGTCTGTCTTTTTTTTCTAGATATTTAGAGTTGATTTACCCATCCACTTGATAAACACCACAGGAAGGTACATAGGTCTGCAATGTACCCCAAAGCTCACTTCAGCACAAAGCTCGCCTTCCTAATTTCCCAATTTGCAAAATGTTTCCATGGCTTGGTTCCCAGAACAAGAGGCTGACTTTCTCATTTAGAGTCTTGCCTGAGAAATGATTAAGACCCCTGGTGTACATTATGAAATACATCTGAGCAGCCCTCAAATAACACATTTACTGATAACTCTGACTATCTGGAGTCGGTCAGTCAGTGTTCATTCTTATTTTCCCATTAAATACCAGGACTTTGACCCAACCTTAACCAAATGTTGCTTCACTTTACAGAAAGTAACTAATGAATGAATACATACATGGAAATATAGTTTGTGATGTTGTCAAATTATTATATACACTTGCAAGGAAATGATCTATTTTGGGTGAATATGATGCTTTAGAAATTTGTCTTTTTGCAGTTGGAGGTTTTGTGTGCCAGAGTTTCTGCATGTGTGGTTTTTTTTTTTTTTTTGGGGGGGGGTGCGATTTGTGCTTCAGGAGAAGATAATGGGACTCTCCCCTCCTTTTTCTATCAAAGAGAAGAAGATAAGAGATGATAAGACTCACAACAGTTTTTGATTGGAGGATTAAACTTTTATCAGCCTTGGCATGGGAGCCTCGTTGCAGCCTCTTGATCATCAATAAATATTGATGGAGGGATCATCAATCATTTATTAAAGCCATGAGAAGTGACAGACAACACAAAATCTCTTAGAGGTTAAAAAGAAATGCCATCATCTGTTTCCCTTCTGTCAATGAGGCGAAACTCGTCGAGGCTACTGTTTAAAGATCTTGTCAATTTGGGCAGAAATAAAGGGAAGATGATTTTTCATCAGAGAACACAAAAATATCACCACTGACATCCTTGTTGTTTTTTAAGGGTCAAACATCTCATCTCGTGTCATAAACTGCATTGCTTCTTTTTACATTAAGATGAATATTGACGTTTGTTCTTTTTTATTTTATTTTATGTTTTCATTTTAATTTCCAGTAGAGATTACTGACTGGGCATCCTGTGCATATCAACTGTTATTAAAAATAGCAGTTTTTCCTGTTTCTGGTTGAGTGATGAGGTCATCTGTGGAAGACTGACATCATAAACTCGGCAGAGCCTTGTTTCACAGTGTGGACTGGTGGTGAGGCAGTGTGGGGCATTAGTTTACATCTGTGGTGACAAATTTATCATCCCGGGGCTGTCAGCAGTATGTCACTGTCTTTACACCCCAAAGCCTACAGCGATCTTGGGGATTTGACAGATTTGTGTTTATGTGTGTGTGAGAGACTGAGGGAGAAGGATGGGTCTCCCCAAAGCGCCCTCACCTTAAATGACCTTGCATCAAAGTGATGTAATGACACAAAATATTGATGCTATAGAGTAACGATGTGAACTCTTTCCTTGTGTTTCCCTCTGCTCACACCATTGTGTACACACATACAGTAGCTGTTCACCTATAATGAGATGTATCTGTTTAATGGAAAGATAGACAGTACTGCCAACTCTGTCAGTTCACCAACTAAATGACTACACTTTCCCCTTGAAGACAGCAAGAGCAACGATAGCAATGCAACAACACTATTAATGTTATTAAATGTAAAAATGAATTCACCCCAGCTTTGTAAATGTCACACATTAAACCAACAACTTATGTTGGTGCTCTAACATAAAAGTGTGGAAAACTGAAATTCTAAATGTTTACTTGGAAAGTCACTGATTCACAAGATAAAAAAGTTAAGTGCTTTTAGCTTGTTTTACTGTATTTATCCAAATCAGTTGTGCACACACACACACACACAATGGCAATGGCAACATGACACTACACAAAAAAGAATCCTGGAGCACAAGTGGCACAGTGGTAAATTCCCATCCACTACAAGATACATGACCTCATCCATTGAAGCAAAACACCCCAGTTTAATTTCCAGTAACTCTACCTAAGTAACTCTAATCCAGTGACATTTTTTTTTTAATCCAACATCAGTGCATCTTCTGTACGAATGTCATACACCCATTTGTGTTATTTTGGAGACTGGTGATGTGAAATTTTATCCAATGCAAGCTGGAACGCTGAAGCTTTGTCATGACACAGAGAGGTAATCCTGCCTAGATGAGTGCGCCTCCACAATGTGTGAGCTCAGCTGTAAACCAGCACCACCACTTTTACCATGTGTAGAATTTGGGGTGATGAATCATCTTATGTTTGTGTATGACTCGGTGTGTGTGTGTGTGTGTCTCTATCCATTTACTGCATGTCTCTCTCCGCCTGAAGAAGAATAGAGGGAATGACAGTTTGGTTTGAAAATTAAATCAGTTTACTGTAGCCCTCGACAGTTGAGCTTATTCTGCATAATGGTCCAGAAATAGTTCACTATGAGTAATTTCAGAGACAGAGAGCCTGGCAGGTCTACTCAATAAGCACTCAGTCTACAGTATAGTGACACATCTTGCACAGTGAAAATAGGGAGTTAATGAAACCACTCACGCACAGACAGAGGGAGAGTGATTCACACATTGCTGATAAATGTAATTGTAGGGAGGGTTCAATTGCTGCCTCTAAAATATGAGATTTCGACAAAGGTCTTCAACACTAGCGGGCGGATTACACTTGACATCTTATTAACACCCACCCTCTCCTCTCTAACTGCCTCTCCGTCTTTCACTGTCTCTCTTTTCGCTACAACTCTTTCTGCGTCTCTGCCTTTTATCGCCCTAACTTCTTTTTTATCCACCCTGCCCTTTCTCACTCATATTCCCCAGACCTGCCATTACCCCATTACATCAAATGTAAATTACTAAAGAAAACTGTTAATTAAGTATGCTCAGCTACTGGTAAGGTTACGAAAACATTCATAAAGCGTTTGATTATGCTGCCATTTTATAATTAGCACTGAGTGTGCACTTCATTTACAGGGAGACAACTAAATGTGTCACATGTGAAAGATGGATAGACAGACCGACAGAGCTTTGACCTTAGCAATCAAAGGCACAGAAAGAGGAAAACAAAGAGGCACTCTCCCTGTCTGTCTCTCCGGTCTTGTCCCACCACGCTCACCCCTCTCTCCCTTGGTTGTCATGGTGATTAATAGAGACCTTAAGTCCACAGTGGGTCCAGAAGCTGTGATTAGAGGAGATTGCACCTGTCTCTCACACACACACACAGACAAACCAACAAGGCAGACAGAGGTGACCCGAACACGGACCCGGCTGTATCTCTTCTCAGATAAACAGAGAGACTCAGGTCATCAATCGAGCATTGACAGCAGCCACACTGAGGGGTCAGTGTCACAGTTATAGATTATACAGGAGCACTGCAAACTTTGCAGCAGGACTCCATGGTCAGACCACAGCGTTCTGTATATCAGCCTGTAAACCCCAACACTGACGCCAGCAAGGTGGCAAGGCAAGGTCAGCTTTTCAGCTTGACTTCCATGTATAAGGTCTACATGATGTTTCATAGTCCCATGGAGAGATTTCTCAAGTGAAGTGACAGGTAAATATAGAAAACAGCTCAATAATGTTTTCACTTATTACCAATCATATGCACTCACAGGCCACTGTTTGAAATACAAAATACTTTCAGGAACTTCTGATTGCCTTCCAAGGAGTGGACTATCTCAGGTGCTGAAAGACTGATTAAATGAGTTTTAAAAAAAATGTTTTGATGATTTAATGTAACAATCAGAAAAACATTGAGTAATCAATAAATTCTCTATTCTTAAAAGTTGTACCAAAGTGTACCGTCCGTCTCTGCTAGCGTCGTGAGTATGTTACAGTGACAGAACAAAGACAACAAAATGAAAATGTTTGAGATCATAACTTCAAGTTTAACACAATCACGTTTAACAATCACCTCAGTCAGTTATTTAAAACCATCTAAGAATGTCAAATGAACTCAAGACTTAAATACACTGTCATATACAATAGAGGGTTTACACTGATTATCGAATTGTTGCTCCTTTTTTTCTAGTGAAGTTTCTTAGCTTCCCCCTGGGGTTGGTCTACCTAAACAGGCCCAACCCTGAACCCATAACCAAAACTTCTCAAGTCAACTCCAGCAGATTAATCTACTTTTCTGTCATTGATATATTTTGACGTATTCCACACAACCATTGCTTCACAAAGAAATAGCTGAATATACTATTTCTGGTTTATTCCTATTTCTAAGTCAGTAATGTGACACAGAAGCAGCATATTTGCATACTTAGCTATAATGTTGTGGGAAAACTGTGTTTAAACATGCAAGTCAGCGACAGAGAAGGGGAGTATCCTGCAGGAGTGGTTTGTGTAGTTTCAATTGACATTTTAACAAATTTTAGTGCAGTGACTGCTGAAATCTATTGGAACGAGAATGCTGCAAACTTTTCAGAGCCGCCTTTCAAGCCTACATGGGAAAAGTATTTTATATTCAAAGAATACATTTTCAATCAAGCATTACTATAAGACGCTTGTGCATGTGTCCCAATGACTGACTTGGAAGGAAATTGTTCACTCTGAAAGGCCAGGAAGTTTCCAAGTGGGAACTATTGATTGAACTCTGACTGACTGTTGCCCAGTATTACTCTATTATTAATATTCTATTAAAAGTATTCAAAATGAATCAACTGACAACAAGCTTATTAACAACAATCAGTCACTCTTGTGTGTGTCATGCATGTGCGAGTGTGTCATGCATCTTGCATGTTTTGAGTTTTTTGTGCTCCCATGTGTGTGTGTATGTGTGCGTGTGCTTGTGCATGTGTGGTGCATGATTGAGCATGCACGTATGACAGGTGCAGCACCGCATGGAGAATTTCCGAATACAGCATGTTAAATCTCTATGAGAAGTAGGATCCTATATATCTCCACCATAATGAGCCATCAGCTGCCACGCTCCGCAGACAAGAGCTGGGGCATAGATCAACTGTCAGAGCCATGGTGCGTGTGTGTGTGTGAGGGTGTGTGATTCCACTAAGAAAGTGCTACGTCAGTTCAGGTTATTTTAGGAATAGAGGCACACAAAACTAATTGAAAAAAAAAAGCCGTTTGGGTGCTGCTATTCCACTCTACCCATTTTAGAGACAAATTGGATGACAAAGGGAACATAAAAGATGACAAAAAAAAGAAAAGGCTGAATGTGTAATTGGAGTAGAGGCGATAAAAAGAAGCCTGATGTGCACAGAGTGGATAAAGAAAATGTTTTTAAAAGGACAGAGACGGAGAGAAAGAGAAAAGAAATGTGGGATCATGCTTTGGTTCTCTGTAAGAAGAGAGAGAGGCGGAAACTCTAATTAAGGATAAGAGACTCTTTCTGTCTCTCTCCTTTCTTTTGTGTGTCTCAGCAACTTTTACAGCACTTCTTTTTTCCTCCCCCCCTCCTCTCTTTTTTTTCTCATTTACTGCAGTGGCAAGCACATTCCCCCACTCTCTGTTCAGTGCCTGCAGCATGGGAGAGTGCTGTATGGCCGCCTCTCAGGGCACACACACACACACACACACACATACAAAAATGCATACAACCCACACACTTGCATTTGTAACTTCTGCATTTGGGCACGAATAAACATGCACATGCTTAATCATGTGTTGAATGAATGAATACACAAATGTTGTGCTGTGAAGTTCCCTGCTGGGCGGCAGCAGGGGGTGCGGGACTTTAAGGATGACGTAATTCCCTCTCCGAACTCCGCTAATGTGTTTGTTTCCGCGGAGAGTTAAAGAAGAATTGGGGAAGCAGTGGGACGAGGGAGAAAGCGGAGTACATGAGAGATGCAAAAAGATGCATTCAAGATAGAGCAAGAGAGAAAGACAGAGAAAGGAGGGCAGGAGGGAAGAAGAGAGCAGGTGGAGGAGAAATCAGAGATGTCGAGGCAGGAGAGGAGGGATGAGGTTGGGAAGTTAGTGACACAACAAAAAGGAGAGAAGAGGGAAAAGGGAAGGGAGGGAGAAGAAAAGGAGTCAGGCGAGGTTAAGAGAGAGACGAGATGCTGTGGATGTGTTAGCTAGGAGACTATTAGCATTCACACGATGATGCCTCCCCCTCATTCTCCCATCGCTCCCCCTATCTTGTCCATCAGTTTCCATCTAAGCCTTTAGGGTGAAAGATTCACTTACACACAGGCGTCCGCACTCACACACACACACAAACACACACAATGCACACTAATCTTGTTAAGGAGATTCTCTTCACGTAATTTCCTAAGTAGATTTCTTTTTTACCATTTTTCTTTATGCTGGCTGATTGTCAACAATTGTGACTTCTCAACTGATGTGAAAACAACATATTGTTTCGAGGACATTTGCTTCGTCAAATCATAAATCTCTCAAAGATACGCTGATGAGCTGTTATGAAGAATCCTGTGTCCTTTCTCATCCATTATTATATTTTACTGTTTTCCTCTGTGACAAGATCTCTCATCACACCGTAATAGTTTCGTAGAATGAATTGGTATTCTGCTCCCCTATGGACTGAACACTAGCTGTATACACAGATAGAATAGATAAATACATGTTAAAATTCACTTTCAGAGTTATTTCAACACCAATTTGAGTAAGATACCCCCTGGTGTTGGTGAAATTTTAAAGTTAAACGACATAATGTAAAAAACGCTGGAAAGCCCCGCCCACCTCCTTCTCCTTTGAAACAGACTTTTCACAGCGCCATTTTTCTCGTGCAGAAAGCGGTCAAAAGGGAATGGTAAGTTTCTCCTAATAACCTTTTTAATTGAATATTGGGCATGTCAACAGAAGCAGCATATTAGGATAACCTCATTTTGTCATTTGCTATGCACTTCAGATGATTTTGGGTCTTAAAATACTGAATTCAAAAGGGCTAATGTGAGTGAGTCTAGTTTAATTAGTCAGCAATATTAAGCTAATTAACTCTAAACTAGCTAACATCAGACTAGAAAATGTAAAAGGTGGTAACGTTAATATTGTGAGGGGTGACTGTGTTGCATCCTTTGTAACACTCAACGATTGTAGCAGTATTAAGCTAGCAAAGATTGGCTAATGTTAGCTTGACTAGTTATCTGTGGCTAACATTTGTATGCGGGGGTAATTAGACAAGGGCACAAACATTACCCAAGAAAATGTACTGGTAATGTAGCGTTAATATATTGGGTTTGTATGAATTAGTTACTGCATAAAGAGTAGTACATTAAAATTAGTTTGCAGTCAGACCGGCACAAGGAAGAAAACGAGACCAACACAACATAGAAATACACAGGGAGAAATGAAATCCGGTTCTTGCCGCACTTTTCTTTCTGTACTAACCTTACAGGTCAGGTGTTGATTAACAAACTTTATTATGTTTCTGATGTCTGACAAGGTGTTCAGGTCTCCCAGGTGTTCAGTGATGATTAGGACAATATATATATATATATATACACAATAAGTGCTAACTAAATAATATTTTTAATAATTTAAATGTTTGTTTTGATTCTAAATAGGAAACAGTTTGCCTCTTAAATTGCTTGTAGTGGAGCGAGGTAGAGAAACATGATTTCTAAAATGATTTCATGTGCTGGTTGGTACCTTCAGCAAGATGACATAATTAGTAAGATGAATAGAATTAAAAATTGGGAGCTTTCTGCAAAATAATTTATCTTATGTGCTGGATTCAATCTCCTATAGTCAGATAAATCGATAAATTGAATAATAATTTGAATAATTGAATTGCTGCACGACTGTTTTTTTTAGATTGATATACTTTTGAGACTGTTATACATATACCTTTGTTTATTATAATAAAAGCATATGAGTTTTGACAAATTATGTCCTGATGCTCTCCATCCATGCTCATCCAGCTACAAACAAAACTTTGTGATGTCCAAAAATTGAAAACTGGTTTGCATAAGAAGCTAATGTATTAATGTGCTAACAAGTGCTAATAGTAACTGAATTTATATATTTAAAAGTGACATACTGTAATATTAACAATAACATAATTGTGGTAAAGTCTTCAGCTTTTTGGTATTTTTTTCTTATATTTGTCTACATATGTCTTATATGTCAATTTTCTCCCAAGAAGAACAACAGTTGGTTTAGCTAACACCTCAAAATGAAATTTGTTTGCATTAAAGTGAGAAAGCCTTCTAGGGCCCTAAAAGATTTGTGGTTCAGGTGGATGGGTCAACAAGATGTGACACTTTGCCTGTTCATTCCCATTTCCTACCAGCAGTGGCTGGTGTTGGTCAGTGTTGGTTTCTTTTAACCGTGGTCTCTGACATTAAATTTCCAGAGCCCTTCCCCTTTTCCTCTTTTTTTCAGCTTGCTTTTCCCCTTTGCTTTTCTTCTTATCTTTCATGTCAGCTGTTTTCTCATTGCTTGGTTGTTAGTTGCTTGTGGGTCCACATAAAGCATAGTAAAATGCTGCAACATTATGGCGATATATTTGTGCCTCATTCCTGAACGCACAGTGGGACACGTTTGAGCACAGAAAAACATATTTCGCAAACAGTTAAGCAAACTGTCTTAAGAAACATCCAGAGACATTTTTATTGATGAGGATGTTGATACAGTGCATCTGGAAAGTATTCACAACGCTTCACTTTTTCCACATTTTGGTTGTCCTCCTGGAAGGTTCTGCTCTCTCTACAGAGGTACGCTGTGAGTGACCATCAGGTTCTTGGTCATCTCCCTTACTAAGGCCCTTTTTCCCCCAGTCGCTCAGTTTAGACGGCCGGCCAGCTCTAGGAAGAGTCCTGGTGGTTCTGAACTTCTTCCATTTATGGATGATGGAGGCCACTGTGCTCATTGGGACCTTCAAAGCAGCAGAAATTTTTCCCCAGATTTGTGCCTCAAGACAATCCTGTCTCTGAGGTCTACCGACAATTCCTTTGACTTCATGCTTGGTTTGTGCTCTGATATGCACTGTCAGCTGTGGGACCTTATATAGACAGGTGTGTGCCTTTCCAAATCAAGTCCAATCAACTGAATTTATGACAGGCTGCACCTGAGCTTAATTTTGAGCTTCATGGCAAAGGCTGTGAATACTTATGTACATGTGATTTCTTAGTTTTTTATTTTTAATAAATTTGCAAAAATCTCAAAAAAAAATTTCATGTTGTCATTATGTGGTGTTGTGTGTAGAATTTTGAGGAAGAACAATGAATTTAATCCATTTTGGAATAAGGCTGTTAACATAACAAAATGTGGAAAAAGTGTAAGCGTTGTGAATACTTTCCAGATGTACTGTATGTGGTGTAATGCGCTTCACAAATGACTGCATGGATTAATGTTGCTTATGTGGAGAATCTGCCAGTTTAAACTTGAAAACGGGAGCGGGCACAGGAGTAAATCTGCGTGAACGGGGTATTATTGCACGTTAATACTGAAAATATGCAAACATGCAGATACATTTATTGAGCACGGAATAGATTTTTGTGTGCTCGAACTAAATTATTTATTGCTTGCATAAATGTTATCCTCAAAATATAATATAAAAAAAACTTATGTGCTTGCGAAATATATTTTTCTGTGCTCAAACGTGGCTGTGCACTCAGGAATGAGGCACAAATATAACGCCAGCATACAGCATCCCCTTATTTTCAAATTTAGACTGGTGGATTCTCCACATAAGCAACATTAATCCATGCAGTCATTTGTGAAACGCATTACACCACATATCAACATCCTCTCATCAATAAAATGTCTCTGGATGTTTATTAAGACAGTTTGCTTATTTTTGGGCCATTTGCATTCTGGCTACAGCTGCTTCAGAGTCTAGCCCTGAGGGAGCTTCACTGACCCTAAATCTAATGGCATGGGAAACATGCAGAGACAATAAAGAGAACTGTCAACAATTACCAATCTGTTTCTTTGATTTACATTTTTGGCATTTTGTTTAGCATTTATTTTAATCTGGTTCATTTTGTAACTGCCATCCAAACTAAGAAGAATTTGCCAGTGAGCTGTTATATTTTGGTAAGCAAATATGTCTAGGCTGTATCTGGATTAAATATGTTTGGTTATCAATACCAATACCAACTGTTATGCCACCCTCTATTGAACAACAAAAAACTTCCACAAACCCTTGAAGTCAATGTGTTTCATGCTTTTAGTCCATGTCAATAATTTATAAATGTAGCACTAAACACACACAAGCACACACACATTATTATAAGAAAACATCACCCATTTAGCAGACAGCTGTCTCAATTAGGTAAAGTTGGAGGTGCCCTTGGAAAGCATTGCAGAAGAGGGACCTTCTTCCAAGGCTTTCAGGTGTCAGTGAAACACCAATTACAACAACACCCTCAAAGGGACACAAACAATATTAGTGAGAAAAAGTTGAAAGTTTCCTCAGGAACCAAGAATTTCAGGTATCTTGAAAATGAAAGAAAAACAGAGGACAACAGCAAAGAAAAAGAAGAAATAAATTCCTACTATGGTACAACGTTAAAGTTAAAGATAGGAGCTTTACAAGAACATCCCTCTTCCAAAGCTTGCAAGTGTCTTAATAGCAAAAATAACATAAAGAAATATTGATTACAACACCACCCCATAGTGGACAAGGAGCAACATCTGAAAACAGGTTGCGAGTAAGGTTGCGAGTCTTTACGCAGCTACATAAAATAAAATACAATGCCAAAACAAATGACACAGCACAACAAACTTTTACAAAACCTTTGAGTTAGCTGCAATTGGAAGTAGAAGAAGACTGACATGAGAGAGGATCCTCGGAGGTGATAACTAAGACCAGACAAAAATAAAGAAGTATTGATCACGACACCACAAGTAGACAAGGAACAACTTCTAGAAATCTTGTTTGTTAGGTTAACTTGTATGTTCCTTTTTGAAAGGGGGGGGGGCATCTTCCAGGGTTTGTAGGTGACTTGGCAGTGACAATACTGAGAACTGTGTCAGAATTAAAAAAAAAAAATCTGACTATGACACCTCCCTATTCCACACAACTTCCATAAAGACTTCAAGTTTCTCAGAGCTGGAAGTACCCTTGGACAGATTTGCACAAGAGGGACTTTGTTCCATTGTTTCCAGGTGTTTAAAGAGTGAAAAAAACGTTATGCTAACAAAAATAAAGAAATACCAATTATGAAGATAGAATTAGATGGCCCCCTGAGAAAAACTACTCAATAGGGCTTGCAGAAGTCTTGCTTGCACCACCCCATAGTGGACAAGGAACAACTTCTGAATATGCTGTGAGGTTGCAATTAATCTTGGGGCAATTTGCAGGAGGAGGGAGGTAGTTTGAAGTTTAATGTTCCCTTGAGAAGATTTGCACAAGAGGGACTTCTTCAAAGGCTTGCAATTTTTTGGACAGTGATGACAACAAAAACTATGGCAAAAAGAAATACAGATTATGTAACCACCTTCTAGTGGAAAAGTAACAACTTCTAAAAACTCATTTAGTGAGTTTGAAAATGCCCTTGTGATCCTTTTTGAAGGCCAGCAGATGTCTTGACAGTGACAATAAAAATACTACTTCTACAAACCCTTAAAGTTGGGGGTTTGGAGGATTTGCAGAGCAGGGATCCTTCTTCTAGGAATTGCAGGTGTCTTTAACAATGAAAACAAGAGAAAGTAAAACAGCAAAGGAAAACAAAAAGGAAAGAAATGTCCATACCAACGCAGTTATCTGGCAGGTAATGGCTGTTGTTCCCTTGAGAACAACTATACGTTATACAGGTGTATTGAGAGTGACAATAATTATGCCAAAAAGTTGACAAATGCATATTATGACACCACTGCCTTGTGGACAAGGAACAACGTCCAAAAACCATTTTAATCAGGAAAAGTTGGAAGTTCCCTTGAGAAGAATTATACAAGAGAGCTCACAAGTAACTTGATAGTGACAATGACAAAAACTAAGAAAATAAATATTATGATTATGACATCACCCTGTAGTAGTGGGCATCTTCAAAAGCTTGTAGGTGTCTTGACACAGTGAAAATAACAAAAAGCATGCTAAAAAAATAAACACCATGTATGATACAACTCTTTAGTGGAAAAGGAACAACTTCTAAACCCCTGTTAATGAGTTTGGAAGTTCTCTTGAGAAGATTTGCACAAGAGAGGCCCTCTTTCAAGGCTTGCAGGTTTCTTGTCACTGACAATAAAAAAAACATATAACAGCAAACAAAAAAATACATATATTTCTAAGACACCACCCTTTAGTGGACAAGGAACAAGTTCATAAAGTTGGAAGTTGGTTTTCTGTGGCTTGCAGGTGCCTTTACAGTAACAATATCAAAAAGAACTACAGCAAAAAAATGAAGAGATAAATGCCAATTACAATGCAACCCTGCAGCGTGTAAAGGTACAACTAAAAAAAGAAAAAAATCTGACACTCAACCATTGCCACAGTTGATGTTGAAGAGAAAGAGAGAAATATGTTGAGAGACACAGATAGAGACATCATGAGAAATACGCCTTATGTTTGGTGGATGTTTGGGAGATAAAAGAGGAGAGAGGCAAGATAAGACAACACAGACCACTGCAGCAATGTAAAGATCACACGAGAGGCCTTCAAGACACACTACATCACTGAAGAAGTCAACAACCTTACAGGGTAATGCACTCTGTAATGCAGTCCAAATATTACATATTTTAGATTCAATATGTTGATCCTTACCTTTCAGATGTTATGTTCAGGATTTTGCAGGTAAACCCTTTAAATCCACTTTTCTAGCATAGACCAAGGAAACACAGTAGTGAGTGATGCTGCTGCAATTTGTATTTGGCATTTTCTCCTGCTCTGATTCCTCTTCATGTTAAACTTAGTAAAAACATTTTCCCCTTTTTCATTTCATTTTATCCTTTTCCCCTTCCACAAACTACAGAACAGTGTTCCCATGTGGGTCCAAAAGCCATGGCCATCTGAAACTTAAGAGAAACCTTGAATAAGAAAGAAAAAAATCAGAGTAATATCTCCAATCTAACCAGGTGAACTGTGTGTCTTCAAGTGTCCTCTCCAGTATGTTGAGGAATAAATTCTAAAGTCTTGTGACTTTAGAGTGTGATGTCATAATAAGATCAGAGAATGTTCTTTTGTAGAAATGAAACCACCGAATCCTGACACACACACACACACACACACACACACACACACACTGCTTGTTTGTACACAAATATATTTTTTAAACTCTCTTTCACGCTCAAACACACACACACACAAACTCACACTCGCGTACACCTGTAGCTGTAGCTAATGACTGTTAATTTAATAATCAAATCAGTGTAATTAAGAAGGACTGATAACACGGTTACATATTTAACAAGGATTTTAATTACTGGAAGAATTTACAGTCTGATAAACTCACAAATGGCTGATTCAATTTAGCTGTGAATTTGCAGGTGTTGTTGATATTGCTTATATGTTTTGTGTGTGTGTGTATATGTGTGTGTTTTTTTTTGGGGGGGGGTTTGGAGACATTTTGTGTATGAATGAATGTAGAGGAGAGGAGTGGAGAGGCAAATACAAGAGATGGAGGCTAAAAGGAAAGGGAAAAGGTTACAGAGAGAGAGAGAGAGAGAGAGAGAGCCAGAGGAGAAATCAATAGACAGAATGTTGACATAACCTTCTGCTCATCCTATATTAACCACACTCTTGTGGCCTGTAGTTGGGACAATGCACACACTCGCAGGGTTGAGTGCACTCTGTAATGTATCACCCAAGAATTCACGAGGGGCCGTAACAACTTAAGAAGGAACATGTGTTGTAGCTAGGTGACTGCTGTGTGTGTGTGTGTGTGTGTGTGTGTCACTGCTTTGCCCCCCTCTGTGCATCTACTATAAAACATATATATTGCTGTAATTACAGTTGCTGCTTTATTACTCTTATCCCTCTGTTCTGCTTCCCTTCCTATACTTTCTTCCTACTCTCTTTTCCGTGTAACTGGACCTTATTCTCCTCCTTCCATCCTCCACACATGCCATTTTACCGTCCTTTATGTATGTATGTATTTCTTGCACTTGTCTGTGTGCAATCTCTCAGTTCTTCTCCCCTCTTATGTGCTTTCTATTACTTTCCTTCTTTTCTTCATTCATTCAGTTTTCCCTCCTCCTCTCTCTGAATCTCCACCTCATGTTTCCTTTTTCCCCAAAGACATTTTCACTGAATCACTTGAAAGTGTTGCATTAAAAAATGGTTAACTATTTACACATGGCCTCACCTTAACCTGGTGATATATCATTAAGCCAGAGCATCATGTGTTGCATTTCCATACTGCAGTTTACATTAAGCTTATATACATAAAATCATGAATGCAATCATGCATATTCACAGATGTAGTTATGCACAACCCCACAGACACTGCTCCCAAAACCCTACATGCTCCCATGATGGCAGAGGAAGTGTCAGTCTCAGAGTTTATGCTTAATATGTAAATGTGTGTTCATCATATTGTATGCATACTCAGGCATTTAAGATGGAAGCGGAAGCTGAAGTCACATGTAACTAAAGAGCAAAATGTTTCCTGGCATGGGAGGCAACGATCCACACTGTTTTACAAAATGTATACACAACATTGGCTCCTGTGAATACAGACACAAACAGAGCTAAAGTAGACATGTAGATTGAAAGGAAGTATACAAGCAAATGACTGATTAATGTCAAAAGAGCTGATCTGTGAGTTTTTAAATGAAGCAATCCGTGAACACAGAACTTCTTGAGTTGCACAAAAGGATGAAGGATGGAAAAATATAATGAATCTGAAAAAGTAAAGCTTAAAAAGTGCCATTACTTTCTTCAAATTCAATGTGATTTTATGTTGTTCATAACATGTCCCTCAGTCAGTCTTGTTACTGTTACCGACAGGATCTCTTGTGCAATATTTGTACCGAAAAAGTCTGCATCAACATCCCAGCAGTGTGATTTCAGCAGCAATCCTACAGGCTCTGGATTTAGCATTGCTTCAGGGGATTCAGGCCAAAATACTGTATGTCTATATATGGCAAGAGCTGCTGTAGCAATTTGGAGACCGGGACCTCACTATCTGCCAAGTACAATAAATACACAGGAATATGTGTTGGTGACATTGCTGCAGGAAAAAAAATGACAAGTCCCAGTGACATTACTGACATATTGTGCAAGAACAGAAGCACTCCATGTCCAGTGGATGGGAACAGCAGACTATAAATATAAGCTTACGCGTTTACATTTAAATGCCGTCAATATGTACATTCATACTGTGTGGTATAGGTGGCAGCTGTAGCAGATCTTCACTTTCTCATAGCTATCAAGAATGCTCCACTTTGATGACATCTAGCTCTTTTAAAAGTGGATTTTTTTTTATTTATTTATAAATTAAAAATGTAATAGTTGTAAATTGTTTTGGATAAAAGCATCTGACAAGGGGATGGAATGTATTGAAAGTTACAATCCAAAAAATATTCATATTAATAAATGCCTGTTATGATTATCTTTCCCTGACTGAAGAGTGAGCTGTGCTATATGTAGTTCAAAATAGAAAGTGGTGTGTATCACGAGCAGTAATGGCAGGAGTTAATGTATAGCATGTCCAGTGAACACTACCGTTTATACATCATCTTTTAAATGATTATATAATCCTGCAAAAAAACATAAATACAAACAAATGAAGCAAAAAAAAACTAAAACCTGTATTATATAGTTATTTGGCCACTTGGGGGCAGTGCAATAGGTCTGAACAAATTATTGTGACACATTATAAAGCTGTGTAGTGGCTGTGTAGTGGCAAAACTGCTGCCTATTTCAGATTCAGATTCAGATTCAGATTTCCTTTATTAGTCCCACAGCGGGGAAATTTACAGCGCAACAGCAGCGAAGACACATAGTGGGAAATAGTCAATAAGAGTTTAAGACATGAAATAAAATAAAATAAAATAAAATAAATAAAAGGTAAAATTATCCAAGATAAATAATTATAACTATGAACTGTAAGTAAACCTGTACATAGTACAGAGGGAGTGTGCCTGAGAGTATACATATGAGAAATATATATAATATACTCAGGGAGTGCAAAAAACAGTGAAATTGTGTTATTGTTTATTGTTCATTGTCCATTGTCCATTGCAGATTAGCGGGCATTTTGTTTGTTGTGTAGTCTGACAGCAGCAGGCAGGAAGGACCTGCGGTACCTCTCCTTCACACAAGCGTGGATGGAGCAGCCGCTCACTGAAGGAGCTGCCCAGAGCTGTCAGAGTGTCCTGTAGAGGGTGGGACGTGTTGTTTAACAGGGATGACAGCTTAGCCATCATCCTCCCGTTTCCCACCACCTCCACTGAGTCCAGGGGGCATCCCAGGACAGAGCTGGCCCTCCTCCTCACCAGTCTGTCCATTCTCCTCCTATCTCCTGTCCGTGATGCTGCTGGCCCAGCAGACTATCCCATAAAAGATGGCTGATGCCACCACAGAGTCATAGAAAGGTCCTGAGGAGTGGTCCCTGCACTCCAAAAGACCTCAGCCTCCTGAGCAGGAACAGTCTGCTGTTTACACATCCCGCAGACATGAATCAACATTAGCATTGTGTGCCTGGCCATCTAACAAATCAGTCACTCTCGTTTTACATCTACTTTGGTTTCTACCAAGTCCAGCGGGAAATACCTTGCTTTTTAACTGTTAAATGACCAGCTAGTTCCTGCGACTAAAACTTCATAATAAAATTGGGGCTGTAAAACCAAAACACGCTAAAAGAAAGAAAGTAAAGTAGAGCTAAAACAAACCACAGCCAGATAATAATTCTCTGTGGATTTTTCACTACACAGTCCCTGCTCTCATTACACCACATTAATTTTTTATGTAAAAATACTGAGAGCAGCACCTTTTTTAAAGCAGATCTTTCGACTTGTTCATGTAGGAAAAGCACAGGTTTTACTCATAATGCTGATGATGTCCTTATATAAGTTTCCCAGTAATCCATGACATTGTGTCTTTGAGCACAATACCTGGACCCTGAAACTGAAGCACCTAAATGGAATTCAGTCGTCATTAATTTTTCTTATTTACATCTGTGCTTTTCCTGCTGTGACTTGTCAAAATGTTTTCTAAGTGGTATGGTACCGCCCACACAGTTAGCATGATAAATGGTCTCCCACAGGAGCAGAAACACCCTTGCAATTAGTCCTAAAGAAGTCACCAAATGCTTTTTGCCATTTAAAGTGCATCCTTTATGTCTGATGAAAGTGCTGCTGGTGCTGTGTGCGTGGTCTTTGCCGACGGTAATGTTCAATGACATTCTTTGAAAGATCAGGGATGCTGTCCCCTCGCTGCACTGCATCTGAACTTGATACGGAGTGAGAGCCAGTGTTTTGGTGACATTACCGTTGCATTGCACTTTTCTGGAGGACCACTGCTTTTAATTAACAACAGCTGCAAGAGCCTTTTATAATGAGGGGCTCTCTCAGTCCTAATTACTCGGCTTTACTGTTGAACATACAAGCTGGCACACACACATGCAGCCACACATCTCCCTGCTTCAGACCAATTAGAGATTCAACGTTTATCCCCTCTTTCTATCTCTCTGGCTCCCTTATTTCCTGCTCTCTCTCCCTCTCAAGTGTTTTCTTCTAATTGGTCATCTTGGGTTCTGTGTCGTTCTGTGAGAACTTAATATTTAGTTTGGTTTCTAATATTCTGTCCTGAGCTTTTATCGCTTACTCGGTGTCTCGTCATACGCTGCAGGTTCCAACATATAGCTGCATCTCGTGACTAACCCAACATGTGTCACCTTGTATTCACCCTTTTTCAAGTCTAGTTAAGATTGTTTTATTCTGCACAATCTGACTTCTAAAACAGCGACCGGGCTGGTTCAAGTCAGTAAGATCAGCTGTCCTGTTAGCTTATTACTGTTTGGACCAATGACGGGGTCCTAATGAATAGATGTGAAGTTGTGGACTCACTGTAAGCCAAAGTGTAGGTGCAATGACAGTTTGACCTAGTGTGCATGTAAATTGATCACCACACAACGTTCAGCAGTGTGGTATGGTCATAAAATGTGGCTGCCTGTGACTCAGTCTGGGTTCTTGATTCTTGATTACTGAAATGCACACAGCCGATACACATTACTTAAACAATGGCCAAAATATTGTGCAAACATCAACATAAAATCTTAACAGAGTTAACATTTGTTCGTTTTTCAAAGGCTGAATAGTTTTTGTACTGTCTTTCCTGTGACAGGTATTGACTCACTGATTTGTTTACGCCTGTTGAAGGTCATTTCATTCATACTTCATGCATAAATATGGCCCTCTAAATGTTAGCTTAGCCCTCTGATATTTAAAGCTCTAATGGACTGTTTGAGTCAGACACAGTGAGGATGAGCGTTGGTCAGAAGTCTGCTGTGCTTGACCTTTTAACTCCCCTCTCGAAATCATTAGAAATATGGATACATGCAGAGAGGAAACAGAGAAATTTCTAAGACATAAAGTAATACACTAGAGGAGAACACACTTGTGGACATCCTTCAAAGCTAAATATTTCTAATATTGTTTGGTTTATGTATTTATTCAACCTCTATTCTGGCTGACAGTAATAGTGGAGCAGAGCTATCGAGCTAATTGATCTACAGCCCAGATTGGAAGATTACACACCCCAGCATTTACATCCAATGCCGATGCAAGTGCATTCACATTACTTGAGCTAACAAAGCTTAAGCTGTTGTAGAGACCATCTCTAAATCTCCCAATTATTGGATCTCAGTGTTGATCTTTAAGTTGTGACATAGACATCTTACTCAGGCCAATCTTCAAAATACTGAATAAAAGAAATGGATGGATCACTGGTTTAATTTAGGTACTTCGAACAAAAATGCTTGCTGCACTTATGCTATGGGCTAATATCGTATTGACTTGCCTCTGTAATATCAATCATGTGACAGTATTCGTTCCTTCTTTATTACACTCTGGCACTTTTTAGAACTTTCCCTTCACTTAGTGAATCTGGATCTCTCCCAGTTCCACCCCCACCGCCTCCCTTCCACTATTGATTGTCTTTCATCTGCTCTACATTGCATTTAAGCCACACTTAAGGCACCTACGGTTCAGAAAGCTCTGTTCAGTGGGTTGTGGTTTTTAAGGAGAGAAAAAAAAAAAAAACTGACGCTGCATTCTGCCATGGCCTCAGGAGTGGGATGAGAAATATCCCAATTAATCAGTATAGCGGAAAAAAAAAAAAAAGAAAAATAAACCCTTGAGTCAGGTCCACTCCACGTCCCCTTTAATCAAATCCACCCCAACTTCCCTTTAATCACAGCACTTTTCTCTAATGCTAAATACTAAATAAAGCCTGGAGGGCACGGGGGGCCGAGGGGGCGAAAAAATCCCCAAGAGATGGTATGTCATCAGTTGAGCTTGTTACTGGAGTGGAAAATTAACCTCTTCATAGACACCTGACACAGAGATGGAGCGAGGTGGCGACGTAGGTCCATCATGCGTAGACGGTACATCCTGTCATTAGTATGCATTGCAGCAGCAGCCCCTAAGAAAATCATGCATTTGTGGATGTTGTGTTAGCTCGCTTTTTTTTTCCCCCAATAAGCCTCTTCTATTAACATCCTAACCTTATCCCTCTCTCTTTCTCTCTCGCTTTTTCTTTTCCTCCACAGCAGCAAATAAAAAAAATTTAAAAAAACTGCCAAGAGAACCATATTTGTTGATTAGCCGACATCTTGTTCTGTCTACATACATATTTTTGTCACTGCAGGATCTCTTCCTTATACGAGTTTTGAAAGCAAAAACAGGATCTCTGTAAAACTGACGTGTGTTAAGACTTCAGCCGCTCAAGTGCTCTGTATGGCTTTGCTCCATCTCAATGATGAAAGCTCTGGCAATTGGCCCTTCGTAGCAAGAATTTTCTCTCTCTCTGTCTCACACACACACACACACGGACACACACTTGCCACCAGCGTCCTCATTAGGGCTTCCTGCCACTTCAGCACTTTGTATCCTGTCTGGTTTTAGCAGAGCCAGTTCAAATGACTTGCTTGTAGATTTGAATCATTTATGGGTAAGGTTTGGCATTTGTGAGCCATTCGAGGATTTTACATGTAACTCAGTAAATGTATAGGTACGGTGATAAAATGCTATTATTTTTCTATACACATACACCGCATTGCGTATGTCCTGCTCCTTCCCCTTAAACTGCTGCCTCTGCTTCATGTAAGTAAGAGAGGTGTAACTGTTACTTGAGACATTGTTGTACGTCAGCATTCATGTCTCTAAGACATATGGTTGTGGTCGCCGCGTCGAATTAGTCAGGCTTTTCCACCTCAGTGTCCCTGCTAACACCATGGATATTGTTGTGAATGGTGTCAATAGAGAGATAACCGAGTGACAAGTTCATAAATGGAGCTGAGCCATTGCTCTCATTAAATAATCAATACGTCAAAGGAGGACTGACACCAAAATCATTTTCATATCTGTGAGAAACAGCTTTGTACGAGCAAACAAATGCGTTAGAAGAGCACTCCAGTGATTCAGTTTAGATGTATCCTGAACTAAATTAACTGTAATTCTGGGGTGGGAAATGTAGATAGGAAAATACAAGTGTGCTTTTCAGAGTAAATTAAATTCCTCCTCATAAAGTGATTTAAGTTACTCTGAAAAGGAATCTCCACTGCGGGGTGTGGTTACAGGGGCAACAAAGTTCAACTACACCTACCTGTGCTGTTGAGGTTTTTCCGAGGTGAACCACATTTGACATGTTCAGCCACTGAAGGCAGCAAAACACTGTTTTTCTGAGTTCAGTTACTCTCTAAACCTGGTATCACTTTTTGGCCACTTCAGGGTAGCAAGACATGAACGAAACACTCCATACACCATCCAGCAGATATAGAGAAAGCATAACATCCACTGGGGTTTGACCACTCGATGATGTAGGTGCAATATTCACTCTCTTTTAGCTCTGTTTTTGGTCTCCACCAACTCCTAAGGCATATATCTGGCTCTTTAGCTGATAATTGCTCCACTATGTTAACCATCTGTTTGGTAACCGTGTCTGTCTGCTGTTTGGTGCTGGGCCTGTAATCCATAGTTGTTTTTCAGAGCTTTTCCACTGCAGACAGCTGCCAAAAACAACACTGTGAGAGTGAACTAAAACAGGAAAGCTGCGAGCCATAAAATAAAGCCCTCCCTTTCACGTACAAGTATCCCTGTGATCCATTGTTGATATAAAAAATTGATTAAACCAGCTTTCAAAAGACCAATATATGTGAATGTGTACAAGTGGACAGCAAATTACCATAATGCCCAGGATCAACACCTCAACAATGTCAAAGGACAAAAGGGCAGAGTCGTTGCAGTACTGACTACCCAACAAACAGCTGAATGACTCATGTTCGTCTAAGAATTTCTCTTCCTCTCCCTCTTGCTTTTCTGACTTTTCACTTTTCTCCCTGCATTGTACTCGGTCTTCTTTTCCCTCATTTTTTTTTTTTTTTGTTTTTTTCTGTTGGATCACTACTGATGTTTAAGATGCTATCTTGGAGTGTACTTAACCTCTACCCCACCCATGCACCACTGTTTTTTATCTGTCCCTCTCTCTCTCTCTCTCTCTCTCTCTAATTCACACAGAAGACCTGAGTCATACACAGCCTTCGCAGAGAGCAACACACACACTTACAGAAATATGCATGTACGCAGACGCCTAACAGAAAACTCATCTCCCTCCTGCTTGTGACAAAAATTGTGTGAGGCACGTGTCCGTGTGTATCCAAATCACTCCGTGAAGTGTGGGTTTGTGGGTTTGTGCGGATGTGTGTGATACTGTAATTTACAGGGCATAGATCTAATTTTGTCATCCCATTGTGAATGTGTCACCTCGGTTTTTCCTGATGTTGTTTGTGTATGTGGGTGGGTCTCTGTCTGAGTGAGTACGTGTGTGGGCTTGTTTAATCTGACGGTGCAAATGATGTTTGACGTTAATGAAATGTTTAATGAAGCAATGGCCAGAGGGCAGGTGCGGGGAGCCACATGCGCATAAACACACGCAGGCACACAAAGATGGACGCGTGCACATGCACATTCTCACATCCATACATACATCTAGCACACAAGCACAGCGACACATGTATATACATTTTGCATACACACACACACATACTAGGGCATTATAAAAGGTCCCCGTCACACTAAACAAAGGTGACAGAAAACCACCGTCTCTGACATCCCTTCCACCATCCCTCCATCAGCTCCAGGAAAACAAACGCATTGGTTGTTTGTTGAGTCGCTTACAATGACCTGTGTTTCCATTTTTCTATGTTTTGAGCCCCAAAGATTAAAACCTAAAATTGGGTTACAAGCCAGCAAATATTCTATTTTGCGCCTCAGATGAAATGACAAAATTAACTCGTATTAAAGACCACTTTACACGTCCCCCGTTCAAATATGTTCTGTTAGCTTGCAGATGTATTTAGCAGAGTTTTTAACCTTCCACACAGCCTGCGCTTGCAGGGTCAGAACTCTGTGTTTTGCAAAGACCTGAGCAGCTGGAAAGCAGCCAGCCGGGGTCTCCTCGGGCACCTTTGGTTTGTCTAAAGCACCAGTCTGCAAAACAGGTCCTCAAGGCCACAGTGCTGTAGGGTTTTTATTCTGCTGAGTTGTTTTCATTTAGGCTGTCTAATCAGAGACTGGTTGGATGCAGACAACAGTTGAATGTAATTAGCCACCTCACAGGAAAAAAAAAAAGTAATGCACTGAACCCTAAGTACTGTATTTGAGAATCAGTCGTCTCTAAGGTCTGGTGACTTAAGGTTATTGGGACTTGCTCTCAGAGCCACAAAGAAAATTTAATTAGGTACAAAAGCTCTGCGGTTATTAAACAATAATGTACAACATCAGGGATAATTATCAGTTTCTCTATGCCAAGTACATTCTGTTCATAGTGGATCATACTACTTTTAATTAGTCACTTGCCTGCAATCAAACTCTTTCAGTCTTTTCTTCATTGTTCAGTTTTTTTGACACAAATATCCAAAACAGTGTTCCATTTTGCTCCAATCAACACATGCTCACATATTGGTCTAAAAGTAAAATGCTGAAATCAAACAAAAAAAAGATCCTCACTAAAGACAAACACAAAAGCACATCAAATCCAAAGCTCGCACCTTCACAACAGATTGATGGAGCCTCACAATGTCGAATATGACAGTTTGTTGCACCACCTTCTGCATCCCACAGCTGCACTTCCTACACGCTCCGCTTCCATTTGTGTCTCATTACATTTGTTTTCATACTTATTTAGTCAAAAGCTGTGTCTGCTGGCACAGCGGAAACAGATTTCTCTTCATTAGGAATTATGCTGAAAACGAGCAGAGGATTCTCAGGTGAAATCTGCACTAAGAGTCTAAATGTTTTGTGCACTGCGTGAAGAGAACCAGAAATCATTGCATTACTGAGTGAGGCTCATCCACTCTCATGAGTAGAAGTAAATGGTTAGAGTCATCCGGTTGTTATTTGAACGGGGCAAGTTCAAGGAATAGAGCTACTGCTCACAACGTCACCATTAGTTTCCAGATACAGTAACACCCAAAGGAGTCTTTCCGTCCTCTCAGTTGAGGGTCTGAGCTTGTTTTCATGTATTATTTTCATAATGTGAGCCCTGAGAGAAACAGAGAATAACGGCTATATAAATAAAAATTGCTGGAGGATTGCCACTTAAAAACTAGTGTGTGTGTGTGTGTGTGTGTGTGTGTGTGTGTGTGTGTGTGGAAGTGGGGGGGCATCCTCTCCCCTCCCCGCCCGGCCCCATTATGTTGTTTAGGTGCCTTTGAGTGAAGCACTTAGCTCTGAACCGCTCCAGCTGAGCTACTTGTTATTAACAGTGAGGTGAAGCTCCCAGGTGTGAATGTGTCTGTCTATAAGTGTAAAAAAAAAACAAAAAAAAAAACTACAGGCTACACGTTCTGCAAACCTTGCCTGAGTAAATCAAATTTAAGGGAGAAAGCGAGGGGGGGAATGTGCTGTGGAACGTAGGTGGAAGATAAACATCTTATTTGTCCTCGCAATCAGCATCGGCAGCGCCACGAGGGCAACCTTATGGGAAGGTGAAGGTAAAGAGGAGACCGTACAGAGGCTTTGAATCACGAGAAAATTGCCTATCACAGTAAATGCATTTACCATGAGACCATCGCACACACACTGCAGTTAACACATGCAAAGACAATAGGAGAGAGAGGCAGTTCGAGAGTGCTGGGAGTACACGGGGAGAAAAAAAAGAGCGAGCGAGATAGCAAAGTGGAGCAGGTGGGAGGAAAGAAAGGAGATAAGACTGATAGAACAAAAAGTAGTAAAATGCATGTAGAGAGGAGTCATTAATCTTTGAGATGCCCCTTCCTCTCTTGTTCTAAATTGCCTGCTATTTATAGGCTGTCGTCGGGGCTGCACCCGTGTGTCGTGGATGCTCTCATTGGTCCAGAGAGAGGTCAGAGGTCAAGTGATTTAACTCCAATAGCAGACTGTGTGTCTCTATATATGTGTGTGTGTGTGTGTGTGTGTGCATGTGTACAGAGAGAGAGAGAGAAAGAGAGAGTGTGAAATGATTTAACTCCTCTCTGAATGTGTGTCTCCTGCGGCTTCATTATCCAAGCTGGAGAATCACACACTGAGGCAGCAGAATCACCTTTTAATGGGACTATTTTCAGCAAAAATGGAAAGGAATGAGGTAAGGCAGCACGCGTGCAAGTGAAATAAGACATTTACAATCAGCAATAATGCAGCCTATTCTTCAGAGAGGCATCAGGGCAACTTTTCAGCGAGTTGAGCTATTGGTAAACTAACTAGCGGGTTGCACACATCCATTCAGTGCCCACTTTTTGCAGGACACTTTTGCCTTGCAAGATACAACAGAATGTGTCAGATAAAGCTCAGTGGAGGGACACCAAGGATCTTATAAAGCAAAAGGTTGTGACAGGACTGATTGTCTGCATTTTCCTCGCTGACAATATGGGAGGACAACTTACTGTCACAGTTAACCGTTCCACATGCTCCAGAAACTGCCACCATGTTGCTCCCTGAGTGTCGTTTTTGTAATCGACGTGGCTTTGGCTTGTTGAAAGAAATCGTCACATATATTGTGGCTTCTAATAGCTTTAGTGAAGTCAGGCAAACCAGTGTCCTCAGCCTCATGCAGCGGAACAAGCTAATCAACTTAGATGGTTTGTGAACATTTAAGTCAAAATTAGATTAATGTTCTATTAATCTCATCATGTATCTTGTTGTGACCTCCAATTTTAAGATCCTAATTTCTGATAAATTTTGAGTATCACTTGTCAAACAGTTTGACATCCGATGTGCAAACAAAAAAACTTCAGCTTCTCATAAAAATAAAGCCGCCAATGATCTACAGAAACTGACCATTTTACAACACAAACACAAGACAGATGGGGAATCGGAGACCCTGAAACTCCTCACAGTCTTGGCCATTTATTTTGCATGATGAGACTCTGCTCAGGTTAAAACTGAGTGAGCTGCAATGAGCTCGCCAGACTCACTGCACTGAATCATAATCGCGTTGTCCCGCCCCGATAGATGCAACAAAGCTAACAGCAGGGTGTGGCAGATGTCAATCATACACATCAGCACACACCGGTGCAGTCCTGAGAGGAGGTCTAATCAGCCAGACTCCCATGCAGGTGGACTGTGAAGAGCTTTAACTTTATAACTCATTTACATTGAGTTTAACAGATCAAACAATATACAAATTAATAATACATTGATAATGAATAATGAATATATCTTTCTACAAAAGAGATATCCCAATTATACTTCCATGGTGTGTTCTTTGGAGTAAAGAGGAGAGAAATAGAAAGATAGAATAGGATAGAGAAGAATAAAGTTGTTTAAGGTTGGTCTTTCATATTTTAATAATAAAAATGCTGAATCCTCGTCTTACTAAATGTCCATTTACACAACTGGAGCTACAAATGATTTTCAGCAAGTGAAATCCACACAGAGGCTCAAAAAGTTTCCAGCTCTCTCATCAGTGTCGCAGCTCGATGCCATGCCAGGCTCAGGCCGCCGGTGTCCTGAAGGGACAGCCGTTGTCACGACAACCAGAGTGCATGTGAAGGCCAATCAGATGAAAACCCCAAGCCCACGTCAGGTCCCATGATGTCTGCGCTTCACTCGCAACAAATTGTTTGTGAGTGAGTGTGTGTGTATGTGTGTGTGTCTGTATGTTGGGTAACAACATGCCTGCCGGCTGTGGTGTCCATCTTGGCTGTGTCATCATATGCTGACCTGTCTCGGGTGATGGGGTGTGACACCACTCTCTCCTCTGCCTTTGTGTGTGTGTGTTCTCTGTTTTATGTAATATCGATACTTTTCTAGTCCACTTGTGCTAAATTGTCTCCCCGCAGTTAAAAGGAGAATGCGATTTTGAGGAAATGTGCATAATCTTATATTCATGTGTAAGTATTAGTGTGTACATGTGCGTGCGTGCGCTCCCAAGCCCGCGGGACCTGTGGAAACTGGCAGCCTGTTTGTTTTGTGGTTGTCATTGATTATGTGGACGATGATGTTGCTTTAATTGCGTCTATGAAAATGTATCGTGACAGCATGACTCTGTGTGTGTGTGTGTGTGCATGTGCCATTGCGTGCCTGTGGGTATTATTCTTCTTTACACGATGTGGAAAGTTTGCTCCTTATTTGACCTCAAAGACTGCAAGGCAAAAACTAGGACACCACAGTAAGTACACAATCACACACACACACACACACACAGCAGATTTATATCTACCTAGCTAAAGCCTACTGAGATACATGTTTGATATGGTTCAAATGTGATATAAGTGCGGTTAGATGTTGGCTGTCAGCGCTTTGTAACCAGATTAAGACAAAACCCCTTGTGTTTAAAGTGTCAAGTCAATACACACATAATACAGTGTGTGATAATTATTTTCCACACCAGCCCCATTTATAATCTAAGAGATACTACCTCATGTCATATTTATGTTATAGATGTAATTCTTCCCATAGATGTACATAAGAGGACCTCACATTCCACACATAGCTCATATTTTCTAAATCTGAAGCTTAAATGCTGCAAACTTGCCACAACTTAATTGATGCACTAGGCTATTCAAAAGCAGCTTCAATTGGATGAAACAGGTGGAATCACCACAATTTTGAGTGGTATTTAATGGTCACAGTCCTGAGTTTAAGGCCAAGCCAGCTGGAACTGGATCAATTAGCTCTGATTTGATAAGATAATAAAATGTGTCATCTTAACACTACTCAGTAATTACTGGGACCCTCATTTTCATAACTCACTTTGAAATGAGTAAATAATTAATTTACTCATTTTAAAGTGATGTTATAGTTCTTAATGACAGCAACACATTTGACCACTTAAATAGATGACAAATTGCCATACCTATCTGGGTAAAGATATCCTCTTGACAGCTCTGCACTGTCGCTGCTTGAGTTAACTTGGGTTAATTTTAGCTTGGGTTGACAGAGTGACAGGAAAAGTCAGGTACATAGTAATTTGCTGCTTATAGGGTCTCTGAGACATGATCATTTAGAGTCAAGGCTTTTTTTCTGAAGTCCCAGCATCTCTCTTTCCATGAAACTACGTGGCCACAACATTCAACCCATATGTGACTGTTGAACATCTTTCATTACAAGTCCATGGTGAGGAACATGTTGCTTTAAAAGCCTCCACTCCCCTGGTGAAGCCTTTCACGAAATGTTGGACCGTGGTTTCAGGGATTTTCTCCCATCCAGCCGCAGGAGCATCAGTGTCAGAGAAGTCAGGTCTTTTCACACCAAACAATGGCTCTAGCTCTGTGCAGTGCTGTGTTATTGTGTTGAAACAGCAACGGACATTCCCCAAACTGGTGCCAAAGCACTTCATTGTCTAGGAAACTAATGTTAAGATTAGGATTTTCCTTGATTGAATCTAAGGACGCCAGCCTAAACTACAAACAACAGCACTAAGCCAATGGTATGCCTCCATTTACAGTTAACCACCTTATGCTTCTCAGGATGATCAGACTTCTATTCGATAGCAGGTGTAAATGCAACCAAGAGGCGTTAGAGAGGGGCTGAGGTCAGATGCATTTTTAGCCAGATGTTGAAAAGGTGTAAATGCAATCAGTCTTTTCCACGAGGCATACATAATCTTCACTCTCCCCCTTGAATAATCTGTGTGGGTGAGGGAGAGATGCTCTGGGGGCGTATAAACGGTGCGACTTTGTGGTTTTTGCTCTGTCGAGCATATACCAGAGCGAGCTGTCATTTCAGCAGGTGAATATGATGGTTGCTGGTTAAGAATTAGAAGCCCATGTATCCGTCAATCTAAGGTGGAGTACTGCCTCCTAATGACTGCCTTGCTCCCTTCATCACTATCTTCCTTTCATCTTTTATATCATTACCCAGCCTGTGCTCCGCTGCTTCTCTCACCTGACTTTTCCCCCATTTTCTGAGTGTGTGTATCTACATGATTACAGGGACTCCTCTGGATCAAGATGCAATGTGTTCCTGTTACTTTTTTCTTCATAGTTCAAGATATGTGTTTGTCATCATCTGAGATGTGCCTTCCCATAACTATTCTGAACATTTTTTTTACTTCCCCTGTATTTTCTTCTCTCTCTTTCATGCTGCAGAGAGCGGGTGGAAGGCGGAGTTGCCTAATTCATCCTCACACACATCAACCCTGTCAGGCTATAGGTGGTCGGCCGCGTGTTCTCACAGCGGCTGCTGCTGTTTCTGCTCTTGTAGTTTGTTGTTGAAGCTGTTATTTTAGCTTTCATTTGGATGGAACCTTCTGGGGATGGTGAGCTGAATCAAATATTCATGATAGCAAAGAAAGGAAACATCAAACTCCACAAGCCTACTTCCAGTGTGCACGCACACACTCACTGTGTGGTAGGGAATAGAGGAGGAGATAAGTAAAATGTCCTTTTACAGTATTATTGAGTGTAATGCTTGATTTTAACCCCTGTATGTGAGGTGATTAGTCTTTTATACATTATATTACATTACATTACATAATAGTCATTCAGTTAGTGTGGTTTATGAGTCTTGATGGGTGGTGGGTTGCAAGATATATGTTTGCTTTTACCCTCATGAAATAACCATTTTTCCTCCTGCATACGTGATAACTGGAATAATTTTGATGACAGTTTCAGTTTGCGATGGGCATGTTCCTTTTGTTCACTGTGGTGTCACAGACTTTGTTTTCTTAGCGAAACTGCAGAACTCAATCCACTGTGTATTATCTGTCAAGGAACCCAGCTTGACCTTTTGATATCCAAGTCCATGCCTCTTTGCTCAGAGAACCTGAAAAAATAAGGCTTTTAGATTGAACGTTTTACTTTTGAAAGCTCGCGTCTTGAAATATTAATGCTAAATCTTGTCAAACAAGGATGTTGCATTAACATTCTTAACAGAGTCGTCCTCGTGGCCTGCTGCTGCCCACTAACTCTCTTTTTTCCCATGCTTTACTTTCTGAAAGTGGGGGTTATGGCAGGATTGAAATGGACCACCAGCCTATTGCCGGTGGCATCTAAAGAGCTCCATTTCAAAAATAAGCTACCGGCATGACAACAGAGAGGAGGGGATACTTTCAATAAATAAAAAGGCTCATAAACCTAAACACATCTGAATACAATAGGCAGATCAAGAAGCGAGAACAAAAGCAAGTGTAGAAATCAGATGATTTTCAGTTTTATGTAAAATCATTGTTTTAATTTTAAACTTATTTTAGATTTCCAAGCTCTCTGCACTCTAATGAAGATGGGATGATATGGTGGGTTTTGACTATACATCATTAGTGTCATTAAACAGCATTTTAATCTATGATAGCCTTGCTAGTTTTTGTATAGTAACTTGATCCTCTCGTGGAAATGTGGGGGTGGATACATAAGCTCAGATAATATATAAGACACAATACATTAAAGTTTGACATTTTGGTACAGAGGTTCAGTCTTTATGCTGAGACAACCTCACCCAGTTCTGGCCCCAGCTTTAAAGGCACTTCTGTGAGATGACCTAAAACATCTTGTCTTGTAGCATCCCACTAATGTTTGTTGGAATATTTCTGGCCTGCGGAGCTCCGATTGGCTCAGCTGCAGCTGTCCGAGAGCATAACACCAGATCTATTTGAATTCTTGAAAATGAGACCGGATTTGTGGGCAAAGATTCAGGGATCTGCAGGCAAGATTCAGAGGTCATAGAAAATAAGGTAGACAGATAATACCAGATTAAACATTACATTATTTTTTGCACAGAACTATGAACTTCCATTTTATTTTCTTTATGTAGATCAAATTTCATCTGAAGTCCACCAGAATTATGATGTGATCCTATTTGCAGCTGATGGGTCTCCTGACATTCTCTCCGTCTTTCTGTCTCCCTCTTTAGATTAGATTCAAGATTCAACTTTATTGTCATTACACATGTATAAATACAGAGTAACGAAATGCAGTTTAGCATCTAATCAGAAGTGCAAAGAAGCAGCAAGTGCATTATAAATAGTATGTAGAGTATGAACAGTATGTACAGGTAAGTAAGGTATCTAGTATACAGAAACTATATAGATATGATATGAACAATATATATATACAGGTGTGCTATACTAATATACAGAAGGGCTATATTAATATACAGATACAGTGAAAGGATGGATATGAATATGAACAAGTATGTACAAGAACAGAGATGGATGTGAACACTATATACAGGTATGTATACACAATTATGTGGTGGGACAACAGGGGCGCAATGACAGTGGGACAATGTAGGGGTGTGGAGGAGTTTGGGGTGTGGGAGGGTGTGGGGGATCAGAGGGGGACAGAGTTCAATAGAGAAACAGCTGTAGGGAAAAAGCTGTTCCTAAACCTGCTGGTTTTAGTTCTGGAGGCTCCTGTAACGCTTCCTGGAGGGCAGTAGCTTGAAAAAGAGTATGTCCAGGATGAGAGGAGTCCTTAAGAATGCTACGTGCCCATTCGTAGACATCGCTTCTTCTGGACGTCCTCTATGGCAGGAAGTGGAGTCTTTGTGATGCGTTGGGCGGTTTTCACCACCCTCTGCAGTGCCTTGCGGTCCGCATGACAGAGCAGTTCCCATACCAGACTGTGATGCAGTTGGTTAGGATACTCTCTATCGCACACCGGTAAAAGTTGCCCAGAATGGCAGTGGACAGGTGGTTCTTCTTCAGTGTCCTCAAGAAGAACAGGCGCTGATGGGCCTTCTTAATCAGGCTGGAGGTGTTTGCAGTCCATGAAAGGTTCTCTGAGATGTGGATCCCCAGGAACTTGAAACTGGAGACATCGTTCAACAGCCATGCCGTTGATGTGGATGGGATCATGTGTCTCCCTTTTCACCTTCCTGAAGTCCACAATGAGCTCCTTAGTTTTGTTGGTGTTAAGGAGCAGGTTATTGTCAGCACACCATGTAGCTAAGTGCTCGACCTCTGCCCTGTAGTGTGACTCATCATTATCACTGATGAGTCCAATCACCGTGATGTCATCTGCAAACTTTGTGATGGAGTTGGATCCATACATAGGCCTGCAGTCATGGGTGAAGAGGGAGTAGAGGAACGGGCTCAGCACACAGCCCTGTGGTGTGCCAGTGTTGAGTGTGATGGTGGAGGAGCAGTTGTGGCCTGACTTGACATGCTGAGGTCTGTTGGTCAGAAAGTCCATAATCCAGTAGCGGAGGGGGGTGCTGATTCCAAGATCCCCAAGTTTAGTGATTAGCTTGGAGGGAATAACTGTGTTGAATGCCGAGCTGAAATCAACAAACAGCATTCTTGCGTAAGTGTTCTTGTTCTCCAGGTGTGAGAGTACACAGTGCAGCGCTGTAGATACAGCATCCTCTGTGCTCCTATTGCTTTGGTAGGCAAATTGGTGTGGGTCCAGTGTGGGGGGCAGGCATGTCTTGAGGTGTGCCAGGACCAGCCGCTCAAAGCACTTCATCACAATGGGTGTGAGTGCTACGGGGCGGTAGTCATTCAGGCACGTCGGAGAGGAGTGTTTCGGCACTGGCACAATGGAGGTGGTCTTGAAGCACGCTGGTACTGCTGTCTGGGCAAGTGACAGGTTGAAGATGTCCGTAAAGACCCCTGCAAGCTGCTCAGCACAAGCTCTGAGCACACGTCCCGGAATGCCATCAGGGCCAGCAGCCTTGCGTGCGTTGATTTGGCTCAGTGCATTTTGAACGTCTGTGGGGGAGAGTGTGAGGGTCTGGTGATAATCAGAGGGTTTGGGTTTGATAGTCATGGTTTGGGTTTGATAGTCATGTCCTTGTTGTCCTTGTCAAAACGGGCGTAGAAGTCATTCAGCTCACTTCACTCTGCATGGATGTGTGAAGCATAAATGTGTGCAGGTGACCTGTCCTCCTTTTTAATTATGAATACGGCCTATATTACAGCCTAATGCAGCAGCAATAGATTAACCGTGGCAGTGAAAATCAAATTTGTATTTCCAGTGGTTCATATGGCTCACTGGGTGGCTGTAAAAACTGAAGTGGAGCCTGAAGCCTGGTGCATGCTTAGAAGAAAGACCATTTCCTGTTCCATGCACACACATGCAGACACACACACACACACACACACACACATTTACATGCAAGCTCAAAACACATTAGTTATATACACAACCTCTGGATTCATAATTTCCCCCAAACGACTGAGGCTTTTTAGCAAATTGCTTTTTCTTTTTTTTTTTCTTTTTTTTTTTTTTTTAATAATTATATCTGCCTGTGTTAAATTGCTCCAGAGGCTGAATGGAAGGGATGCAAGAACAAAAAGAAGTTTGATTCAAAATTAGTTGGACGTGACTTACTCAGCAGCTAAATGATGTATGCTATGTGAAAACATGTGTTACAGTTACTGTAAATGCTGCATTGCTCTTAAACACATGGCGACATGTAAAAACACACACACACGCATCAGCACACTCCCCTCACACAACTCCTCACCTGTCTCTACTGTGTGCACGACGTGATCAAGTCACACACACAAGAGTAAGACTGCAGAATACAAACATAATGTATGTCTAATTGACAAAACATGAGAGGAAGTTTGTAATACCTCCACTTATGGCCAGCCGTGCACAAACACAAATGTTTCATCCAAACACTCAAAGTAGTGTACTGGCCATTTTAAGTTGGATTAAAGCATCTCTCTTTTCACATCCAAGCCAGAGCACTTGGATGTGAAAAGAGAGGAAGAGATAATGACAGAGGGAGGAAGAGGAATATGTAAGAGGGCACTGTGTGTGTGTGTGTGTGTGTGTGTGGCTGGGGATCACTTCGAAGAACCCTAAAAGAGAGAGAGAGAGAGAGACAGAGAGAGATAACAGTAAGTTTAAAGCAACAACTATAAAAGATTGATGCGCTGCTTATTCAGTTGCCAGTAGCTGCTGTGGCCATCAAAACCCTCCCAAATCATGTTTGACTGCCCAGTAAACAGAGAATAAGACTACCTGGGCTAAATCTGCGAATGCGACATGTAAAAACTGTGTGTTTCCAGGGCCTGTTTTCAGGTAGTTTTCTGAACGTTCACACTGAAGCGAATACTTTGACATTTTGGAAAAGATCTCTGTTCGCTTTCTTGCCAATGTCCAG
The DNA here is from genome assembly GCA_023238725.1 of Scortum barcoo. Classification (NCBI taxonomy): domain Eukaryota; kingdom Metazoa; phylum Chordata; class Actinopteri; order Centrarchiformes; family Terapontidae; genus Scortum; species Scortum barcoo. The sequence goes on from CM041547.1 coordinate 17,458,927, forward strand.
ATTAGAAGATCGATACCACACTCACCTGTGCTCGGTCTGCACAGTGAATTTAAAGCTACAGCGAGCAGCCAATTAGCCTAGCTTAGCATAGAGAGAAACAAAGAAATAAAGGAAAAACAGCCAGCCTGGCTCTCTCAATGATAATGAAATCCAACAGCGAGTTTAACAAGATAAAAGTTCACTAATTAATACACTTTATCAGCAAAATAGCAACCAAAATGGCGTGACCAAGAAGTTACTGCGCCCAGCCAAGGGTTAACAAACAATACCTATTGTCAGACTCAATTAAAGACGTAGTTCGACATTTTGGGAAAGACTGTCATTGGCTTCCTTTCTAAGAGATAGATGAAAAGGTTATATTAATTTCTATATTAAGTTTTAAGCTATCACCTGCAGATGGTTAGCGTAGCTTAGCAAGACTGGAAACGGAAACAGCTAGCCTGGCTCTGTCTGAAGTTAACTAAATCTGCCCTTTAGCACTTCTAATTAACAAGTTATTGCTTATAATGCATTTGTTTAACCCATGAAAAAACTGAAAAGGGGTCAATAGTGGTTTTATAAGAGATTATGTAGCTCTTTCCCCCATTTCTTGTGCTAAGCTAATTGGTGCTGGTCGTGGCTTCAAATTGAATGGACGGACACTAGAGTGGTATCGATCTTATCTAACTGTAATGAAAAACGTTTACTTGTATTTCCCAGTATTGTTTTATGACACCTAAATTGCTTCTTCTTTTTTGTCTCTTGGTCAGCAAAAAAAACTAAATTGTGCACCACAGCCAACATCTGGAAAAGAGCGAAGGGTGAAAGAGAAACAGTCCGGTTATACTGCTGAGTTTCAGATCATTAAACCTCCATTCAGACCTGCTTGACAATTTTAAGACAACAGAACTCATCACTTGCTTCTTCTCATCTACACGTTTCTATTGTTTTCTATTGTAAGGGGTTTTCATTTAGCTGTGGCTTCTAAATACCACCTAAATGTTACCCCAAGGCAAACACTTACTACTGTGCTGCTGCTCCGAGATGTCGATCACATCGCTATTTTATGATTGCCAAGCCGCCTGACAAAATAAACGTAAATACAGCCTGATACAAACACCTGTGTTGTGTGATTGGCTGTAATGGCATTTCAAATGAGCAATTCGGAGAAACTTGACAGGCCTTCCTCCTCCTATCGCCTGCCCCCAAACTGGAAAGATGCATCTGGGAGTCGTTTTCCCGCCCCACTCCTCTCACTTTGCGCACCACCTGCCATTGCAAATGTAACAATTTGCAAGAACTGAGCTTCAACGTATACACCAGGCAGTGAGCAACAGTTGCAAACGAGCCTTTTCAGAGGGCTCTTGGGATGACGGTGTCAGTTTGTTGGTCTGCTTGCTAGTCCAACAGTTTTGTCCAGAGTGAAACATCTCAATGGTTAACTGTTTGCTAAACCCCCCTGAGTCACTGCTGTCCGTCACGTTTTCCATTCACATAATACAGTTTCCAGTAATAAAAGCAGCAGATTTACCTCTGTCAATCTTCAGTTTAGTAATTTTTTAAACATTAGGTTCAGAGAGAGGTAGACTAAAGCACGCCTCTCACACTCCTGTTGATTTTTTTATGTTTACAGCTGCCATAATAAAGCCAGGAAATATTATATGTCGGCTGTGCTAATAGTGAACAAGGCTTTCTCTTTGTCATGTAAACCCATACATGAATGTGGAGTGGTTAGTTAATTAAATGCTCCTCAACTTTGGAAGTACCACTTGCGTATGTGCGCTAGGTAGCCTGGCATGTTATCGTTTCCAATTTACATTAGAGCAGCCAAACACACGGTTTAATCCATTAATTGCATTGCATCCCTGTACACCGCTTCAGCACGCAGGAAAATCCACAGCTCGATAGTCCTGCCGTGCTCTGTTTCGGCTACCAAGGCAGATGATTGAGCAATTGCAACCTCCAGGGACATTCACGGTACCCAGATGATTTTGGTGGTCCTGTAACTTTTTTCTAACCTTCTAAAACTGTTGATACGCCCTGACCTTTGCAACATATGGGCAAATCAAGAATATGAATAAATAATATGCATAACTAATCTCAAACAGAAGGTGACTCATGCGTGAAGGATTTGGTCCTGTCTTTTCTAAAAGGATGCTTAGCTCCATTTATTGTTTGTGTATTTTTTCGGTGTGTGTGTGTGTCCATGTGCTTTCACCAAGGTCCCCGTTTTCTTGAGGTATTGTTACACATGATGTATAAATGATGTAAGAATGACTTTATATATATACACACACACACACACACACACACACATATATATATATATATATATATATATATACTTAAACCATTTGAATGCATTGAGAATTTAAACAAGCTGCATTCTTTCAGGAAAAAAAATCACCTACAGGAAGCCACAGAAATGCCTTGAAATGTCATTTTATACAAATACACACACATAAACAGACATGCCAGCACCATCAGCTGGCCTGTTCTGCCATATCCTGTTAAGCACCCCCCTCTAGTGTTACACCATAAGAATGCAGTGGCAGTGGCGCAAAGTGTGAAGTGCTGCAGGGCCGTGTGAGATCAGGCTGTATCATCTCATCTTCCCGTCTGTCCATTTGTCTGTCAGGCATGCTATGTGACATGTCACCAGTCCTACATATACCGGCTGATGACTTTGTGTTGCCCTGTGGAGGTGAAAAGCTTCTGTACTGTGAAAAAAGTGTGAAAGTGTAACTGTAAAATACAACCTCTGGTATTTATTTAGGTAAGGTTTTTTTTTTTTTTTTAGAACACCCTTTATTAGTCCCCTCATGGGGAAATTTACATTTACACTCTGTTATTACATCTTTACATATGCAATACACACACGCACATGCAAACTGGTGGAGAGATGCCAGAGTGAAGGGGGCTGCCCTCTTGAAGCGTGCCCCGAGCAGGTTTTGGGGTTCGGTGCCTTGCTCAAGGGCACCTCGGCAGTGCTCAGCAGGTGAACTGGCACCTCTCCAGCTACCAGTCCACCTCCATGAAGACTGGTCCGTGGGGACTTGAACCAGCAACCCTCTGGTTCCCAAGCCAAGTCCCCACAGACTGAGCTACTGAATGCTACTGAAGCAATCATATGGAAGAACAAAATTATAGAGGTGTTTCGGAAAATGTTTCACCTATTGCCTCAAAAACAAAAACCTAATAAAACACAGGCTCAACAGTGATGTGATTGTTAAATATTTGTTTGATACTGTAAGAACTATTGCCTATTAAATGTAAACAGTTTAAGTTTCATTCATGCTCTTGTAAAAAGAGTTCCAAACTATGCCATGCTTAAATTTGACATACCGGGCAGATATGAGGTCAGTATCAGCTCAGTGACAAAGTGAAGGAGAGTATTTGTGTCACTGTGTGTGTGTGTGTGTGTGTGTGTGCATTCAGTATACTTGAATGAAGTGTGAACCTCCATGTGGCAAAAATGTGAAAGTCATTGTGAGTGTGTAAGTCTCTCCAAATATGCCAAACCTGTGTGTGTGTTCATATCTGTGTGCACATGTGCATTTATCTTTGAGGCGTGTGCGCGTCAGTGCACCTCGAAGTGAGCTGCGCTAACAAGGCTCCCGCTCTGCTGACAAGTGAGAGCAACAAGGGGAGAAACATAAGGTGATAAAACAAACAGCAGAGGGCACAATCCCCATGTGTGTCACAGAGCTGACAGAAGGCTCCACAAACTGCTTTAATGCTGTCAAACCTAGTTTCAACGCTCGCGCCCGCCAATCCACCACCACACACGCACATTTGCAGGAATTTGATCTCTTACTTTGGCAAAGGCAGGAGAAAGTGGCAAGGCGCAGGTAAAATAGGTAAAAGTGGAAACACTATCAGATTACACTAACAAACTAACACAAGCCAAGACATGTAAAATCAAGTTATTTCTAGAGTTATTCCCTGCAGTTGCATCTGCTGAGTTTATGTTCGATAGCTGATAATTGCTTGGGTGTCTAGGGAGTGACATATTTGAGCAACCAGCTTTACCAGCTTATTATTATTATATTATTATTATTATTATTAGAGAGTTCATATTATTATGAACTCTCTAAAACTGATCTTTTGATTTATTCTCTACAGTCTGTACAGTTTGACACAATAATAGAGAATATCTTTTTAATACCTTTTTGTAAAAAAAAAAATATATATATATATATATAATATATATATATATATATATATATATATATATATATATAGACAGGTGTTGTTTCTTGCTTCACTACGATTGGCTTCCTTTGTGCTCATATGCCTGCCCCTTAAAATGGGCTTTTCAATGGTGAACACCTAAATGTCCACTTTCAGATTTGCAGATAAATGAGAAAACTGCCTTTTAGTGAGAAACTCTAGACCAAAGATCCAACATTTAACTAAAGGAACAAGAAAAAAAAAATTAAGTTGAAGGGAACCACCATTTTATTTTTCAGTAGATATCAACACTAAATTGTCTCTTCTATACCCATGTTTGTCAAAGTTTGTGTGTTGTGCAGTGGAATATGAATGCTATGGGAGGCAGAAAGCCGGACAGTGGTTATCTACACACATTCGTAATAACTGTAACCATCCCTCCTTATCTGCTCCTTTTTATCTGTACATGCATACAGTAAGAAAAACGCTGCTCTGCTCTTTTTTATTGAACTTTATTCAAATTAGACAAAGAAAATTCACTTTATTGCACATTCTCCCATCTGTGCTTCTTCCTCACCATGACACTCACATTCTGTACATCCTGTATATGTTTGCCTGTACCCAAAGGTAAACATAAAAAAATAATAACAAACTGATATTCAATAGGCAGGGAAGAAGAGTGTCTTACTGTGGTTTCACTTTTACCACTGGTTTTACTCCACATTTCAACAAAATATCAGAGGTGCAAAGGTCAAGGTCAGGTCAAAATTGACTTTATATTTGGCCTGAATCTGGTTTCTTCTCCTGTCAAGACGATAAAAATGGTCCCCCGGCCCAGTCTCCTCTGCTGCAACCCCCATCACGCTCTCCCCCTGTTCACTGCTCCTCCTGTGCCCCCCCCCCCCTCTCATGACCTTCAGCTCACACCCACCCGACACTTCCAGTTCACACTCTGTCCTGCGCCCCTCCCCCCCATCAACACCTCCCTGCTCCAGCCTGCTCCTCACAACACACCAGATGAGGAATACCCTGAAGAAGAACAGGGCTAGGAAATCAGCAGGGTCCGGACGGCATCAGCTCCAGGCTCCTGAAGTCCTGCGCAGACCAGCTGTGTGGGATTCTTTGGGTACACGTTCAACCTGAGCCTGAAGCTGGGGAGAGTGCCACAGCTCTGGAAGACATCCTGCATCGTCCCAGTGCCAAAGACACCGCACCCCAAGGAGCTCAACAGCTACAGGCCGGTAGCTCTGACGTCTCATCTGATGAAGACGCTGGAGAGACTGGTCCTCGTCCATCTGCGCCCGCTGGTGAGCTCCTTCATGGACCCGCTGCAGTTCGCCTACCAGCCTGACATCAGGGGTGGATGATGCTGTCATCTACCTCCTTCACACCTCCCTCTGGAAGCTGGAAGCACTGTGAGGATCATGTTCTTTGATTTCTCCAGTGCATTCAACACCATCCAGCCCAGGCTGCTGGGGGACAAGCTGCAGCTAGCTGGGGTGGATCATCACCTCACTTCATTGGATTCTGGACTACCTCACACACAGACCACAGTTTGTGAGGGTGCAGGGCTTTGAGTCAGATCGGCTTCTCTGCAGCACCGGTGCTCCGCAGGGAACAGGTGTGGCTCCTTTCCTGTTCACCCTCTACACTTCAAACTTTTCATACATAGAAGTTCTCTGATGACTCTGCTGTCATTGGCCTCATCACAGATGGGGACGACAGAGAGTACAGAGGACTTATTCAGGACTTTGCGGACTGGTGCCTGCGGAACAACCTTCCAGATCAACGCCAGTAAAACCAAGGAGCTGGTGGTGGATTTTCCGCAGGCGTAGCCACTCTCCGCCTGCACCAGGTGAGCATCCAGGGAACGGACATCGAGACTGTGAAGTCCTACAAGTACCTGGGTGTTCACCTAAATGACAGTCTGGACTGGACACACAACACAGACGCCCTTATCAAGAAGGGCACACAGCAGACTGTTCCTGCTCAGGAGGCTGAGGTCTTTTGGAGTGCAGGGACCACTCCTCAGGACCTTTTATGACTCTGTGGTGGCATCAGCCATCTTTTATGGGATAGTCTGCTGGGCCAGCAGCATCACAGGACAGGGACAGGAGGAGAATGGACAGACTGGTGAGGAGGGCCAGCTCTGTCCTGTGGATGCCCCCTGGACTCAGTGGAGGTGGTGGGAAACAGGAGGATGATGGCTAAGCTGTCATCCCTGTTAAACAACACGTCCCACCCTCTACAGGACACTCTGACAGCTCTGGGCAGCTCCTTCAGTGAGCGGCTGCTCCATCCACGCTGTGTGAAGGAGAGGTACCGCAGGTCCTTCCTGCCTGCTGCTGTCAGACTGAACAACATAACAAAATGCCCACTAGTCTGCAGACAATAAACAAATAACTTACTAATAACTGGACTCTTGCACAATACACTCCACTTCACCTCACTACTCATTTCACTGTTTCACTGTCTTCACTTTTTTCTACCTGAGATATTATATATTCTTATATGTATTCTCAGGCAGATCCTTGCTCTGTACTGTGTACAGGTATAATTATAATTACAGTTATAATTATTTATTTATTTTTTATTTTTATGCTAAATATCTTATTTTCTTTTCCTATTTTTTACCTTACCCTATGTCTTTCATTTCCTCTATTTATTTTCCACTGTGTGTTTGCTGCTGTTACACTGTGAATTTCCCCGCTGTGGGACTAATAAAGGAAATCTGAATCTGAATCTGAAAAACATGTTCAAGCAGGAAACTTGCAGGTGAACAAACACGTCAGTTAAAAAAAATGAAGATAGATAAGACAAGGATGAAGAGAACTGTGAAGGAATGTGGACCGGCCTTGTGCAAGCTGCACCTGGTTCACTCATTTCTAGATCAAGATCATTGATTTAAAGTCCAATCGAGCCTGATTCTTTAATAAAAAACTATGTACAACTGTGGGTGTGTGCATTTACAGTAATGCATGGCAATAGTGACAGTTAAACTGGCATTTTCCCAGAGTGAGAGGAGAAACTGAATCCTTTAAAGCTTCCTGTATTTTTACATTCCTCAGTGTTTCTCCTCCATGCTCAATAGGTGGACAAATCCTCATTGAGTCAGTGTGCATTGTACTGAGCCTGTTGTTTTTTTAATTGCTAAATGTCATTTTTTAGATGTATTCTTATTCATTGTTTATCTTTTAAATCCTTTCACCCTTTAGTCCTGCAGCGACTCATTTCCCCACAAGGATTAGTAAATCCATGTGTTATCCAGTCGTATCTTTGATAAGAGTAAAGATTGGTTCTAATATTATGATGTGTACTGCATTGCTGTTTTTGGATGTAGCCAGCAGAGATTGGCTCTTTTTACATGTGATGTTTTCACAAAGATTTTTTTACATTTTACGGAGGTAAACTGATCCGTTCAGATCCAGACCGAAACAAGGATGGAGTGGTTCAGTGAAGGTTGTACAGACAGTGTACAGGTGGGTCAGTGTATCAGGAAAGACCTCAAAAAAGGACAAAATACCCGCTGGCCAGTCCAGATACACCCCCATGGTACTTCTAGATTGGTTACAGTCTAAAAACTCCAGTAATGAATCGTTGTGTTTAAATTCCCCTTTACAACACCAGCACCAAGACTTTTCATTTCCTCCCAAAGAAAAGTCAACTGAACAGTCTCCTGCCCTGTCCATACTTTTGTATGCCACTCCAACATCAGCTGAAACACACTCAGCCTCCCAGTAATGGCGACCGGTCAGGCCCTCTTCACACAGTACTTGAAAGCAGTCAAATCTGTCTGGATGATCAGGATATGGCTGCTCCTGTCCTTCATATGTGGCCTTTGTGTTTCCCTCTGTCAAAATTATATGCATGCCTGCTGAGTTGGGGTCCAGTGTCAGATCACAGCCATCTGCAATCCAAATAGAAAAAAAATCCCATTTGTGGACCATTTTAAGTAAAAAAAAAACCCAAATTAGAGACATGTGATGTTTTTTTTTACCCTATTACTACATCTATTCAATTGACATGCTATTTGAATTGCATATGGCAACATTTGGTTCAGCTCTTTCCCAGGTGTCATACGTTTAAAGGCAGTAGCAACATGCAAGCATATCCCAGCATCCCAGCTTTAGCATTTCATTAAAAATCATTTGACTCTTACACTGTCTGAGTAGCCTCAAGTCAAACCAGAATTCTTCATTTTGGTCCACACTAATGGGAAATGGAAGGCCAACAGGTGAATACATGAAAAACATTTTCACACATGCACCACAAATCAAACAAATGGCAAGGAATCTTGCTAATTAATAAAAAGTGAGCATACTTGAGTTTCTCCAGACTGCAGCCTGTATCGCTCTGCCTTTCAGTCAGCAGCTCGACTCCTTGATCTGTCAGGTGATTAAAGCTCAGGTCCAGCTCCCTGAGGCTGCAGTGGTCAGGCCTCAGAGCCTTGGCCAAGGCGGCACATCCATCTCCTGTCACTTTACAGAATGACAGCCTACAGAAATCAAACAAATGACATTTTAGCATGTGGTACATGACCTTATCAGCAGCAATTTGCACCTGTTAACAAGACATGAGCTGCATTTGATGAGACATTTATCAGACTCTCCCTTTGGACTTGTTGACAAGTAGCGCCATACATCACACACATTGACACATTCAGAGCAGAAGATAGACCAAAAGAAACAGACACAAAGCTCTTTTATCCTTAAAACTCCAGTCAGTAAGTTTAGAAGATTCTACTAATTCTACAGACTGAAAGTGCTCTTATTTTGAAAATCAGAGCGCATATATGGGTCCAGCTCCCTGCTCCTCTCACCACGATGCACACCAGCTTGCCTCCAAAGCCCCTCCCCACACTGTCACTTGGTCTAATTCTAATTTTGTCTAGCATTTGTTCATTGCTCTTCTCCTATTTACTCATATCTTATGTAAGCTGTTGTTTTCTCTTTGCTTGGTCATTCAGTTGTTGTCTATCCACCGTTACATCCGCTCCAAGTTAGCACATGCTCGGTGGAGCGGAGTGGAGGCTGGCTCCGGTAGTACTGTCAGGACACAGAGACAGCTTTAGCAAATACGAATGAAAGTCATTTATAAATAAGTTATCTCCCTCTACTTTGAAGGACATTGCTAGATTTATGTATGTATGATGTATGGATGTGGTATGATGCAGCAGCACAGCTTTTGTTATAAAGTGAAATCAAAAGATCACTGCAAAAGCTGAACATTTTAAAATCCATAAACATCTATTGAACTCAATTGCATTAAAGAGCTGTTCTGTTGTATTTGGTTTGTAAAAATCTGCATATGTTGTACAGTCAATTAGTAAAGTCAAAGTGACCTATGTATGACACTGACCGTAGCGTTTGCAAAGCACAGTGTGGGCTCATCAGTGCATCACAGAGTGCCATCACTCCTGAGTCCTGCAGGTCATTGTAGCTCAGGTCCAGCTTTGTCAGGCAGGAAGATTTGGAGCTGAGCGCTGAGGCCAGCGTCTTACAACCTTCCTCTGTGAGTCTGTTGTAACTGAGACTGAATGACAAATACACACGCACACAAAGTTTGCATCTTCTATTTTGCATGACATTACAGCTGTATTTTGAGACTTTTGTTTGTTTGTTTTGCAGTGTAATGTAATGCAGTCTTTTACCCCAACACCTTCAGATTGCAGTTTGTGCTCATCAGCCCAGTGCATAGGATCTGCATTTCTGAGTCTGTAAAAATGCTGGAACTCAGATCCAGCTCTCGCAGGTAACATGGGCTGGATGTGAATGCTGTCACCAACTTCTCACAGATTGTGTCAATCCTACCATTTCGGTTCAGTCTTTTTGTAGAGATGATAAAAATGACATGGGGTTAAAGACATATAAATAGGTCATAATGTCCAGCTCTACCAAACTGACCCATGATCCAAAACAACAAGCTGAGAGCAGCAGCTTTATAAAAGTACACAATAGGGTGTTTAGCAAATAATATTATAATGCAGAGTGCTAAGTAAAACTGTTTTAGCAACAATGAAATCTATCTAGAAATAGTCATTCAAAGACTACTGGACCAGCTCTTATAGCAGAACAGTTATCAGTATATCAGTTCTGCCTTATAACAGCCAAGAAATCAGATGTAGAACCTTTTATTAACTATTAATACTTCAGTATCTATGGAAATAATACATCTGAGACTGACCTGAGTTTTTCCAGTTTTGGGCAGCCTAGCCCAACAGGCAGCACAGAGAATAATGAACCTCCCAGTATGTTGCCACTCAGCTCCAGTTCTCTGAGATTTAAGATGACTGATTTGACAGCTGATGCCAACTTGTCACATTTATTGGATGAGAGTCCATTACCTGAGAGACTACAAACACAGAGGACAAAAAACAGGAATGTGAGTACAATAGATCGTGATATTTCAGGATATTCCAGGTCTGGACATCAGTGGCAGGGCAACAAACCAACCAACACTGCCATCCCTAAGGCCATGCTGCTAGCAGGGCAAACGGGTTGGCAACACTGACTGAAAGTGGATGCCGTGGTTTGTAATGTCCTTGTTTGTTGGGCTTTTATGTATTTCCCTTCTTACAAAAAAATAAAATTCACTAACCTCAAAGCTTCGAGTTTACACTGAGGGTTTATCAGTCCATCAATGAAGAACCCGATACTTTTGTCATAGAACATATTATCTATCAGGTGTAGTTCAGTTAGCACAGAGTTCGGCATTCGAAGGGCTGAGGAGATTGTTTCGCAAAGCCAAGAATTGAGATCCACCCCTGAGATTCTGCGGAAATGACAATTGTGAGTGATCAGATGAAGTTTTAGATTAATACAGTTCATTCTTAATTCTCATCCTTTTTATAAATGTGTACCGTGTTCTGTTTTACTGTTTCCTTCTGTCTAAAGTGAGTGACAGTTACTTGATTGTATGCAATGCAGCTATAGCACAGTGTGCCAAAGTAACCAACTCACCTTGCTTTTCTGCTGTTCCTTATGCCTGGGACAAGCCTAAAAATACCCTTTGATGATGGTCTGTATTTCTTCAGGTTGAATTCCTCTAGAGGTGTATTAGCAATTAGAATTAAGTAGGCTAGAACTGAGCACTGAGCAGGGGACAGCTGTGTTTCTGGATTGTTATCTGGTTTCAGATACTTCTCCACAGTATCATGTTGGGATATATCGTTCAGCTCAGTCAGGCAGTGAACCAGGTTCAGACATCTTTCGGGGGAGCAGTCCAATAAATCTATTTCTCTTAGACTTTTCCTGATTTCTTCAACAGTTGCAGAGTGTTCCTCTGTCTGCTGAATCAGGCCGTGAAGCATATCTTGTGTTGATTTTAGAGACATGCCAATAAGGAACCTGAGGAACATGTCCAGCTCTCCTGTCTTTCTTTGAGTTGAGTTAGTAATTGCAATTTCAATCAGCTCATCCAAAGGTAAATCAACTGGGTCTTTCTCCAAGGTTAACTTGAGCTCTTCCTCAGACCCTTTGAGCAAGAAATCCTTGAGGCTTTGAGAGTCTATTCTTTTACTTGCAAAACTGTGGTACACAAAAAGAGCAGCAAAGTACTCCTGAACTGTCAGATGCACGAAGCAGTAGAGTTTCTTTGAGTTGAACACACTTTCTTCTTTGAGTATTTCCGTGCACAACCCACAGGCAACACCAGCTTTGTATACGTCAATGCCATAGTTTTTCATATCATTGCCAGTAAACATGATTTTGCTATCTTTCAAATGTTCAAATGACATCCTGCCTAATTTCAAAATGAATTCTTTATTTGACTTAAAGATCTCCTCCGTATCTAACTCATTCTGCTTGTCATACTTGTCAGCCGCTACCTGCATTTGAATGCAAAGGAAGTAGGTGTACATCTCAGTAAGAGTTGTGGGTATCTTTATGTTTTCATCTTGAGTGTCGTCGATTTTTAGCAGCAAATGCGTGAGAACTTTTGCTGCGATCCAACAGAAGATAGGTATGTGACACATAATGTATAAGCTTCGGGACATCTTAATGCTGGTAATAATTCTTTCAGCAATTGCCTTGTCCTCAACCCTCTTCCTGAAGTATTCTATCTTTTGCGGATCATTAAACCCTCTGACTTCAGTCCACTGGTATATATGCTCGCGAGGGATGCGCTGAACTGCTCCTGGTCTTGAGGTTATCCAGACAAAAGCAGAGGGTAGAAGATGTTCCCGGATGAGGTTGGTTACAAGAGTGTCAACTGATGATTCCTTAGTGGGATCCGTCAATCTTTTGGTTGTTTTAAAATTCAGCTGAAGTTGGCTTTCATCAAGACCATCAAAGATGAACAGAACTTTGTGATTGGCAAATATTCTCGCAAGTGTTGTGTTTTTAAGTTCCGGATGAAAATCTCTCACGAGTGTCTCAAGGCTAAACTCATCATCTATGACCAGATTTAGCTCCCTGAATGGTAGCACAAAGATGAAGTCAAAGTCCTGATTGGCTTTCCCATCTGCCCAGTCAAGGATGAACTTCTTCACAGAGATAGTTTTTCCAATGCCAGCAATTCCCTTTGTCATCACAGTTCTGATAGCTTCCACTTTTCCTCTGTCTTGCCCAGATGACTCGGTATCTTCTGGTGTACATTTAAAGATGTCATTATAGTTGATCTTAGTGCCCTCAGCTGTTTGACGCCTCTCCTTATCTTCAATCTCCCAGATCTCATGTTCTTTATTGACACGTTCACTTTGTCCCTGTGTAATGTGAAGCTCGGTGTAAATTTTGGCCAATGATTTTGCAGCCTTAGGATCTTTATCAGTGCCTTCAATCTCATATTGGAACCTCTGCCTCAGACATGCTTTGTGCTTTCTCATGACTTCTTTGACGACATCTTCTGCTGCAAAGAAAGGGCTGATGTCAAAACATTATCAAAGCAGTTTCTTGAGGACCACAGTAATATTTTTAACTGTGCATTTTATCTCATTAATGTAATAAAAATGCAACAATTTTTTGTCACAAAGCTTTGCCATTAAATGGAGTGGAAAAGCCTGGGTCAACATTTTATGACTGAATAGGATCTAAAAAGTCTGCACAAGCGGGTTTGTTAAAACCCTGACCGTTATAAACATTATATTTCCATCATGTTTTAAACAAGAGGTCAACTAATCAAAAAGAGCTCACATACTTTCACATACGGCCGGCTGAATTTCCTGGAGGATTTGGTAGAAGGCAGATTTGGCTTTTATAGATGTGAGGGCACTGTAGAGCTCCCTCATCTGCTCCTGGCTGGTACTTGCAGCTCTGATGTTGGCGTACGTCTCATTGTGGATCACCTTCTGTTGGACCATCTCATCCGCAATAAGAAATACTAAAGTGACACTCTGAATGAGCCTGGCCCTGTTGTTGTCCACCCAGGCAGCTTCTTTTGAAAGGACAACAAACACATGGTGGCGCTAGTCATCACACAGTATTTTTAACACACGTACCTATTACAAGCATGCAGCAGAGTGAACGTGAAGTGTTTCTTCCTCAAACTATAACCTTGAACTCACCTTCCTCCTCTGTGGATGAGGTACAATGGCCAGTAACAGTGGCTGAAGCAGGATCATGTGTTTCAGAGAGGCAAGGGCTGACAAATGACAAAAACGACTATGCTTTAGAGTTAACAACAGTTAATAATACTTAAAGATTGGCATTTTTATGTTTGTTCATATTAACTATACACATACTGTATGCTGATTTACCCTTTATGTACACTCTGTATGTTTGACCTTTGGGTGTTAAGTTCAGCCACAGTGCACTGGTGCAGCAGAGCACCGCTCTTCTCACTGCAGCCCAGTCTTTCAGAAGTTGTATCTTCTTCTCGCCCCCTGAAAGTCTCCTCCCCTGTTGTCTCTTTCACAGCTTCCCCTTCCTCCTGTAGAAACTGCCTTTTTGGGAGAAGGGGAGAGTTTTCTCCACTTTTCACTGCAGTGGACACCTCGTCTGTCTGTGGATCAGATTTGAGGCACTCCTCTTTACCCCTCCTGAGCGCAGAGCATTGGCTCCCCATGATGTTACTCCTTCAGTGTCAGCTCTGTGAATCTGTCATTTGGAAAGTAATTAAATGTCAAAAGGTTTTCTTTGGTATAAGTACTATGCTCCATTACAAGCATTGCCGTCCTCAGAACAGCCAAACTTGCTGTTATTATGTAGTGGCTTTACAATAGAGGCTGCTGTAAAAGTGAAAGAAAAATTAAAAATCTTTTTTGATCTGTAGCCAACTTGTGTTTTGACAGCTTAATTTATTTGTTTTTGAAAGGCATATGCACACATTAATAAACTTTTTGAGTTGCAAGTGAAAGCAACATTGGGTGTGTCTGTATTTTTTCTCTCCACAACTCTAAAACAACAAGATATTTGACTGGACTTTTCATCTGCATTTTTTGCTGTATATGTTTAAATATCTTTCACACACACACAAACACATCCAGATACATTCATATGTGGGTTTTTTCTACCTTTGTGTCTGAGATCCTGTTGTAAGCTGCAGCAGTAAATGAGATCGTATTGCATTTTCAGTGCTCATGGGCTATCACTCTGTGCATGACTTTGAGAAAGACTACGTTCACTGTACACAGGAAGCCAGCAGTTGGTGGGCGGATCCAGTTGAGAGTGCGTATGTGTGTGTGTGTGTGTGTGTGTGTGTGTGTGTCTGAGGGAGGAAGGGAAGAAGATGAAAATATTAGTTTCCCCTGTTGTTGCTGGCACCCTCCACAACATTTTTTTCATCATTTTTTTGTGCTTTATAATTATACAAAATTGAACCACAGTGGATGTCTAATAATTTATCTCTGTTTTGTGTCACTGTTTTTAGCACTTTCTAAATGTGCACTGCAAATTAATGACTTGTAGAGGTAAAGTGAAACTGTTCAGGGTAGACCAACGTCTATTCAAGTATTTATCACCTTTATCAGTGTGCCTCGCCTCTTATAAATAATGTACCACTGAGCCACATGAACATGATTCACAAAACTGTAGCCACTAATTTGATTAGTAACAGTTCACCATATGCAGGAGTGTGACCATTGCATTTTGAGTTTACCCTTACTTCTCACAAATGAAATCTTTGCAATTCCATGTAAATAATCTACTCATTTACAAAGATTTTTGCAACCTTCTAATCTAAAGTGCAGATTGTTGTGTACAAATGTGGCATTACATTTTACTCATGAGAATGAGACAAGGTACTATACTATACTATTTAACCAAAGGTTGACAAAACATGTCATATTTTAGTCATTGTTTCCACAAAAACTTAACCAGTTTAACCATGTTAGTTGTTGTAGTTGTAAACATACAAAATTTCCTAGTTGGTTGAAAGTGCAACACAGTGCCTGTTACTAAATTCTTCTGCAAGCTATTCATGCAATTGTCACAGAGGGAGAGTGGTTAGAGATACAAAGGCATGAGAGTGGTGTGCTGCTGATTGTGTGGAACTTTTTGTTGAATCCGATTTTGCGCAGTTGCAAAATCCTGTGTCAAAGTTGTCTAAGCCGCTGTGCAGTGTTTTGGCATCTGAGAAGCCTTCAAGTTCATGGATCTGTCACTCCAACCAGATCCTGGATCGAATTTCACATCTCACCTGTGTCTGAAACCCCACCGAGCGCCCATGCGTTGTTTTAACGCAGAGCAGATTAAAAGTATGAACGTCCACTAACACTCATTTGTGCAGTTGCCCCTCACTGTCTCATCAGGCCTTAAAATGTTGGGTTTGAGCACCTATCTGTCAATCAACAAATGCTACACCACAGTCTGTGAGTACTTTCTCTTCTGATCCACCTTTGAATCAGTCTGACAGAGCATCAGAAACTGAAGGTCACTCAATTTCATGGATGATGGTTGAAGATATATAAATTAGGCCTGTGTTTTTCAGCAGTCATTCATTAAAGGGATAATACTCCATACACACCATCCATTTCACAGGAGGGGAGGGGAGGGCTGGAGAAGCAGGTCACCATTCTGCCAACACTTCACTTTAAAACTTTAAAGAATGCATTTGCTCCCTAATCACTCTCTCTGCTCCACCTCTGCTTTTTCTATCCGTCTTCTCTGCACCATCTTTTTTTTTCTCCTTTTTCCTCGCCCTCTTTTCATAAGCTCTCTCTCCTCTGCTGTCAGCTCTAATTAGGCCACTGCGTGCGACGGTATGTGTGTGTCAGAGCGAATGTGGGTGTGCGTTTTTTAAGTGGTCCAAGGAGGCCCATCGCTCCGCCGTGCTTTCCCACTGGGTCCTGCTGGTCAAGGGGAGTGGGGGGGACATGCATACACGCCAGACTATTGCTGATGCTGAGAGCGGACATTCAAAGTGGGGTCTAATGGCTCCCTTTACAGCTGCACTCCCACTTGTTCACACGCAGCATAAAATCAAACTGCGCTGCACCAGCAGCACTTAAGCTGACCTTCTTTGAAACCTTTATGCTTAAATGGTGACAAATTTTGGCGTCTGCACGTCCTTTGTAAACATATTCTGGCCTGCAGGAGAAAAATAACTGCAGTCACATGTACTTGGAAGAATAATGCAGCTAAGAAGGGAAAGGACACCTCTCACTCAGTTCAGGAGGGGCTATATTGAGTGTAATAACCATTAAAACAACATGGGCAACACAGATAAATTCAGTCTCAGCTATAAAATTTATTTTATGATAGAGAGAAAACAAAAGGCGTCCTTGGTTGTGTCAATAGTTCTTTAAAGTTTTATTGTCCTTCTTCGCAGTTATGAGGGTCAATTTAATTCAGGGTGTGTCTCTTCGTCCCTCCATTCAGCCACATTCTCACTCGCCTTATGGTCTCTTTCATGTATTCCTCTTGTGTTTTATCCTGTGTTATAACTGCGTATCTATCTAGGTTAAAGGTCAACTCGTCCGGGTACAAAGAGGCACAGGGTCGGACACAGACATTCAATAGGTCACTCCAAAACTGTAGAGAATTAGACCTGACTTCATAGGAAAAATTTTAAAAGGATGTTAAAATTTATGAGCTGGATTCACAAGTCTGAGTATGCCAAGCCTCTGTTGTGACTGATAGGGATTGTGTCTTGTCGTGTTCACTTAAACAAACTGAATGTAAGACTTCGAGGCTAGAGAGAGAGAGAGAGAGAGAGAGAGAGGAAGAGACTGCTGCCAACTGGCAAGAAAACTCAGCTCTATCAAGCTGGAAAAGGAAACATCTGGAGCCAACAATATCTCAGTGTATACACGTGAAATTAAATCACTGCATTCTTTAGAGGTCAAATTTGATGGCAGTTGGTGGGCTGTGATTTTGGTTAGTGTTGCCCCAGGTGGGGAAGTTGTGAATTAAGAGTGTAAAAGACATCCTGTCACAATGTAAAAAGGGACTTTGTTATTAATAGTCAGAACTCAACAAGACTGAAGGTGTAGTGCTGTGCTAGTGTGCACAAGGTAGTTATGTTTTCTACACATCAGAAAACTGAAAAGAATTGTTATTTTTACACAACTGCAAAAAGTAGAGCAGAAGAATGTAAGGTTTGATGCGTAAGTGGCGTCAGAGAGGAAAAGTCATGTAAAGAAACCAGCTGGACTTTTTCAGTCTCTGCCGACACCTCCCTCTATCAGTCGCTCATAGTTTGGTCAGTGAGGCTGTGCAATTTCACGCTTCCATAATCGTTGCAGTTTAGGGTTATATATCATAAATTTGTGGTTCAAATGTCAGCACAGAGATGTGATTTTGGTGTAAACACTGGCATGGCCATATTTGTAACTGGTTGTTGATATCAGTCAAAGGGTACCTATTGGTATATTGAAATCTTTAAAGGTACATTACTTATTACTTATTACTTATTACTTATCTGTTCAACTTTTTATTAAAATTAGTGCATAGACATTATTTTGTTATATTATTTACTTGTTTTATAGTATTTAAGTTATACATTTTATTTAAATTGTATCTGCTATTTTATTAAATAATCATGTTAATGTCATAATTTTTAGCCATCTGGTCAATATTTTGTTTTTTTTTACAGCCTACACTTGTTCTGTCTTATTATCAGCTCATCAGTCATCTGTGAATTACTCTGAACTGCACTAACCTTTATGAAGGGCACTATATAAGTTTTATTCATATTATATACAGTCAATATTGGCATCCTCGATGAGGTCTTATACATTAGCTGCGTACACAGCTTTAGTCTGACCAGCAGCCAATTAATCCAAAGTATTTGATTCATCAGAGGAAAATGAGAAAAAGCAAAAAAAAAAAAATTAAAACTTAAATAGACTAAAAGAGTCAACAATTTAGCTTCATAAAAGACAAACAATGAAATGTCAATTTAAACTGGTATTTTATTAGCTCAGTAAAAAAAAAAGTCAATATTAGGTTATAAATTAACAGACATTAAGTGAAATGACATTCAAACTCATCCATAACTGTTGAACTGTTCTGTTCTGTTTTACTGAACACCAGACTGTGACAAACAGAGGGAAAGAAGTGCCTTAAACACAGCTACACACAGCCAGAACATACAGCACAAGTGGTGAAGGTCCTATTTAAAATTGTTTTATTGTGTTAAAAAAAAAAAAAAAAAAAAAAAGAAATTTTGTCTTTCTAACATTAAAAAGGACTTAAGAAATAAGCATCATCCTGTTGTTCTGCATATTATCAACTTTAAGACACTTGAAATCTGTAATTACAACGAGGAAAGTACAAAACTACACGTGAAGAGAAATCCCATTCGGTTCTATTTGATAATGCTCCGACCACATATCCTCCTTCCAACTACTCAGGTATGGACGCAGTTACAACTTTGCTGTAGGGTCCGTACCGGCCAAACTTGTCTTTGCCCACCACAGCAACAGACACCTTGTGCCCGGGCTTGTACTTGCTTACCATCACACACATGGGCAGAGGGATGGCCAGCACCTCACCGAGGGCTCTCCAACGGGGGAAGACGCCGCTGCCTTTAACCTTTTCCATAGTCATGAATATGCTGCAGCAGGGAGAGAGAGGGAGAGGTTATCTGTTAAAAAATGCAACGAGAGCTGAAGCAAGGACCCCCCCAACTGGCCAAACTCTGCTTCTATCTAGTGGTCATAAATTGTAAAGCGTAATTGAGAGTAGTGGTTGAGAGTAGCTGCGATGATGCCAATACATACAACTAATTTAAATGTAGCAGGTGTTTAACTCAGATGGCTACAGCTTGTAGTTTTGATAATATCACCTGCTAAAATCATGAAACTCTTACTTTACCTGTTGGCCTATCCACAGAAAATAATCAGTAGGCTTTTGATGGTCTATTATGTTTTTTTTTGTCTTTTTTCACAAAAAATGACAACGTTCAGAAGCAGAGGGCACACTCATCGCTCGCCCTCTGCTGCTTATCACCTGTAACTATCCATGGGCGCCGCAGAGGGGTCTTCCTTCGCCACGTTCCACAGCACAGAGAGGCCAGCTGGCTTCTTGATGAGAGCGAGATGTACCTCCGGTCTCTGGGGGACGCTGTATGAGGCCGCTTCAATGCTCAGGTTGGAAGGGGAGCTGGTGGGCGGGAGGGGAGGATACAGGGGTGTGTCCTTGGGGTTAGAAAAGGAGGGGAGTAGGTTAATGTGAGGAGCAAACGGTGATGTGAATTACAACTGTGGGTCAGTGCGAGTCTGTGCATTACCTGCTTTGAGACTGTGCGCTTGGCACTGCTACTATAGCCGGGGGGGAGATGTTCGACTTCCATCCTCTTTGCCTTTGTCCCTTCGAACTGTTTGGACTCCTCATTGTTGTTTTCAATTTCCTCTTGATCTTCTGGCTCTTTCTTTATGAATCTGACATGTCTCTGAATGACACAACATGGAAAATATGAGTTAGAGAAGACAAAACAAACTGTGAGAATGAATTAAAGAAGGTACGTGATGTAGGACTTTAAGGCACATTATTCACATGCCTGAGCAGCTTTTCATTAGTTACACATAACACATTTATGCGTGGAAGATTCTCAAAACAGCACACGAAATAATGAAGCACCCTACCTTACACTCAGGAGAGTCTTGAGGAGTAAGAGCTGTAGGAGGTAGCTCCTCACTTAAATCTGCTATGGCAGCCGTCAAAGCTTAACATGGATTATGGAGAACGACAAGTAACAGAGGAAGGGACAGGGAAGGGTAGGAAAAAAAAGGATGTGGGTATTTATTCATGTACTGACTGACTCATATTATTTAGGTCATTATAACAGATCATCATGTCAGTTTTTACTGCTGCACAGCAAAATAATTAGTTAATAGTTTAAACTTCAGCTTTTATATACGTAAACCAAGCTTACCTTCATTATCAGCACGCATCTTCTTTAGCACCTTTTTTGTGGTTACCTGGACAGAAAAAGGCCAAACAGCTTAAACCTCAACTGCACTTATCTCAATTTACAACTTTCAACTTACCTATATAATGAAATATTTTTGCAACGTAAAAAAAGGAGAAAAGACATTTGTGCTTAACCTTTTATTCCAGCACCCTTCGAAGATGCTGATAATTCATCATTTCAAATCAAAAAGTAATTTCAACCTATATTTAAAAAAAGGAGTTAAAAAAAAATCACTCCATATGTACCATCATTTGAGAGAGCGCTCCACTCTGGTCCATACACTCCATACTCCTTTTTTCTACAGAAAGATAAAATAGCACTGAATAAATGCTCGTGTGACCCACAAATGCAAATATTCATGATGCTCGCTTACTCTGTGACACTGTTTCCATGGTTTCATCTTCGGAGCATGACCTGCAGGTGTTGGGCGACAAATCAAATCGTCTCAAAGCTGATTAAATGTAAATAAAGCCAAGGCACGAATTCACATGAGGACCTGCATTACTTTCACTGAGGACTAATACTACTGAACCTGCTTCTACATACCTGATGGCGCTCGCATTAACTAGAGACAGCGCTGGGCTCTGAAAGTCAAACATTTTTATTTTTACATTTGTTCAGATTCATCACGTGTGGCACAATCGTATTCGAGTGAGTTAAACCATACAAAGCAGATAAAAAGATTATTACATCACAAAAAAAAAATCATTTGCTACAAAATGTAACTTGATGAGTACATTAAGTCTTTGACACAGAACATGCATGCATTCATGTGTTCGTGTGTGTTTGTTTGCATCAAAAACCTTCTCCGTTGTCTTTGTCATGGAGGCAAAAACTGCTTCTGCTCTTTTGGTAAGCGTGTTAATTCGAGCCTAAGGAAGAGAGGAACATTCTGTGAGGATTAATAAAGTATTCGAGTATGCTTTATCACAGATTGGGCTTTGAGACACAAGTGCAATAGATCCATGCACATTTTTTTATGGTTAAGAGTGGAAATGGCAGAGTAAAACCCCCCCAAAAATGGAGAAAAAGGTGAATTTTAAATTAGTTAGCATCTGTGTACGATTCAAGTGGATTTAATCTAATTGTGAAAAAACTGAGAAGGAACAATGAACAATGGCTGACATTAGCCAGCAGAAGATGGGATGCTTAAAAGATTTACTAGCAGCTGTCAAATTTACAGCCTGATGAAGTCAAGTAAGAAAACCCAAAAAGGAGGTCGGGAACAAAAGGAATAACCAGAGGGAGGCATTGAATATGTAAATAAGTGAACCCGAGAAGGGCAGAATCAACTGCACACTTCTAGTCAGTGAGTGAAAGATGTGCACCACTACTTGTGCCGACCTCCAGCATTTGGATGGAGCTTTCGAAGTCTACTCCACGATCCAGTTTTTGAATAGTTTCTATTACTTCCTGCAGCTTGTTTTTTTTCTGTTTCATGGCACTGTGAACCTCCTGCTTGATCAGAGCCTGCACCTGCACGCACAAAATAAAAACACATATATGCCGGAGTGTGTATGCATTCAGCAACTGCAGACAAAAGTTTTAATACAGTGTATGCATGTAAAAATGTAACCATGTGCAAAAAAAAAGCACAATTATCTCTTACTTCAGACTGGGAGAATTTGATCTTTTCATCACTGGCTCCAGATGAAGCCAAACTGGTGGGCAAGCTCTTCATTCTTAATACATAAATACAGACAAAACACACAATGTCAAAATTCACTTGTATTCAGTGGACATTGTTTGTCACTCTACACTGAGGAGACGAATACACCTCTTTTTGTTTTACCTCTCTACCTAGAGTGTAATTCTTAGAAATATCTCACACTGAGCACAGCGAGAATGATACATTACTTTGCATAAAAGCACTTCCATCTGTCATATCTGGCAACATAAAAGATTAAGATGTTACAACTGAAGCAGTCATTCATCTTTTTTACTGTAGGACGATCTCTAAAAAAAAAAGCCCTGAGGAGCTCTACCCTTCATGTCAAAGTAATATTTATATATATAAAGTTTGTCCATAGCAGAGCAAGCGCACTGGAGGCATTTCATTTTGACACACTAAGAGTACCACATGTGTATAAGCTCACTATTATCATGCTGTCTGTGGAATGGCAGACTCAAACAAATAGAGGTTTTTTACTAATGGTGCAGCATTAGTCCAATACTAGCCAGAAACACTGAGCCCTAACTTATAATACGATATGAACATGATATACACCTTGAATCATCACATAAATACACTTTGTGAAACCTGCTGTAAAGAAAAGCGGCAAAATGCGGCGTGATAACAAGAACAAACGCTGCAAGAGAACACAGCCTCCTCTCAGAAAAGGCCAGACGCCACAATGCCAAAAAGCAAAGATTTGCATTTCAAACTTGAACCACATGACAAGCAGTGAGTGCCCAGAAGAAGGACGTGCTGGAGCAGCAGTGAAAAAAAAAAAAAAGAATGAGACACTTCTTCAGGGTCAGCAATAAAGCAAAGCTGGAAACAGAGTGAAGTTAGAATGTTAATGCCCTTCATGGCCGACTCCTTTTCACACTTCAAGGAGCATACTGAGCCTCGCTGCTGCGTTTCATCGCTCATCATCAATCAGCTGTCTGAGTTCTCGACAGTACCAGCAAGTTATGAGGTTGAAGCAGAAACCTGTGTCCTGTAGACCGTTTTGATCAGTAAAAAGCTCCATGATCAACACTTTCATGGCTTACTCACAGGGGAGTTCAGTGTGGCAGCAATAAAGAGGAGTTGACGAGTTATACATCTTGCTGCCTAAAACAAAGTGCCCATTCATTACTTACAGAGGAAGCAAAAGTCTACAGTGCTTTACTGAGACAGAAAGCTGCACCAAAGGCCTATAGGTTTCTTACATCTTATCACAATGTACTGGTTGGATTTACCCAGCAACAGAACAATAAAATTTCTATTTGCTGTTATTTATGCTTTATCATCTGGCAACTAGGTTCCTGTAATGCATGGAGCTTATGTTACTGGTCAAGCTGCAAGCCGCTTTGTATAATTTAAACTGGCAAGATGCAAACATCAGTGAAGCTGATGTGCGATCGCGAAGCTATCGGGAGGTTAACTCACAGATCCAGAAGATGCAGGGCCACTTTTGCATCAGAGGACAGTCCATTTGCCACTTTCAGTGCGCGCCACCTCGCAAGTGCCGATCCAATGTCAACCCGAGCTCTCCGCCTTGATTTGTCTGTGAGCTTCTGAGAGCAACGTTTGTGTCTCGTGGGCCGTTTGGAGGCTTTTACTTTCTCTTGGTCTGGTCTTCTGAAGCCCCTGCAACCGTCATTTTGATCCTGACCACCTGGCATACTCTCCTAAACATGCAGTGTACTGTTAAGATAAGGGCTGCTCACAGACGGGGAGGGGGGGGTCATCAATCCACCAAAGACACTTAGGAGAGCTGAAACCTGCCAATAACAGCAGGTGAACATTGTTGGAGGTGAGTAACTCTTTGATGTAACACAATGCCGTTACAGTTTGCTCACCACAATAACAATATCATGGTACCAATAATGGTACCCACACAGTCCTCTACTGTTCAGATGTGTGTGGAACAAAAGATGTCTAACTAAGATTTATATGGAAAGACGTTTACATAAAGGAATTTTAATGAATCGCAGTGTAACAAAGTGCAAAATAAACTACTTTGAGTTTGGCCTTTTTTTTTTTACATAAACGCATAACATATGAGTTGAATAACATCTGTACAATTATTCAGATATCAAGAGATAAAATGTCTGAGGGGACCTGAGTAAGCTACAGCGATGCAGTTGGGTCTGAGCATCACTGAGGCTTCAACAGGCCACAAAGTGATGTGTGTCCATAGTGGTTTTTTGTCAGACCTCTGCTGTTTGATGTGCTCCTCGTTGCTGCTCCTCCTCTGTGCTGTCATGAAGACATCAATTTCTTGGCAACACCTCTATCAACAAAAACACAGAAAAAATGCACTAATTAAGATTAACACAACTTGTAATACATTTTTTGTATACTTCCTGTACATGTTGAGGGAGTGCAGCTACTTTATGTTGACAAAACAGGAATCTCAATTAAACAAATAAACTGAATATTCATGCACAAACGCAAAACTCACTGTTTCCTTACTTGCCATGACAATTTTACAACATATCCCTCAAAAAGTCAACTTTGATCTCATCAGTGTCCAATTAAATGATAATTAGCACAACACAAATCAGTGTCCTGTAAGTTTTGTGTTTCTGCCTCAGCACCATGTAACAGGCATCTTCACAGTCACCGACAATAAACATTGTTTACAGGTTAGCTGCTTTAATATGATTTACTGTCGTCTTTTACTAGTTAACTATTGCATTGATGCTGACAGCACACACACAGGTGAGAAACATCAAACTGTACTGGCTGCTAACAGAGTTAGCTCACCTTTAGCCGAAGCTTTCAGCAGAATATTTATCTTTTTAACAACTAAACAACTAGTCGACCAGCTAAAGTTTACATACAAGACATGGAGTTATCTAACATCACCTCATACGTACAAAAAATGCGGCCAAAATGCGATAAAAGTGTAATTTTGTGTCTCTTAAACTTTCTTCTGTCTGGTCGAGACTTTGGCTCAACTTCCGCTTATTAGTTAAGTACTTCCTGTGGAGTTCTTCAGAATAAAAGCGTAATTTCTTCATTACACTCCTTGATGAAAAACCACGTTTTCTTCTAAAAAAATATTGTTTTCTATGCACAAAATTACTGTATTTTTATTTTTCATTTTATAGGCCTGATCCTTATTATGACTGACAACACTGACTCACTCTATAAGAGGGGTCAGAGTCGCCTTTACATGCTGAGGAGGCCGGGATCTTTTGGTGTGTGCAGGCCACAACACCTCCCACCCTCTGACTGTGGGGGGCCTTAAGCAGCTCCTTCAGTAACAGACTCAGACACCCAAGGTGTAGGAAGGAGCGCTTCTGCAGGTCCTTCATCCCAAACACCATCAGACTGTTTAATGCTGCTCTATGAATCTTTGTCACTGTAACAAACACTTTCATACCATGCAGTAGGACTGATGTTTACTGATGTTCATCGGTGCACCAATGTTTACTGTTTACTGAGGTCTTAGCTATGCACTTTATGGTCTTTTTTTCATTCCACTCATTACATATAACTGTGAAATCATATCTGCAATAACAACAACATAAACATCTGTGTAGCAATACCTAGATCCATATT
This sequence comes from Scortum barcoo, assembly GCA_023238725.1. Classification (NCBI taxonomy): domain Eukaryota; kingdom Metazoa; phylum Chordata; class Actinopteri; order Centrarchiformes; family Terapontidae; genus Scortum; species Scortum barcoo. Next base: position 17,484,590 of record CM041547.1, read on the forward strand.
TACCTTGTGCAATAACACCTCACCACTGCACATCTAACTGGGTGAGGCTGTGTATGTAAATACTGTCTCTTCTTATTATTACTATTAGTGTTTTACTATTTATTGTACATATTGTTTTTGTGTTTTGTGTTTATATTCTCTCTATTATTTAAAAAATAGAGGCAATAATAATATTCCTCAGCCTGTTCATTCTGTTCATTCTGCAGACTTTTTTTTTTTTTGTAAATGGAACGCATGGAAATATTGATCTTTTTACCAAGTAAGTGGAAGTAAAGCTGGAAGGCAGATACAGAGGAGTACAGATGGGTACTTGACTCAATAACAGTATGGCACTCACAAAGAAAATGTTATTTATTGTAAAATACACTTCTTCAGATCTACATCTGATGTGTTGGGGCAACAGGAAGAAAATAAGCACCTCTGAAATCTTGCAGGGGAGATGAGTCTTTGTTCCCGTATCAGTAAGGAGTTTGCTCAGTTTGTTGTTTGGAGGTTAGAGCAGCAGGATTCACCGAGCAGAAACAAGTTCATCCTTTTCAGTTTTCAGGAGTTCTTGACAGGAGCTTGTAGAGTTGTATTCTGAAGCATCGAGCCATAAAAACCATCGGCTAAGTATTGTAGTATTGTATTGCAGTTTTCTATTCTACCACTGGGTGTCAATAGCAGACAAACATTTTAGTTTAATGACATGTAAATACATAAAATGTAGTAATATATTGCAGATTACAGAAATTGCCAAATAAAAATGCTTGTTGTGATTTACTTTTCCTAAAACAGTAAAAAACCTGTCACAAGCAGAAACATTCCCATTTAACAGAGAAGCCTTTTAAAACGAACAAAACATTTTTGGATGAATCCTCTGCAGGAAAGGAAACAGTGGTAAATTTAAGTTCTTAAGACATTAACCATTTCAACATGTAAAAAACCTCTCAATCAAAGTCACAAGCAGAAACATTCCCATTTAACAAATCACAATGTTTATGAGGTCTGAATAACATTACATAAACATCTGAAGCCTGTGTTAAAACGAACTATAGTCTCTTTCTTAAAACATTTTTGTACTATATTGTTTTTGTGTTTTGTGTTTATATTCTCTCTATTATTTAAAAAATAGAATCCTCTGCAGGAACTTTTTTTTTTTTGTAGGAAACAGTGGTATAAGGCAGATACAGAGGAGTTAACTCAATAACAGTTCTCACAAAGAAAATAAGACATTAACCATTTGTGTTGGGGCAACAGGAAGAAAATGTCTCCATTCTTTGTTCCCGTATAAAGTAGTTTGTTGTTTGGATACAAGACACCGAGCAGAAACAAGTCTCAATCAAAGTAGAATTAATACTTAGTATTAGAAACATTTCAACTGCAAACATTGTTTAAAAAAACAAATCTTCAAAGTAGAATTAATACTTAGTATTAGAAACATTTCAACTTTTCTAAAACAGTAAATACAGTATCGGCTCCAAATGATTCCTTGCAGGAAAGGAAACAGTTATAATTTAAGTTCTATTAACCATTTCAACATGTCTCCATTATAAAGTCCTCTCAATCAAAGTGAATTAATACTTAGTTACTTGTATAGATCAACATTGGTCCTGTGGTTACTAAGATCAACATTGTACAGTAGATACTAACACTAACACTAAAAATGATCACAGTCATAAACCAAAACTTTTTCAATTCCAAATCATGAATAGCTCTAAGTCAACTCTTAGACGCGATTGCTTTCTTAGGAAAATCTGCAACAGTATATGCACAGAAAGTTCAAGTTCTTGGTTTATGCTACATTTAGATCTGTTCTGAACTCACTGAAACTAAATCAAAGAGATCTGAATTTTACAAAACATTTTTTTTGCAAAAAAACCTACTTTTTCAGCCTGTTGTACTGCAATGACTCACTTTTAATCTCGGTATAAATTAAAGGATTTGCTCAAAGACAAAAACTTGCAAGCAAACAGGGGGCTTAAAGGTATGACGAGTAGGACTTTTCTAAAAAACTATTATGCCCCCAGTCATCACTTACGACACACTAAAAGTGTGTGGTGGTGTCTCTTTTTGCAGAGGCTCTGCCCTCTGCCTTTATTTTCTTATTTTGCTGCTGTCAGGAAATTTCTGGGCGTCAGCCTTTGGACAGTGGTGTGTAGCCCCCAGCCAATAGCAGCGTGCAGGGTGTGAGGCGTGACTATAAAAACAGTGGTGACAAGTTACCAGATCATAAGCACATGGGACAACCAGAAGCATTTTCACTTTGAGCTGGTGAGAAGGGGCCAACTTTAAATGTTGCACTTACAGACATCAACTGTCAAATCCTACTCGTTCTACCTTTATAATATTATTTATTGACATACTCTCTAAGATGACAATGACACAAAAACCTAGGGACAACAAACATCATAATCTTAGCCTCCAATGTGTTGTTTTGATCATTTTCAAGTATCATCTTCAGCAACATCTTCACTTCCATTTCTTTTCCCTGAATCTTCATTATAGTAAGTTACCATGCTGGGTGGTCCAAAACGTCCTCGTCATGAACTTATTCCTACAACAAAACAACCCAGTGCACCTCTGAATAAGTCAGAGGACCCTTTACTGCTTTACATCACTTGTGTCCTTGAAAAGTTTCAAGACTTAGCAGCTGCAAAGTTAATACCCAGCTGGTCTCCCTTAACAGTTTCAGCCTCAAACAAACATCAAGAGAAAGGAAAAGAGAAACACAGTGCTGTGGGCTCAAACATTATCTCTATAAAAGCTGCAAATAGAAGTAATTCTGGGAATTGGTGGCATGTACGATACAGTGATCAATTTATTATTGTTGAATGCCAGAGCACAAGTGGATAACATGTGCACGGGGGTGTTAGAGATGTTAAAATAACAGGGGAAAAATATGTCAGGGCTTAATTGCTTCATACATCCTCAGTCACATGATGCTCAAATACAGAACAGTGGTTTTAAACAATAAATAGCTTTCTCTCAATGAAGCTGTGAACAAATATGCATACTAATAACAGAGAAATGTTCATTCTTACTTCAAGTTTGCATGTTTCTATGTCATTTGAAATCCCAAACATCACAGCACATCATTGGTTCCTTTTTCACCGTTAAAACACAAGTCAGTAACATAACAATACAAACAAAGGGTTAAAATCGTCCATATTATACCTCAACTACTGCTTCACTACACTTCCTGTATGCTATGGTTAACATAAGATTATCTTTTTTTCTTCCTTTTTTTAATATAATTTTAGTACTTCAGTCTTTGAAATATGTTTTTGACAGTTACCATAACTATATATACACAGCAAATATGTACAAAATAAATTCAGTTGACTGTAAAATTCACAAAAAAAAAAGTGTGGACCCTTTGGAAAGTCCAGGGGCTGTGTCCCAGTAAGACAAATCTCCCCACTTGTCCTTAAATTTTAACCTGATCAGATGTTGAAGACAGGGTCTTATGAATCGAGCTGGTAGGAAGCAGGAGACAGTGACACAAGAGGAGGAGAAAAATCTGTAAGGCATAAAGTGGACAAACAATTTGTTGTTGAATGCTTTATCTGCCCAGTTCTGAACCTGGCAATTGTAAATTTACGGGTTAGAAAGAGAGTGTGTACATGCATGTTTGTTTAGTGAGAGTACGTCTTAATGCATTTGCGTCCAAGTGTTCCTGTTTATACATTTATATATCTGCGTGCCTGTGCATCAAGCCCGTGACCTCTATTTGCGCTTCCTGAGCACCAGGTACATGAGGCCGCTGATGAGGGTCATGGGGAAGCTGATCCAGGCCAGGACGTAGGAGGAGCCGTAGGAGCCTTTCTGGAGACTGTCGACATGAAAGCTGTCTTTCTGAGCCGTGTAGATGGACGCAGCGATCATCACACATAGAGCTGGGGGGAAGAGAGAGGAGGATGAGGGTGGAAATAACATTCAACAGGGAACATGGGACCGCCAACGCCAAAGAAACTGCTTGACATTTTGGAAAAACGCATCAAGCGTGGAAACAACTTGTAACAACTAGTACGCTAAATTTAAATCAACAGATGTTCCCCGTGCTTTGGGACTGTTGCTGTAGTGTTGTGTCCATACAGCTTCTCCTGCCTGGGAAACTGCACTGGATTATTATTCATTTACTGTGTCTGATGTGCACACACAGGAGAAAAACAGTTTGTAGCAAAAAAACAAACAAAAAAAACACAAAAGCTGCACTGAAAAGTGAAATGTGTGTCACTCACAGGCCAACAGCTGGATAATAGCGGTGAAAATGAATCTCTCTCCCTGCTGGAGCCTGAAGAGCTGAAGGATGAAGACGAAGAAGCTGACGCAACATAAAATGGTGGCCAGGATCATGGTGGCCTGGACGGCCTGCAGGTAGGCTGAGGAGAGACAAGGAGGGAGGTGTCAGATCCACAACCACACACTCGAAGTACACACAGAGACGGTTGCTGCACGCTGTCTCACCTGCATCAGCAGTATGGCTGCTCTCCACAGGAAAGCAGGTGGCGTTGCAGGAGTACCACAGATCAGTGTAGATCAAGTCACGTCCGGATGGTGACACCAACCACCACGCCTACATCGGAGAGGGAGAGGTGGTTACAAGGATGAAAAATGCCCTGCGCTAACACGATCTTGTGTGCTCACTCTTGGTTCATGCTCACATTGTGAATGGTCGCAACAAAGAGGAGGATGGCTGCAGCCAGATGGAAGAGGATGATGAAGGCTAGGATGATCAACATGTCTGCGCTTTCTGTCTGGCTAGCTTGTCCTCTGATCGGTCAGGCCAGGTGAATATCTGACAGGCGACCTCGGTGGCTGTCTGCGTCTCTCACTGGCTGGTTGTCAATGTGCAGAATGCGCACCTCAGCTTCTGGTAGATGTCAAGTCCTACTGGGTGTTTGCGTCTGTGTGTTGGTTGCAGGCCGATGGTCAGGGGTGGATCAACGTCCTTCACATGAAAGGAATCTGTCAGGAGCAGCATACATGTGATACTTTAATAATACGCTGAAATACATGAAAGTGTGTTGTCGGTTCACATCAAACCCACAGATGCTTGTGGCCCCAGATGTTTTTAAAAATTGTACATATATTCTCAACTCAAGAGAAAATGAAGATACTAGTTCTTTGTGCAGTTTAAACATTTTGCTACAGTATTTCTGAGCCACACAACCCTTCATTGTTCATCTGTGTCAAATAAAGTAACTGAGCGGAGACGGAAACACTGTAAAGGCACTTGGAGTACAGTTCATATGCTCTACAGCGGCTACTACATCTGCAACCGATTACAAAAACACAGCATTTCCAAACAACTGTGAGAGATGCAGGGTTAATGAAACAGCCAGAGTGTTATCTGTAGTCTCAAAGTCTTCCCTCAAATTACAGAAAATGTTACTGAGATGTGAGATGAAGTGTGCGTGTTGTGGGTATATGAATGCCAAACCGTGTATGTGTGTTTGAGAGTGTGTGTGCAGCATGTGGGAGTGTGGTGTTTACTCTGCAGTGTTTGAAGGCCTTAATCCTGACCATGGTGTGTTGATAGAAGCGAGGAGTCGACTGTTTACGTGTTCAAATGGGGAAATCTGTGCCCTGCTCGGTCAGGGCCGTAACGTGCCATGTTAGCATATAGCAGCATCCAAAGTCAAAGGTCAAGACCCTTACCCAGCCTGTTGGAAAAATCTCACACTGACAAAAAGTCATTTTATCGTGCATTCTTGAGCATTGTCATGGATACATTTTTATGAGGTTTACATGTCGTAAATGAACCAAGGACAGCTTATTCCTTTGTTTTCTGCAGCATGACCTTTCTGCAGTTGTAGCATTACAACACAAAAATGTGTGTATGGCTTCAGATAACACTGTTGACAGTCACAACAGGTGTGTGTGTGAGCCTTAAGATATGATCGTCTGCTGATGCACTGATTGAACTGGTTTGAACACGTTTCTGTTTCTAAATTTCTTTGAGGATCGAGGACTAAAATCATCCCAATGGCAATGTCTGTCCTTTCATAGGAATATCCAGTATTTCTTTTTAGTTTTTTTATGTTGCTTTATTTTGTTTTCAGTCGCACACACTCCCAGGAGTTGTCGAACAGGGGAAAATATTCCATTAAAAAACAGTAAATACATCCAGAAACCCATTTGTTTATCCAGAAAAAGTGTTTTGCTCAGCGTGTAAAATGCTTTGTCAGCATCATTGTGTTTAACAGTCATACTGTTGCAAATAATCACACAAGACAAGACTCTGAAATACACAGTTTCTTTCCCACAAAAGTCCTATAAAGGCTGTTTTACAACTGACATTTGACTGCAGAGTTGAGACTACAGCTCTGATTGTAGTCTGTTCTCTGTGTACATTGTAACCATCAAACTCGGCCTCACTATCTTGTGGGCGTAATGCACTTCAAATTACATATGTGCAACACACATACACATATGAGTCTGATTCCAGCAAATGCCACCAAAGAAGCTCAGAGGCTGAGGGGGCAGAGACACAAATATGTTTAAAGGCACATGTAAGTGCACGCACACACACACAGAGCCAGACAGTGGAGGAATTAGCCCTCTCCGCCAAAATGGAGTCACAGTAAAAACAGCCTCTCCCCACCGACAGGAAGCAGGCCACGGTTTTTGTGTGCGAGCATGTGGCTGCGGGGTGTGCCAGAGGATAGGCCCTCCCTGTCTGAGTTGGGGGGGAAGGGTGAACACAGGGGGTGATAAAGTAAAACGCAGGTGGGGAGACATCAAAAGTGAGCGATACACTTTGATTCATGAGACGGGGGTTTGGGGTTTAGACAGGAATGTAAACAGCAACAGTTTTTGTTGCCAAATGCTCCCGATTGTAATTCTCCAAGGACGAAACTGCAAAGGACAATAAGCTGGCGACAAACACTTTCGTTTGCACCTGAAACTTGTGAGCAGAAATATGAATGTTGCACAAGTGGAGTTGAAACCAGTCTGCGTTTGGTATGGCAACGATATGCCCTCAACATTAACAATGCGCAGCAGCCTATAAAGACACATATGGTTTATAAGGCAGTTTAGTACGCCCTATGTTTTATGACACTTACATCCTACCTCATATGTGGCAGCTTACTGAGCTACTGAGGGTTGTCTATGAAATCTGCCTGAAAGCAGCTGCGATCTTTTAAGACACAAAGCATACAACACACATTACAGATTGTTTGGTAAAGGATCTGTGTGAATGTATAATGGTGTCTGAGTGACAAGTCACACTGGGTGGCAATGTGCCACACAAACTTATTTTTAGGACTGGCAACAACATTGAAGAGGGCTGACTTTTATAGCTTCAGAGCTCTATAAATTCCCAGAAAATCTGCCATTCAAAACATTTGAAAATGATTGTGTCTTTAGGGTGGTCAGTTAGCCTTTAGGTTGGACCTTATAGATGGATGATGGTGGAGAGAGAGAGGGAGAGAGAATGAAGCAGAAAGACCTTGGAGGGCAGACAGGCGGCAGCAGAAGCAACCTCCAACTAAATTCGCCGCATCCATTACAAAGCATGTCTTTGGTATTTGAGTCTAATCTGACCTGCAGGAACATTCTTTGGAACAGCAAATAATCTCCCCGACATGCACACACACAGCTGGATCTGATTCCGTCTGCAGCTGCCTCGTCGTCTCAGTGAAGAGAAGATGAAACGAGGTGGGAGGGGATGGAGAGGGAAAGAAAGGGAACCCCATTGGAGGGAAATGGAGGGAAGAGAGAAAAACAAAAACATGAGCGTAAAAGCGCGCGCGCACACACACACACACACACACACACACACATACATACACATAAACCACACAAAACCACAAACATCTAGCCTGCCAAGAAACTCACAAAAAAGAGTCAAAGACATGGTTCAGATAATTAAAGTTCATTTAGACGACACATACAACCCCCTGTGTGTGTTAGAAAAAGTTTTGTTACTTTGATTGTCCCAACTCCAGTGATCATACAGAAGAGCAATTATCCAACAACTATGAAATTTACTGTTCCTTTGTCCTTTACTTTGAATTCTTTGCACAAATATAATTTAATGAGGCTATATAATTATAACCTATTTAGAATTACTCATGTATTTAGTTTCTGGAATAATAAACCAAACCATAATAACAATAATAATAATAATAATAGACTCCCCCTTTTCTCTCTCTCTTTTGTGTCATTCAACACACACACACCCTTTCCACAAACACACACAAAAATTAACCTAAAAGTGGAGCCCTGTGTTCCCCGGGGATCCTTGGGAACGCTGCTCCCTTGCAGAGTTTTCGCTCAGCGCTGATAACAAAGCGTGAAAGCCCCGATACTCACCTCTGACACCAGGCAACAGCTGCAGACACACACACACACACACACACACCAGAGCACACATACATGCTGTGTACATTAGCACTGCTAGTCTGGTATTCATAACACTAATATTTCACAGATCTTCATGTCTTATCTGTCATAACAGACTAATCCACACCCAGAGGGGTACATAACTCAGCTGTGGGGTGTCAGTCAGCGAGACAAGTGACTAACAGTCATCAGCATCCAAGTTAGTGATAATCCCATATTCGTCATTCATCAGTTGGGTCAGTGATAAACATACAATGATTTTTCACTGTGAGGCTAATGGTTTTAGATACATAAAAAAGTGTGTTTATATATAAGCAGGTTTCAGTGTTCAGTTTAAGTTCATGAATCTCCCTCAACATGCAGGAATGATCAAGCAAAATCTCTACTTTTCTAAGATAAAGGAGAGACACCAAAACTGAAGCAGCGTTGGGCAGTATCCCACCACATGCCATGTCGCCCGTGGACACAAAGACAGAAAAAAGACAAACAAAAAAAGAGGAAAGAGAGCACGACTGTAGTTTTATGTGATCATATAGGTGTGCTGATTCTGTCTGACTCCAGCCACCTCGCCTGACACACACACTGACAAACAGGCACAAATGCTGCCATTCCTCTTCTCCACTCAGCCTTATAATGGGAGGCTGGGGGACTAGGTGCAGGACTGCAAGTGTGTGTGTGTGTGTGTGTGTGTGTGTGTGTGTGTGTGTGTGTGTGTGTGTGTGTGTGTGTGTCGACTGATTCCCTTGCCTGGTGGAAAATGCTGACTTTTAATGTCCTTTTTTTTTTACTCTTTTCATAAAACACAAAGCCACAGACTTAACCGGGCCTCTGGATCTCACTCCCCCGTCTCTCTCACTGTCCCACTCTCTCTTTCTGTCTTTGGCTATGGAAAAACTGATTGAGGAAGAGAGAAAAGCTTCCAGTGGAGCCCTCTGGCCCCTCGTGAGGTCGTCCTGTCGAGACTCAATATGCAACATTTCCTCCTCAGTCTGGAATACTTTGCTACCAGGGGATACTTAGTCTTGAGTGCCTCGTTTTGTATTGCACGCATCCTAATAATATATTCATAGCACCACTTTCAACTAATGCAACATTTTTAACTGACACCAAGCTGTGTTGTGTGTGTACACAACAACAACAGCCAAGCTAAGGCTTATTTTTAGAGAAAACACAAACGCCACATCTTCCCTGGAGCGGAGCCAGCGACCAAACAAAGCTTTGTTTAAGAAGAGCACACAAAGACCTGTAGACCGACACAGGAACAAATTTACACACACAGACACGCAGACACACACACAGTTTGGTTTTAGGATGTATGAGCGGTCATCTAAGCGGCCATGGAGCAAGTACAGAATCCTAAATATAACCAGATTGTCCAGCTATAATCCTTAACATTAAGGCTCCACAGATAGGAACTGGCTGCAGAGGCACTCCGAAACAAGCTAGCTAGAAGAAGAGAGGAAAAAATGAATTAAAGACACTGAGACGGCTTTACTGTTTGCGCATCTTTACAGTTAGTAAGGCAAGTCATTTGACAGTTTGTCCCAAGGGTGTCACAAGAGGATGCACCATGCTGGCCACGTCACAGTTCAGAGGATGGAGCGACCGGTCTGCTTTTCTAGACCGGATATTGTGCGAACATGGCCATCCCATTTTATGCGTCTCCTTCAAATGCAGACAAGGAATGTAGGTTGTTTTTTTTTTCTTTTACTTATCTGGACAGTAGGGCTGTCGCAATAACCGCAATGTTGCAATACAAAGCAGTAGCAGAGGATCGCAAGCAACCACAAAACCGTAAAACCAAAAGTAACTTTGCTAGTTTGGGGACCCTTTGGTTTTCATCCAAATGAAAAGACAAAGAAATAAAGGCTTGTGAAACACAGGGATACATGGAATTTGAGGTCTCACCTAGCTACCTGTTGTAGAGCTTAACTCCCCCTGCCAACAAGTATGTAGAAGTGATGAAGCCTTTGCTTGACATGATAAATACAGCTGTGAAATTAAAATGCATTAACTGCCTTCTTTTTCATTTAATAAGAAACAATATACCTAATAGCCTGACAATAAAGCTTTTTTATTCACTGTTCACTATATATTCACTATTGGAGAACAAAATCAAGGATTTACCTCCCATACATACATTTTAGAACATCTCAGTCAAAAATAACTTACCCGCCCCAGTGTAAGCTTTGCAGACTTTGCTGTGTTGAGGCTGAGCTGTAACATTACCATGCTCTCGTGCTTACAATCGACATTTGGCATTAAATGTTGGGATGGAGGTGAAAAACTACACATCTAGTTTATCATCCCGTCCACGTCCAATAAGGGTGGTTGAGGAAAAATCACAAGGGGGCCACAGTGCAATAGAGCCTCTTAAAAAGCTGACTTTCACACGCTAACGCGACACGGTCACTTCACTTCTTTACATTTGAAATTTGACATGTGGAAGATGGATAATAAATGTATACAACTGATGCATTCACTGCCCAAATTGATGACAACGCTGTTGTTACGAAATGAATCCTTAACAGCGGTCATGAGGCCGTTTTTATTGCTGGCAACACAAGCCTAATAACTTGACATTTCCCAGATCTTAAAATGAAATATTTTAGCTATGTTGAGTTTTTCTGAATACAAAGGAAGAATGGAGAATACACACAACATGCATTGTTCTGCACAATGAAGACTACACTGTGGCAAAGGCGTACAGTGTGTGAATGTCTATTGTGTGCCTTCTTTAGGAATCAGAAATGCACACACAGACACACACATGCACATAGTTGCCTTCCCGCTGGGTTTAAAGCCTTCCCCCTGACACAGGAATTCTTTCATGTTGGACACTAACATGGTTTTAGATGTGTGTGTCTGTACGTTTTCACACACATTCCTACAGTGAAAGCGCTGAGTAATGAGTCCCACATGGCAGACAGAAGTTGGGGAACACCTGATAAAGAGGTAAAAAGGAGACTCTTCACTCATCCCCTCATTCCCTTCTGTTTTCCCGCTCCCCTCCCGGTCATTTCACGCTAACTAATCCTCCTCCTATCAACTATCACCGGCGCCTCCCACCTCCTCCCGCATGCAGTGTGGTTGAAAATGCTTTCAAATTAACACTACTGCTCTGCCCTTAAAAGCTTTGGACGTGATGTCGCATTACATCCTGAACAACTAGAACAAAAAATTACAAAACACGAAAGGTGCAGCACTGTTCGAATACTGTGCGGCTAAGCTGGTTCAATTCGACCACTGCACAGATCAAACTTCAGTTAAAGGTCTTCTTTAAAACTCAAATCAGGTGGGAAAGAGCTGGCACATTTCATTCATTCATGTATTCATTCAATTAGTTGTTCATTTGTCCATCCATTCATTCAGCTGTCTGCGTGGTTCTGAACACGTCACCTCATACGTTTTGTATGTTTGATGAGAGAAGAGAAGATGCAGCTGGCTTTCTAGCCTTTTTCCAGTTCCATTTTATAAAGTAAAATGTTTAACCTTTTGCACTCAGAGCTGTTGTAACGTAATATAAAAAGGATTTAATTTCCACTTTTTCTCCTTTAGATGTAGACCACCAGTGTCACAAGAACAATGTGTTTAAAATCAGTGTTGCAGTGGAGTACACCTCTGTACTCAGTAACCTTTAAGGAGTATCAAAATCTCCCCTCGATTCTTTTTGTTATCATCTTTGCCTTTTTCCACGTTGTGTGCAACCGTTTATTACTGCATGTCAACAGGGGGATGCAAATGAGTTTCCAACAGGCCGTTGATTATTATTGTAGCCTGACCTTCCCACTGCATGTGACACTCGACCTTCAGACGATTGGCAAAGTGGCAGAGCTTCCCTCAGACTTCATTCTCCATCTGCGTCCATGTGTGGTGAGGAGGATGAGGCTCCATTCCTGCAGCCCCGTCTGAAAACGTCTCCTCTGATCATGGAAAACCTAAACAATGTTGTTGTTTCTGACCACAAGAGGGCGCCCCCTTGAGAAAGGAGGATGCAGCAATGAAACACCTCATCAAAACTAAAATGCAACTCAGCCAACGATGCGAAACAATATAGAGCATTGTAGTGCTGAGAATGTACTTATGGCTCCTGAAAAGATTTTAAAGCCCCGATCATCCGCTTTAGTTTGTTCAGTAAAACATTTACCCTGAAAAAATGCTACAAAACCAATGTAACTAAGTACATTTACTCAATTACTGCACTTTTGTACAAATCTGGGATATCTATACTTCACTTGAGTATTTCCATTTTATGACACTTACACTCCACTACATTTGAGAGCTACTAGTTATTTTCACAAATTAAGACTGTACACACAAAACATATGAAGGATGTTTAGAATATGAAGCAGTGTAAAGAATAACCTAATTGTGTGTAATATCTGAGCTTAAATGGTGAACCAAACAGCCGTACCAACAGTAAAAACCTAATTTAACATGAGTGCATGAGTAATAATAATCCAGTGACATAATACATGCAGTATAGTCTCTCATTACATGTGATATATACAGTGAGTTTTTTTTTTTTTGTTTTTTTACATTAACTCCTTTTACTTTTGATACTTTAAGTACATTTATCAGATTTAACTCACATACTTTTACTTCAGTAACACTTTAAATGCAGGACTTTAACTTATGAAAGAGTGTTTAACAGATGTTAGGGACTTCTACTGTTGTAAGTAAAGACTCTGAATACTTCCTCCACAGCTGTCCAAAGAAAAAACTACACAGACACCTGGTGAACTTCATGAAAAGAAGCAGCAGCAGCATAAAGCCGTTTGATGGATGCTGTGTAGTGTTTCCACGTGTGCGGGCTCACTACAGATACAAAGTACCTGAAGTTCAGTGGAACACAGCAGATACTTTATAAAGTATGTGCACACACACACACACTTCCTGCGCCCATTAAAAACAGTTTATCCTCCCAACGCACCAAACGCTCATTCATCCCTGCACACACACACACACACACACACACACGCACATATGACAACGCCCCTTTCATTTCCAGCAGTGCAACTCGGGAGTCACTCTGCTCAAGTTATTATGTGTGTAAAAATACCCACGGGGGGAAAACAGCAAACAGCAAAGACTACTCTGCGACAAACGATCAAACGAAATAAAGAAATGGTTATTTTAAAGAGGCTCTGTGCAAATGTCCACACATCATTTCAGGAATATTTCAAGCTACTGTCGCAGTAAATAAGGCAAAAAAAAAAAAAAAAAAGGGGGACAGAAAGTCACCACAACTATGTTTAGTCAGAATAATAAGTGTATTTGAATGGGACATGAATCTCATAAGGAAAGAAAGTTGCGTGCAGGATTCAAACAATATGCAAACACACACACACACACACACACACACACACACACACGCAAAAGTTTACTCACCGAGGAAACGAAACTCCAGGTGTGACTGTGCGGAGGTATGGGGGGAAAAAATCTGGGGGAAAATGTAAAAAGAAGTGTAAGAAAAACAGCCTCCAAAGCAGCAGCTCTGATCTGAGTGTCCCCCTCAAAAACACTGCACAAAGTTATGAGCGCGTTCACCGGCCGGGCTGCCGTCGGGAGCGCGCGTGGGAGGCGCTCGAGAGCTGGGTGTGTTTTCTTTTCTTTTTTTTTTTTTTTTTTGGTGGTTAAATACGGGGTGTGTGTGTTGTGTGAGGGTTTGGGCCAGGCGGGAAAAGTGTGTGTTAAAATAATAAAAAAAAAAAATCATTACAGGAGACAGAGAGAGTTTAAAAGTGTGTTTCCTCACAGGCTGAAAGGGAGGGTAGATGAGAGGGGAGAGAGCAGAGGTCAAAGACAAAAAGGAAATGAAAAGGATCAAGGGGGATCAAAAGTCAGGAAGAGGAAGGCATGGAAGGAATGGAAATAATAGTGAAAAGGAGAAAAAAAAGAGGGGGGGTGATGGTGTTATAGGTCCAAGAAGTGTTGTAGTCACTTTTCTGTGTCTGTCTAACCTTAAACTTCTCTGTTGCCGTTTTCATCTATCCATACCTCCTTTTTTATTATTATTAGTAGTAGTATTATTACAGTGTGTCTAAACTGCGCCTCCCACAACAGGGCGAGTGACACTGATTGTCTGTTGATTAAGTTCAGGTTTCTGTGAATGGCACTTTTTTTTTCTTTGTCCTGGCCTGTGATCACAGCTCATTGTAATTAAAAACCTCCTCTTCTCCTCAGCTGCCGCCAGCCATGTCACTCGCACGCATCGCTCCCACGTGGCCGGCTTCCACGTCTACGGGACGGGACGGCGCTCCACGAAAAAGGCCCGAGCAATCAAGTATCGTGAAATTAGGGGAAAAGGAAATGTTCTGCATGTTCTGTATGTTCAGTGTTCGTCCCGCCGCTGATTTTCAAAGTTATGCCCTCCGTCCTCTCACGCCCGCCAGCTGTCGCACTTCAGGTTTTTTATTGCATTTTCTGCCACCACTCTCTCACACAGGAGTGTGTTTGGTTATATTTTGGCCTACTGCTCCGGCCTTTACAGCAAACCCAGTCCTCGTGCGTTCTTTCCCGACATTTTACCTCCCTGAATTGTCAGTTTTGTATTTTTTTGTGCGGTATGCCATTCATGTGGTTTTGACTGAGTTCTGTGTTTTTAAGTTCTGCAACATTTAAGTTGGTTAAAGGAGGAGTTGGGACACTTTGGGACACACACGCACTGGCTTTCTCGCTGAGAGCTGACGGGACAGTCGAGACCACTCTCATGTCTGTTTAGCTTAGCTTTGCACTGAAGACTGGAACCCACCCCTGCAGTGACGACAACTCCAGGAATTCGCCGAAAATAACCGAACTCCCTGTAAAACCCCACGTGATGTTTTTGGCTTTGGGTTTTTGTAGCAGTTGCACTCATATGTGAGCTTTAAAGGCATTGGTATGCACATCTTTGTTACCTCTGGGCAGAGCCAGGCTAGCTGTTTCCAACTGTCCCCAGTCTTTATGCTAAGCTAGGCTAACCTGCAAACTTTCACACTTTACAGACACACATGAGAGTGGTTTCAGTTTCCTCATCTCTCAGCCAGAAAGTGTATTTCTCAAAATGCCTCACTATTCCTGTGAAATTCCTAATCTCAGACCGAGCAACCAGCCTAAATAAAGGTTAGAGAATAAAGGTCTGCACAGTGGGGGGTTGGTACCTCGGCATGGTCATAGTTTTAAATAAGCAGACAGTGTATCCATGACGCCCATCCTCAGCTCCATCACTTCACTACTGTCATAAAGAACATTTTGTTCCAACTGAATGATTCTGAGTTGTTTTTTTGTTTTTTTTTACTGTTCCCAGTGTCACAGGACGTTTTTATTGTGTTTATACAACTCCACACCCATCTCTAAAGGCATATCAGCTCTGGGGCTGAGTCGTCAAACAACTCTCCCATCAGGACTTGCCATTTGCAAATAACTTATGTCTGAAAAACTAACACTTGACTGAAAACTCAGCAATAATAGAACATGCAAACCACGACTGGTCCTATACCTGTTGACATCGTGACATCAGCTCAGTGGTCCGATGTTTTTGTGGGGTCATAAGGAGACAGTTAGTTTGGACAGGCACGAGGTAATGAAGAGGGCATTGTTGGCTTGTTGGGCTTGTTGAGTAGCAAAACACGGAGCTGCCATTGCTGCTAGAGTGATAAGGAACACATCCTGCCAGCTGTAAACAGTTTTAAATCTTTACATCTGAAATAAGTGTGAGCTTACGCGGATACAATAATTATATTTTAGGCACTGAACTGCACTGACTCTGTATGAGGTTAAAGCCATGGTGGTAAAAGGTCAAACTCAAACTCAAATGAAATGTTTTATTTTCTTTTGAAATGTGGAAAAAGCAAAATGTTCACAATAGCTGTGGGATCATTATAATTTATACTTCCTTAGTCAAGAAGTAACAAAAAAAGTGCAGCTTACACTTCATGTTTCACCAACCTGCTTCACAAACCTGTGTATTTTCAAGTTCAAGTTTCAAATGTAAAGCAATGCCCAATGAATATTACTACAAATGATAATACCAAATAAGCCCCCCCTCCTCCGGATGATGGTACCTGCTCTCGCTCTCTCTGTGGGGGGAGGGGCAGATTTATTGATGTGACCAGAGAAGTTTGTAAAAATGTCAAAACGAGCTGAAACTGTCCGGAGCACAGGGAAGAAAAAAAGAAAAAAAAAAAGAAAAGAAGAGGAGGAAAAACGGGAGAAAGAAAGAGGTAAAGTAAAGATACAGTAATGAAATGAAGCATCAGTTATCTCGCACAGTGTACTGGGCGGCATGGAGGCTGTTTACTGGTATGGATCATTTGTAAAGATTAAACCTGCTCAGTAGGTGTCTACATTGGCCTAATCTACGCTTTTATTATTTGTTTTATTTTCATCTCGGCTAGCTAACGTTGTTCCTGCTTTTAATAGTCAATCAAAAAGCTGTTCCCTTTTCACCCCTTTATATATCAGATTTTTAACCCTAGTTGTTTGTTGTGTTACAGTTCATATAGTCTAAAGCATGTTAATTGTTTTAAACTTGACATCAGTGTACACATTATTATTATTATTATTATTATTATTATATTAATACTCCTTAACTTAGCATTCCCACATGCCATATTAAACTGCAGTTTACTGCTTCTTTGCATCTGCTAATCAAGATTTCACCATGTAGCTCGACAATAAAGTTGTATCTAATCTAATATGCATATCAGAAAAAATACATTGTTTATAATTTTGCATATAGTTGTATATAGGTATTTTATATAGCTTCTGTATGTAGTATTGTATATAGTTTTTGCACAGTGTAAATGTAGCTTATAAAAGAGTTATTGTGTGCAAACTGTGTGGTTATTTAAATTGTTTGATGTTGATTGTTGTATTTATAATTTATTATTATTATTATTTATTCACTTATTTACAGGATTTTTATTTTGTGGTAAGGGTATTTATATTGTATTTCAGATTTGTTTTGTATTTATTTGTAATTTGTTAAGCATGTAAATTGGGTGACATGTTATCTTATAAATTAAAGACAATGGTAAAAACAATGCTATTCGATTTCTTTTGTAAGCGTATGTAAATCACTGATGGAGGGGGGCGCCATATAAAATCTCACCTAAGGCGCCACATGTAGTAGGGCCAGCTCTGGTTGTGAGGCTTTAGAAACAGATTCCTCCAGTTGTGCTCTGTGATACCGCTTTACCCCTCCCTGTGTGCCTGTTCTTGGAGCAGACAGCAGGCAGGAAAGTTATTAGGGTCCTATTTAAAACAACCCTCAGGATGCCCTGCTCACGTTGCTGCATAAGAAAAGCAGGTTACCACGGACAAAAATCCTCGTTAGACCGCAAATTGCTGTCGGACTGTTTGCACACACTCACATTTGTAGACATTCAGCGTGCACACACACTCACACACACACACACATGTATATATACTCTGAGGAAGGCGCACACTTGAGGTGTTGTGCAAGCAGGAGAGGAATGGATGGAATCTGTATGTCGAGCTCATGGTTGTAACACTTTAATACAACAGACTCTCTCTTCCACTTTTTTTTCCTTTTGGGATTCCTGGCCAGTCAGTTGGCAACTGTGCACACATGTAACCACACTTTTTCTGGCATTGTCTTTCTTCTCCACGTTTTTTATATGTTTATTATAGTCAAAGACCAATAAATGTCTGTAAAATTGTCTAATACTGCCATCTTTCTCAATTCCAGATGATCATACCTCAAAAATAAATTAAAATGGGTGTTTTTATGGGCAGCATCATAGAACTACTGATCCTTGCACCGCCTTTTTTTAATTTTGTCCGTCACATGTGTGTAAGCCTGCTGCACACTTGTTGTTCATTTCAACATCGCATCACTGCACATAACATCACACACACATACACACGGGTCCACAGCTTGTGCCTGTTTAAACAACAAAGCAATCCCATCATCATCCTCAGCTCCTCAGGTGACTGACCCACCAGTGCTTGCACCCAAACACACTTTTATGCACAAACACGCTCACACACACACTCACACAGGAGTGGTGGGAACAGGTTTGACCTCTCTGCCAGGTGTCAGGTGTCAGTCCACACAGGTGAACTGCAAGCATTCGTGCTGTATGTCACCGTAGGCACATATCAGTTACCTGCCATTGTTAAGACACCTATAGGCGGAGACAATAAGGTGTACACATCTCCACCCAAAAACCCTGTAATAGGCCGTTTTACAGTGTGGTATCTCACCTGGGGCAGAAATAGATCATTGCCTCCATTTGGTATTCTGTGTATAGTTTTCATCTTTAACCCTTTAATGCCAAGTGTATCAAATTTGATACAGTTTTTGAGTCCTCTATATCATCAGTGTGATTTTTTTTTTCTGAAAAGCATGATGTATACTGTCAAAATGCCAGAAAATATCAAATAACCAAAAAGTAAACAAAAATGCCAGATGTAGCAAAAAAAAAAACTCTGTATGTACTCTGTACTGCTGGCCATGAATTATTTAAAATGTGCGGTGTATGGCCAAGATGTTCTCCACAAAAAAAAAGTGTTAAAAAATAAATAAATAAATACACAATCTTAGTTTTACTGGGCCAGAACACATTGTGAAATACAGTATTTTAGATGCGTTCGCACATTTCTGGAGTGTATGACCCAGAGGCAAAGAGTGTTACATAATAAAAGTAGAAGAGGCCCAAGAATCTACACCAATCTACACACACATCTGACATTATCAGTGGTGGAAAACACATTCAGAAAAGTTAAAATACTCCAATACTCTAGTGTAATCTATAACAATGCATTATATCTAAAAAGTTCAGAAACATAAGCTGCTGTCAATATAATTCCCAAAGTCTTTTAGGCTTACCCAAGATGCACCTCTTTTTTCCAACTGGAAAGCACATACATGATTTAACAGTCAACTAAATTAAAAACTTTATCGTCAGTTGTACTGGTATTTTATGTATTTGCACAAATTGTTTTTCAGAACATCATATGCAGAAGTCTGTCACGTAATGTAATGTCATGTCATGTAAATGATACGTGGAATATCAATCATTTAAAAATATATAAGCAATGTGCACATTTAAGGCATTTAACACATCTTTTTTCCCTTTGAACTTTTCTAAGTTTGAAAGAAATGTCTTTTTTTTCACGAAGCTTCGAAGTAGCACTGAACCCTGCTGTTGCCTTCTGCTGTGTGTTAGCTTTTTTCATCTACAGTAGTGCCTCCTGTGTGACCATTAAAACTAAAATCTCCCCACCGGCTCTCCTTCCCCAGCACTTCTACCACATGGAGTTATGCCAGAAAAACACACACACACACACACACACACAAAACACACACACAGGTCCACATCCAGACAGGAAGCATTCCCCCCACCTCCCTTGTTCCTGTTTCTCACAGCATGCATATGTGTGTGTGTGTGTGTGTGTGTGTGTGTGTGTGTGTGTGTGTCAGAGAGAAAGAGACAATCAGCAGGAGGCAGATTGAGCAGCACAGGAAAAAAAACTACACAAGGACGCGAGATAGAAGATAGTGGAGGACAGAAGCAATATTACTGGAGAGGAAAAAATACACCGAAAATTATACAGAGAGAAAGAACCCAAGACGGTGACCAAGTCAGAAAGATGTGATTGTGGAACAATGCTGGCGGTCAAACTGTTTTCTACACCTCCCTCCTCCCTCCCTTCCTCTCTTCTCTTAGCGGGAGGGAGAGGCACAGGCAGTGTTCTCGCTGGTGCAGATAAATGTGAAACACACTGCAAAGTCTTAATTTTTTTGTTTAATGGAAGCCACTTATTTGTGCTCTTATCCCGAACATATCTGACACGCAGTGAAATGCAAAACATGAACAAGAGGTATTGTCATGTCAAAATTTGTTCTATGGATGCTGTCAGCGAGCTGCATGAGGATGAAATAGTGGTTTCATGAAGGGTCATAAATACTACAACACAGAGATCCATAAGTGAAAAGTCGGTATGTTGCCTGCGTTTGTGAAAGGTTTGTCAGATACAATCATATAGGAGTGTTTTCAAAAGTGTTCCCTGCACAGGACAGCACAGGATGCACTGTCAAAGTTATCTGTGGATAAAATTTTAGATGTCAGAAAGAGGCTGAAAAGAGGAAGATATGCTCTGAAAATTTTGTGAGTTAAATTGCACACAGTCTCAGAAGGAAAAAAAGAAAGGAGATTGAGAAGACACTTGTCTTATCTGACTAAGCAACTAAGCTGACATCCATGGTTGCGTCAACAGCCTGGGGGAGACACAAGTTTATGACGTGCAAAGAGAAAGAGCTAAAAAATTCAGGAGCTACACTCATCTCACCAGGTTTGTTTCCATCTCTTTTTTCTCTTTTTCTCTCTCCACCCCCAAACCTGGTCAGGCGTGTGTGTGCATGTGTGTGTGTGTGTGTGACCAGTATGGTAAAGATAAAAGATCTCACACACACAAACACACGCTACTTTCCATTGCATTTGCATCCCCAGATTTTCATTCATTTGCTTAAGCACCTGGCCACATGAGTCAGTGTTGGACAGAGAAAGAGCCGACAGAGGCGCGCTGGAATTCAACTGAAAAGTGCAAAGTGGAAACAGAAAAGCAGCCAGGAGTGACTGCAAAATTTAGGTCAGGAGTTCAGCAGTATCACGGTTTGTCCCTTGAAAACATGCACAAACAAAGAGGGCAGAGCCACCCAAACCCCACATGTCAATAAGGAAATGACCACTGGCACAAGCACAACGCTGATAAGAAGACCGACATTAAGGATCTGTAGCGTCTACAGACATCATAGTTCTCAGAACTTTCTCTTTCAGCTGATGAACGAACAAAACACAGATGTACCTCTAAAAACACACACAACATGCTGTCTAATCACCTTATCTGTGTAAATACTAAATATTTTGAAATTATTTTGGTGAGTGATGAAGATGCATTATTAAATAAATGATCAGCTGTTTGAATAATACAACGCATGGTTCTGTCTTTTGACCACTAAGAAGTTAAGCCAGCTATAAATAGCCCCTTGCGCAATAAGAATACATTTCAAAAGACATTTCCTTTTTCTTGAAAGTTTTTTTTTCATGTAATTTTATAGACTTTTTTAAAATGTATTCAATTCTATTAATGCACACAGGTTATTCCAGGTTTGTATTTATAAAGTCTTATAAGCAGTATCTCCATATTGTACTGATTTGTAGATGAGATGTCCTCAAACATACCATGTCAATTCCACAGTGTCTAAAATAAAAAGTGAATAAATAATTGTGAATAAACAGTCATTTTGCTGGAACAATGAGTTTCTGTCTGTGATTGTGTGTATTTTTTTGCATTGATGTCACAATTACTGCTAAATCACATTATTCAATATTCTATGGAAGGAAATGCAGTGTAGCATTTTCCCCTGTCCTCGAAAGTTGAACTCCACAGCATATGTGTGTATGTGTGCATTGATACACAGAAAAACAAATATATCTGACGTTGTGTAACCAGAAATAGGCTGCTAGTCCAGCTAATCTTCCTTCCTTTACATAAACACACAGCACTGGTTTCCCTTCCGGAACACGGAACAAAGATATTTTCATTGTCATTGCAACTGCCTCCCAACTGTCGAATTCTGACACACAAACACATGACAGACCCGGCAGATAACCATGGTTATTCTGGGTGTTTTCTGTTCAGGCAGCGAGCCAGGAAAGCTGAGACGGAGCAGGGGGACACGCGACCTCTCCTCTCTACTGACCTCTGACCTCTTCAGACTGCGTGTTTGTGTGTTTGTTCACATGTATGCCTTCTGCATTGTGATGGCGGCTGTGAAGTGTGAACGTTTTGGCAGGTCAAAGGTCACGTAAGACTACTATCCCCACACTGACACATAAATTGATGATGCTGTGTTACTTATGAACGTCTGAGGAGTGAGGTTGAGTTTAACTGTTAGGGGTAAAAAAAAAAAAAAGGGGTACTGTTTGATTAGTTTGGTCACAGGGAGTTGTTGTTTGCGGTCAGTGGTTCGAGTTGCGGGCTGGTGAGACGGAGGCTGGGCGATGGAGGCATGAAACAGGGTTGATGTCTGGGATTCTATTGATGCTGCCTGACCAGAATAACTACAAGGAGTTTCTGAAATTCCTCTCACTTGAAGTGCACACATGCCTTCTATTGCCCAATTACTGTATATTGCACAGTATCTTAAAATATACTGCATGTAGCATTAAACAGAAATGATTTTCCATTTATTGGTGAGGCATTTGAATAATTCAGTATATAAATAAAAGAATGAAAACAATATTTCACTTTACATGCACGACTGGCACACGAAGACTACATAGTGGATATGATGTGTTAATTAGTGATTTTAGTAGGTGCTAGTTGGTGCATTTTGTATGTTTGTTTACCTTTGGACAGAGTCAGACTTTATGTCAAGCTGAGTTAACTAGCTGGTGGCTGGTGGCTGGCTGCTGGCTTCATATTCATCCTACAGACATGAGAGTGACGTTGATATCTTCTCATCTCAGCAAGAAAGCTAGTAAGTGTATTTCTCAAAACTATTGAACTGTTCCTTTAAAGCCTCTCACTGGCAACTCCATGCATAACAGAGCGCGAGGCTTCCTCTGCGCCTTCCAACAGAGGGAGTTTGCGGCGGCAGCAGGGATTTGCAAATGAGGGGGAAATCAATGTCATTTGTTTTCTTAGCATTTCATCATCTGTGATTATCGTGTCATGATACTATGAGTGTGTCGAAACATTTAGCTGATAGTGGCCTCATCTGGGTGCCTCGTATAGCACTTCTTTTACAAGCATCTGCAGAAATAAATCACTTCTTTGTCTGTGTGCATCTTCAGTAGTCTGTTGCTGTAACACTCTTCTCTGATAAATGGGTGCAAAACAAATCTTAAATATGAACTGCATGGGTGACTAATAGAGATTTGCATGTGTTATCACTCAGGGAGGGTCCCCACGCCAGCACACATGCAAAAGCATGAACAAAAATGTACGCAAGTACATGTACACAATGAGTTCCTTATGATGCCAAGCAATGACTTTGCATAGTCCATGTTTAATTCGTGTGGGTGTGCGTTACTTTGCATTTTTGCTGGGTGTGGCCTGTGTAACAAACATTCCTCTTTCTGGGGTGAAAGGGAACTTTAAAAAAAAGTCAAGACTTTCTTAAAACAGATGAAACTGCTGGCAGTTTATTAAAGTTAATGTCAAACACCAATGTCAAAATCTTTGCCACTCCGTAGTCTATACAGACACACACATATAATGTGGTCAGACACTAGAGTCTCAGGCCAAAACAAGGTGCAGTTAAAACCACTAAAATAGTCTCCGAGGGGATGACCCGACAGCTGAGAATTTCATAAGAGAGGGAGGACGGAGGAGGATGGAAGGAGGAGGAATGGAAAGAGGAAGGGTGGATCTGAGGTAGAAGAGCGATGGAGGAGGACCCCACAGCGCACAGAGGTTGTTTGTTGAAACAACAGCACCTGTGACTTTCAGTCATTCTGCTTTTGTTGTCTTGTCACTCCACCCCAACCTTGTGGCAGCAACAACGTCACCTAACTTCCTCCTTTGCTCCTGACTAATAAGAATCATAATGACAATGGCTGCTTGAGTGCTTCGTCACTTGAGCGGAGACAAATGTGGTTTTGGTGAAATGACCGATGCTGTCATTTTTCTTGGGAGGACAGTCCTAAAAATAACTTTACCATGCACACACATACACACATACACAAAGGCAGTCCATTGCGTTGTTTTTTCAGAGAGTAATTATGTGTCTTAACATAAACTTAGAGGAGTGGGGTACCTGGAGGTCTGAATAGCTCGGCTGAGCATTTAAATCTGGACCCCCACGCTGCGCTCACACCGTCACAAAGACAGTCATGACATATGAGCATATCAAGTGTGCAGAAACTAGATTCTCGATGGAGATGAGGAATAATGTCGGCCCTCACAGTCAGTACAGATTTTGAGTGAATAAGTTGTTACACTATTCACATGTTTAAGATTCCTGAGTGATAAATGGAATGTGAAGAACAAAATGGTTGTATTACTGTGTTACAAGAGCGAAAGAGAAGAGTTTAAATTGTTTCTGAAGATCTTTATAAAATTAAATGAAACCAGCAAACACTTGGTTTCCTGCTGTACTTAGTTCGTTGACAGCAGCATGTCCCGCTCACACCCATCTTTTTCCATAAACGACTCACTTCCTCTTTCCTCTTTAGTTGTGTGACATCTCTGCCCTCCCCCACTCGTTCTCCAAAACACACACACACACACTCCCACTGTTAATCCTTATAGGAAAAGTGTGAGTTATGTTAAGGCTGGTGTGTGTGTGTGTAGCATTGTTCCCGGTGTGATGACTGCTTGTGCAGCCAAGGCTTAACTTTTGTGCTGAGTAACCCTTTGACCAAAATCTGACCTAAGTCTATTAGTGTGTGTGTGTTTGCTGAATGGACAGAATGTGGACTATCTAGTCAACTGAACTTTGTGTGTGTGTGTGTCAGATGATGTCATCGCTCAAATAGACTGCATGCACTCACACAGAGCTCACAACATTTTTTTAAAATATCTTAATGTTTTTAATGTAGTTAATAATGTATGCACAACCTCTTGTTTGTCATTGTCATTTATACACATACATACAATTTTACCCTGCTAGCAGCAGGGATGGCAATGGCAATGTCTGTCGCTTGGTCAGTTCATCACTTTCGGCTAAAACATCTCAACAACAACTAAATGGTTTGACATAAAATTCTGTAGAGACATTCATGGTTCCTTAACTTTCCATCATGGGCCATCATCAAAGTCTGTCCAGTGCTTTGGATTTTTAACAAATACTTGCAAAACTAATCACATTCCCATCAGTCTCTGCTGCATTTCGTGTTTAGTGCTAGTAAGCAAAAGTTACCACGCTACCATTCTAAACTAAGATGGTTAAGCAATAGTAAGCATTATAGCTGCTATATATATAAGGGTGTTTGCAATCTCTTTATATGCATGTTGGTGTTAACATTTGGCTCAAGGCACATCTTGTGTGGCTGTAAACTTACTCATCTTTGAAAACTATCCTCTGTAATAAAGTATTGCACCTTAATTAATATTGCATCTTGACATCCAAGGAAAAGTCTGACATTTTGGGAAATATCCCAAGACTGGAAACAGGAGAAAGGGGACTTTGTGAGCAGTTAACCAAGCAATTAGCAGTATAAATGTACACATGGGCGCTATCTGCCACAACAGGAGTTAGACTCACCCTGTCAAAATATGCACAATCTCTGATGGATGAAAGAGTCCAACAGGTGATATATAATTTGTTTTCTCCCTGTCTAGAGATTCAGCAGAGCACTGTAAACTGGATAGTGCCAGCTTTGGTCTTCTCTCTCCATCTAAAGAGCTAATTTCACGTTTCAGCACCTCCATTAAAGGGTGTGGAGAGTCATGGGAGGAATAGCGGTGTGGAAAGAGGTAGGATATTATAGACATTTCATAAAGTACTCCTCCAAACTAAAGCCTCCAGCTACACTCTTGTTTTTCTCTGCTTAGACTTTCATGTAGCCTAATGACACCACTGTCTCTGCTCTCTCTCTCTCTCTCTTTCATCGCCGCACCACTTGTTCGCTCCCATTCATGTCCTTGTATGTGTCTGTCCCTCTCTCCCTTTTGATGTCTTTATTTTGTGTGTCTCACAAAATCCCTATTCGTCTTATATCTCTTTTTTTTTTTTGTCTTTCTGCATCAATAACATTTCCTCCTTGCTGTTTGTTTAACAGCCTCATCTATATCTACAACCCCAGGGCAAGTTCTTGTAGCAGATGTGGAAACACTCTACACTATTAGGTATTTTACCTAATACGCATCCACTGACTTCTCCACACTATTTGCACTTTTTGAAATCCTGTTCATTTATTTCATTTTCTTCATGGACAATAAGTGTCCTTCACTTCACTATTCATAAATCATTGCCCAGACAACACAGTGAGACGATTAAGTTTTAATACACGGTGGGTACCTCCCAGTGGTGAGCAGTGAATGAAGCATGCTGATGGCTTGTGTGAATGACTTTATCAGTTAGTTTTAGTATCACATTACACACTCTCGACAGGGCAAACAATGGAGGAAGGGGAAGGCGTAGGCGCACACACACACACACACACACACACACACACCCAATACACAAACTTACCAGTGTAAAAGAAAAATGGAAATGTGTGTGGAGAAGTATACTGATAAGCATACTTAATACACTTGTGGATGGTAGAAATGGATCAAGGTGTTAAATTCACACACGTTTTACACCTGACACTTGTTCTGTGATTGCAAAGCCAGACAAAAGATACTCTGCCAACCAATCACCTCTTCTCATTATGCCAGTGAGCCAATAAAACAGCTCGGTCTCAAGGTTTTAAATTTGTTTGAGTAGAATCAACTGTCGACCACAAAGAACCACGTAACAATATCTGTAACACACAAACATGCACACACACACACACACACATCTGTCTTATGAGTTCTCAGGATGAGAAAAGACTTCACATACCACATACCAACTGTTGATGACCATTGTTAGTATGACAAGTAAGGATATTCCTTCATTCAGCAGCTTTAATTTGAAGTCATGAGAATCTCGAATACAAGCCCTACATGTGTGGCCCTATATGTTTGTGCTGGAAGAACTGTTGTCTGTAGCACTCCCTAGTGGACATGCTCATACATCTTGATCCTCAGTAAACACCCCAGTTTTAGGACAAAAAATGTACTTCCTGCTGCCAATTCAGGTTAATGATTATGATAATTTGCACCATAGTGAGGGATACTGACTTAATGCTGAATATTGAGTCACACTAAACAAATTCAGTTTGCAAAAAGGTTGGGGAGAATTTAACTGTGGGGAGATACGGTGGCAAAATGTTTGGTAAGTCTCACACTGATTGTTGGTGCACCACTCATGCAGTTCAGAGTTGATGGAAGCTGTTGATATTTTACAACACACTGGGCAACTAGCAATATAATAAACATTTATCATGTAGCCTTTCTGTATTGATTTCAGGTGATGGTAGAAGTTCTAGGGGCTCTACCTCCAGTCCACATGCATAGTAACCCTTACAAAGCCTTCAAACCCACGGTGAGAGGGATTTTGTCACAGCATACAACAATTTAATGTCTCAAATTATGTCATTTTTCTGCATGAAATTTTATGACTTCATAGTCATGAGTTTTTTTTATCAAAATAGTCAAACTTTTTGGTTTCCATCAGCAGATGGAAAGAAAAACAAACAAAGGCAGACACAACAAGAGGACAAATTGAATCAGTCACAGTGCATTTGAAGACAAAACTTTATATTTACACATCCAGTATTTTATATCTGATGTGCATAGGGTTTCTCTGCTTCACCTGGGACCACTGACAGTACATAACAAATTGACAGATATTATATTCAGTCTTTGGGCATGCTGGGCTCCGTCTATAGACTGATCTAAGTCTAATACGTTGTGCGTATCCGGAACCTTTAGAGGGGGAAGACTTTAACGGGAGCACACTGTGCAAAGATGGCAGATATACCAGACAACGCACCTCAACGTGAGCTTTAAAACTTTAACATTTGGGGGATTTTCATTTAAAAATTAGCGCAGTAGACTGTCGGTTTGGCGTTTTGTCATGTTGTTTTTACTGTGAAGTTGCGGGGGATTTAAAGAAACGTCTCACTGTCACTATTGGCAATATTATTTACTATCTGTAGCAGTCCTCAAAGACTTTATATACAGAGAGGCTGTCATTTAACTAAAATATTATTAAAAATGAATGTGGACTGATGCCGCCGGGGTGTTTGTCATCCTGTTAAACTCTTACTGAGAGATGAAGCTCAGTGACGCAGTTATTAAAGCGTTTTTCTTACCGCTTTTAGACAAACGCCAGCAGGTTCATATCTTTACAAAACAAAACACAAGTTATTTTTGCCTGAATAAGATATAATTAATTGTGCACCGGGCTTATTAAACAGTACCGAGTCTATCTGCCACACTGCTCAATGAAATATTGCTGAGTCATTGTGACAGAGTTGAGACAACACACACATTTAATCATACTGTTCTGAAATATGACATTATTAATAAACCAAGTGATGTATTCCTCACCTCAGAAGCACATTTAGACCTTTAATTCTCCACTGAATGATCTTTAATGGTGTTATAATCCATGTCTTTATTGGAATTATTTACACCTGAGACATTATGGCTGCACCCCTCCATCAAATGGAAATAAATTAGACACCTTGTGTAATATTTCCCCAAAGTTCATACATACCTGGGATGTACGGAAACTTTAATCTCTGATAGAATCTATAAGAAAGTCCTGTGAGTTTAATTCAAGTTTGGCCGCACAGCGTGAGTTTGAAATGAGTAAAAAGTGGGGTTGAAAAGGTCAATAAATATGTAGTTCAACCATAAACTTGTGCTAGACCTGTGCTGGGTTCTGATGGGTTTAAGGTGATCTGATAACGGCAACACGTTTATAACAGATCTCTATTTAATCCTTTCAGACTGCCCGGGTACAACAAGTGAGCAGGCAGGAAAGTCGTCTTCATGTCAGGGCTGTCCCAACCAGAAACTGTGTGCGTCTGGAGCCACCAATACCCCCGACCCCGGTGAGACTCTGACCACATCTTGATATTATGATATTATTATTATTATTATTTCATACATAAAGTAAGGCTGGGCAGTTCAACAAATGCATGTGGCGTCAGCTTTGGACCGAGATTTTAACCCACCCTCACCATCTCATCTGCAGCCATAGCAGAGATCGGAGCGAAGCTGTCGACAGTCAAACACAAGATCCTCGTGCTGTCTGGAAAAGGAGGAGTCGGGAAGAGTACCTTCAGCGCTCACCTGGCTCACGCACTGGCAAGTGACACCACAAAGGAGGTAACACTTTGCTTTTCAAATAAAATTTGTTTAATTAACAAAGTGATGTGGTCTCTTAAACCCTTTGAGGCTGCTTGTACTGTAGTTGAGGATTCGTCTAAACCCACTTACTGGTCCCCCTACATATCAACTAGACGCCACTAGAGGTCCCTGCAGACATGGTTTGAGTGAGGTTTAAGTTCATGAGAATGCATAAGCAGACAGTCTAAAAGTCACCATCCTTTTCTGAAGGCTACTGTTAATGTGTAATTCCAATGAAATGGTCCCACATCTGCCTTGTTTCATAGCAACCATGTATTAAATATTGCACCATGTCCAGTAACTTTCTTAGCTTTTAGTGACCTGAACTGGATAACTAGGAAGCTGAAAACAGTTTCACTTCATTATTATGCAGTTCTATTTTGCTGCATTCCTCTGATTCATGTGTGTGACGTCGACTTTCTAAGAAGACATACCCAGTTTAGCTGCCCTATCTTTGACACAGCGATCAGGTCCAACATGGTATACGGCTAAATTTTAAATCCCTTCAGGTTTAGCTGAAGCGGTTCTAAACTTTAACCAAGCTAGTCAATAATACACCTGTTTTATGCTGGTTTCATCCTTTGCTCTCTTAATATTTACCTCATTCTGTGAGTGATTCTGATGTGCCTCACCTTACAATGTCACTGCTTTGGATTAAACCACAAGCGTGCAAGACCAAGTTCAGCTGCATACATACAGTGTGGCAAAAAAGTATTTAGTCAGCCACCAATTGTGCAAGTTCTCCCAATTAAAAGATGAGAGAGGTCTCCAATTTTCATCATAGGTGTATACCTTCAACTATGAGAGACAGAAATGAGAAAAAAAATCCAGAAAATCACATTGTCTGATTTTTAAAGAATTTATTTGCAAATTATGGTGGAAAATAAGTATTTGGTCAATAACAAAAGTTCATCTCAATACTTTGTTATATACCCTTTGTTGGCAATGACAGAGGTCAAACGTTTTCTGTAAGTCTTCACAAGGTTTTCACACACTGTTGCTGGTATTTTGGCCCATTCCTCCATGCAGATCTCCTCTAGAGCAGTGATGTTTTGGGGCTGTCGCTGGGCAACACGGACTTTCAACTCCCTCCAAAGATTTTCTATGGGGTTGAGATCTAGGCCACTCCAGGACCTTGAAATGCTTCTTACGAAGCCACTCCTTCGTTGTCCGGGCAGTGTGTTTGAGATCATTGTCATGCTGAAAGACCCAGCCACGTTTCATCTTCAATGCCCTGATAGGAATGGAGGTTTTCACTCAAAATCTCACGATACATGGCCCCATTCATTCTTTCCTTTACACGGATCAGTCGTCCTGGTCCCTTTGCAGAAAAACAGCCCCAAAGCATGATGTTTCCACCCCCATGCTTCACAGTAGGTATGGTGTTCTTTGGATGCAACTCAGCATTCTTTCTCCTCCAAAGACGACAAGTTGAGTTTTTACCAATAAAGTTCTATTTTGGTTTCATCTGACCATATGACATTCTCCCAATCCTCTTCTGGATCATCCAAATGCTCTCTAGCAAACTTCAGACGGGCCTGGACATGTACTGGCTTAAGCAGGGGGACACGTCTGGCACTGCAGGATTTGAGTCCCTGGCGGCGTAGTGTGTTACTGATGGTAGCCTTTGTTACTTTGGTCCCAGCTCTCTGCAGGTCATTCACTAGGTCCCCCCGTGTGGTTCTGGGATTTTTGCTCACCGTTCTCGTGATCATTTTGACCCCACGGGGTGAGATCTTGCGTGGAGCCCCAGATCGAGGGAGATTATCAGTGGTCTTGTATGTCTTCCATTTTCTAATAATTGCTCCCACAGTTGATTTCTTCACACCAAGCTGCTTACCTATTGCAGATTCAGTCTTCCCAGCCTGGTGCAGGTCTACAATTTTGTTTCTGGTGTCCTTTGACAGCTCTTTGGTCTTGGCCATAGTGGAGTTTGGAGTCTGACTGTTTGAGGTTGTGGACAGGTGTCTTTTATACTGATAACGAGTTCAAAAAGGTGCCATTAATACAGGTAACGAGTGGAGGACAGAGGAGCCTCTTAAAGAAGAAGTTACAGGTCTATGAGAGCCAGATATCTTGCTTGTTTGTAGGTGACCAAATACTTATTTTACCAAGGAATTTACCAATTAATTCATTAAAAATCCTACAATGTGATTTCCTGGATTCTTTCCCCCCATTCTGTCTCTCATAGTTGAAGTGTACCTATGATGAAAATTACAGGCCTCTCTCATCTTTTTAACTGGGAGAACGTTGCACAAAACAATTGGTGGCTGACTAAATACTTTTTTGCCCCACTGTAGCTGCGGTGGTAAAACCAGTGTGGATGCAACCTAATCAGCCATCCTCCTCCTCTCTCTGATGTCCAGTTTTGTCTCTTCACCTCTCACTTCAAGTCACTTCTGTAAGAAGTTTATCATCAGTTCAGCCTGTGACAGACTCCACTACACTGAAGACCTAAGACTTTGTTCTTCCACTCGTCATCTCTCTGTGTGTTTTCA
This sequence comes from Scortum barcoo, assembly GCA_023238725.1. Classification (NCBI taxonomy): domain Eukaryota; kingdom Metazoa; phylum Chordata; class Actinopteri; order Centrarchiformes; family Terapontidae; genus Scortum; species Scortum barcoo. The sequence goes on from CM041547.1 coordinate 17,516,332, forward strand.
GGTTGCCCTGCTGGATGTAGATATCTGTGGTCCGTCCATTCCTAGGATCATGGGCTTGGAGGGAGAACAGGTGAGTAATTAAGAGCAATACTCAAACATACTGTAAAGTTACTAAGAACAGTTTGTAATAGAGACTCATAATAATACATAACAGTAAGCCATCATAAACACACAAAATCAACGTCACTTTGGTCTGCACGTCATCATGTTAAGTTTTTCCTCCGGTGTGAGTCTGTAATCTCTCGTCTGTTGCACAGGTTCACCAGAGTGGCTCAGGCTGGTCACCAGTGGTGAGTTGATTCAAACAATGCTGCTTTAGTTTTTAATGTTCGTTCAATTGTTTGAAGAAAGTGCATATATCATAAATATCCGTGTGTGTGTGTGTATGTTGCAGTATGTAGAAGACAACTTGGCAGTCATGTCCATCGGCTTCCTGCTCAGTAGCCCTGATGATGCTGTAATCTGGAGAGGACCCAAGAAGAATGGTATTTGCTTGTGCATTTGTGTGTAAAAATTAGTTTTCGTTCTTCCAAATGTCACACCACTATAATCAGTGTGCTGTCTGTCCAAAATCAGGGATGATCAAGCAGTTTTTGAGGGATGTTGATTGGGGGGACCTGGATTACCTCATCGTGGACACACCCCCTGGCACCTCTGACGAACACCTGTCGATCGTCCAGTACCTAAGCTCCACCCACGTTGACGGAGCCATAGTCATCACCACACCACAGGTAGGACATCCAAATGCTCAGACAGATAACCTGTGACAGTTATTGCAGTAACCAGCATTTGCAACAACTAAAAAGGGAGTTTCCACCTTAAAATATCTGTGTCTGCATCTGCTTTCACTCCTGTTTTCACTACTTGGACTTCAGTCAGGGATTGACTACATTTCCTAGAATGAATTTCAGCCACCTGGAGTTGTTCGTTCAGCCGGTGGTTTTTATATAACTCTGCAGACTAATAATGATAGTGGCACTAAAAGCCACAGCGATATGAATGGACAGAGAATGAGACCTTGATTAAAAGCCGTTTACTCAAAACGCAACATTGCTGCAGCTGTCATCACGCAACAACGGTCGTCGGCTGGAATCAGTCTGCCGATTTGTGTGCCAAAATATATTTTCATTGTACTCTGTGAAAAACAAACATTTCCTGATACTTAAATTTAGCTGTGAGCTGTGAGCTGTGAGTGTCGGACAGTGGTAGAATCACTTCCTCATTCATTCAGCTCTCACTTAACCAGAACAGACTACACACAAGCTGGGAATTACCCAAGCAAACAAGCACGTTGGCTTGATATCAAGCTGCTAGTCTGTTGATTAACAAAGAGAGGAGTTTTCTTTTTTCACACTCAAACATTTCAAAGCGTTTACATGTGGGAGCTGCTCAGTTTGCCGGAGCTGACTGCTTTTTCTCAAGGGAACCACGATAGCAGTTGGGAGGGAAGGGAAAACAATGTAAACTAATCCTTTATTTTTTGCTCTTTCCACCGGTGTCTTTGTTTACCCTCATTTCTCTTTTCTTCCATGGTGCCCTCCCCCCTCTCTCCCCCTTTTCTCTTGCTTTGCCTTTCTCTTTCTGCCTCTCAATTTCTGTTTCACTCTCTCTAGGAGGTGTCGTTGCAGGACGTGCGAAAGGAGATTCGGTTCTGCCAAAAGGTCAAGCTCCCGATCATCGGAGTGGTGGAGAACATGAGTGGTTTCGTCTGTCCCAAATGCAAGGTCACTGACAGATGCACCAGCAGTGTGCACAAAATGGATTAAACTGCTTTTAAATGTATTTCCTGTACAACCTGAATTAGGTTCATACATGAGAAAGTGCTTTGAAGAGGCTCTCTGTTGAATCACTGGCTGTGAGAGTGCGCTGTCCCAGCGGCCACAAAATGAGCGGGCATTGTGTGTATCAAAGATCTCTGTTGTCCCCTAAAATGGTATTGTTTGTGGGAGGCCTCTAGATCAACCTCCCACCTGAAGATCACTTACGATACTGGTGACCGGAGTTTGAAAATATTGTTAAATTAATCATAATTAATTTGTGGTGGGTGTGGAAGGACAGGACTGATTTTCAAATTCTGCACCTGCAGATATTCCAACATTTTCTGTTTATTGCTGAGGCACACCCACCCATAATCTGTCACCTTTGTCCCACAGGAATAGAAACATGTTGCAATTGTTGCGAGATCTGCTCAGTCCATGGTAACAGTTGCGTCGTCTGTGGCTCTAGAGGGACTTCAACTAAGAACGAGAAAATAACCTTGATGATGTTCTCATGATTTCATCAGGGTTATTTCAGAAAATGTGCCTTACAAACTTGATTCAGCTCTGCAAATTTAAGTTTTTGAGCATTCAGATTTCTGCATTCCAGCAATGCTCTGAAATGAGATTGAGCTTTATTTTGCAGTGGATTATAGATTAGTTTAGTCCATAAATCTTTTCAATCAAAGAACCGCTAATGTCACATAGCATTGTTAACAAAGTCACAACAGTAGCGAATACAAGATGCTTCTTATTAACAGCAGTACAACAGGTCAAGTGCCACATGATTGTTTCACTAACAAGGAGCTACACAGTGTATGAATCTGCAGATGCATGCAGGTCATTGAATAAGACATAAAATGGCATTGATGAAACTGACCACAAAGAAAAAAGAGACTGAAAGGAAACTAGAGAAACTAAAATACAGATAGAGGATCTATCTATTACTAAATACTTTCCCTCTGTACACTTTAAAGGCATCTGTGAGATATTTGTAGTTTCACAGAGCTTGAATCCATGATCATTGTGATGGATTTCAACAGTTGCCAGTTTCCACAGATGTTAACTTTTTCCACATTTAAGTCTTTTCTATTCCTGAGCTCAACATGTATGGAGTAGCACAGATCCTATGTAATTTGGGGCCCATATAATTTGAAAATGTGTACTTAATTTCTTTTTCCTCTCGCTTGCAGAATACGTCACAGATCTTCCCACCCAGCAGCGGGGGCGCAGAGAAAATGTGTAAGGATCTGAATCTAGCCCTGTTAGGAAAGGTACCTCTAGACCCGAGAATAGCACAAAGCTGTGACGAGGGCAAGTCTTTCCTCAGTGAAGTACCTGACTCTCCTGCTGCTCAAGCGTACCAGCGCATCGTGCAGAGTGAGTATTTCAAGCTTAAGGGGGTTTAAGCGTTCATTTATTTATCATACAACAGAGTGCTGTATAACAAAAAAAGCTGTAGTCCCTTCATGCTACACACACAAAAAAAACCCCAGCTGTGTGGCGCAGTTGGCTCAGTGGTAGAGCACGCACACACATGTCCGAGGCCTCGATGTTTCGGTGCAGCGTACTGCCCGGTTCGACTCCCGGCCGGGGTCCCTTTGCTGCCGGTCCTCCCCCTCTCTCTCTCCCGTCTTTCCTGTCTCTCTCTCACTGTCCTGTCTGTTAAAAAAAAAAATAATAAAGGGTGTAACCCCCCCAAAAAATACTTAAAAAAACGGTACGACAGCAGAAACGTCTGTATCGCTTGCCAGATGGCAACAGGGTAAACATGCAACATGATGTGAGACGTATATGCTGCAATACGCTGGCGATGCCTACGCAGGTCTCACATCATTTTGTGCATTTAGTTACGCTTGTACATGAGGAAGTTATATGCACACACAAACATATTCCGTCTTCCAGCGAAGTCCCTTATTATTTTTGATGACTAGATGGTTTACTTGATGTCCCAATTCCTGATTAAAAGTCTTGAAAGCAGAAGTGATCGCTTTGTAAATGGGAAGCAGCTGACCAAAGAGGAAGATGGTGAGATCGAAATTAAATAATTGTACTGACATCATGGGTTTAAAGGTAAGGGATAAAATGTGGTTTGCGTTACAGATTATTCACATGGTTAACTTAGTTATTAAGAAACTAATTCAGATATGTACACACACACACACATTCACACACAAAAATCTTTAATAGAGGTTTATTTGGTTGTGCCCTAAGAAATCTTCATCAAAACTACTGTTACCATCATCATCATCATCACACTTCTCTCCTCTCTCATCCACCAGGTATTCAGGATTACTGTTCCAACCGTGTGAGAGAGGAACAAAACACCACCTGAAGCTACTCTGATGGCAGCCATGACGGACCAGAACACTGAGTCAGATCACTGGTTGGATGGTTAACCACTGAATACAAAATGCACATATTAAAGTTAATACAATTACCAATGCAACATCACCAACAGCAAAGCATACCAGAGTTATCTCAACACCTTCAAGAAAAGTAATGACAGACAGCAGCTGGCATACCACATTGGTGAGCAGGTCACCTTATAGTACAGTGGTTAATTCGGTAGCTTTACAGTGATAAGTGGTCTTATCCTTGTACTCTGAACTACTTTAAACGTAAATTTCCCAAAAAATTTAAGCTAAAAGAGAGATGGCACTAAATTTTGTTAAAATACAATTTGAAACTACCACTTTGGGAATACCCTGTATTTAACATGTTCACTGACCAAAACCAAGAATGTGTTATGCTGTCTCTCAATATTGTCAGCATTACAAAACCTTAATGTAGCTCTGGGCGACACGCCTGTTGGTTCATATGGAAGTTTGTGTTGACAATAAGAATATTACCAGACTTATACTTCAGTGTTAAAGTTGTAAATGAGATTTTTGTGGAGCCTGTGATGCATCCTGAGATACCGAAAAGTTAGTTCATTATGAAGATGAAAGGTAGAGCCTGTCCTTTAAGTGCTGTAGTAGGGGATATTAATATATTTGGGCAAGTTAAATCTCAGAGAAAGAGAAAATCAGATGATCATCAGTGGGATTTAAACCCAGATAGTCAAAACCTCTAAATACAAAGCACAGTATCATCAGCATAATATGAAATCTCAACTTTCTCTGTGATTGTAATCATTCCACATTTGGAAGAGATTGTATATTGTTAACCTTTCAAGCCATGTGGTGGTGGTGGTTGGTTGGCTCTGTTTTCAGCTCATGTCTAATGAAAATGTAAATGTAAAAAATGTGAATTTAATAAAATCCATAAAGCTGCAGACCAAATCTACCAACACTTGGCTTATGGGGGTTTTTAATTTTCTTCATTCACCAGATGTAAAATTCTGATGTAGTGATTTATTTTTACAATAGGTTAGCGTTAAGAGAATCTGTAGGGGTTGATTCCCTGTTCTTAATTATTTGATCATTTGTTGTAAAACGTTTTGGACACATTTTCTTTTCTGTAATGTACTTGTTTTAACTGATTTAAAAAAATAAATGAACAAATATGAATTCAACTTCAAAGTTACCAAACTGTTAATACAAGATTTAGTTCAAGATTTTGTTACTCACATTCGGCTCAGTTTTACTACAAGTGGCATAAACACAGATCAACAAGACAAGTTCTGGATTAAAAGGTCTTGCTACCATGTGTTATTTGTGCGTAGTTGTGTGTGGCGTGTCCTCATGTGTACTTGGTGCATACATAGTTATAGTTCCTCCAGGGTTCACTAAAAAACACATGTGAAACTGTATCTGCATCCTGTCTACAGACAAAACAACAGCAGCCCCAGTCACACAAAGTGTTTTATCACACGTTTTACATTAAGCTAATTTTATGATAGTGCTGACTTCTTGAAAGTATGACGTCTTAGTCTCAAGTCTTAAGAAAGATTTGAGACTGGAGATTATGTCTACTAAATAATTTAGGCACCTAAAAGATTAAATACAGAGGAAACCCTATACACCTCGCAACCAAAACTCCCCATGTTTCCTTGTCCATTGCAAGTATGTGGTGCTGTTTCTTTACGGTGTTGTATAGTGGTCGTGTAACCAAACTGGCAGCCAAATAAATTTCATAGTAGCTTGCAGTTACGTTCCAGTTAGGAACAGTGATTCAGGCAGTTCAAAACGGTGCTAGAGCTTGTGTAGCACTGCGTGAAAAGAGAGAGGACCTTAGACATACAGGGAAGTGATGGAAAAGTGAAGAAGTGATATGAGCTGACCTGGGACGGACTACCTAATAACAAATAACAACAACAATAATAATAATAATAATAATAATAACAATAATAATAATAAGAATAGCTTATTCCCTAATAGGAACAGTTAAAGCAGTGCACAGCAGTTATATGAAAGATTGTAATAAAAATTACAGCCTTTTAAAGTTTTCCGTCATTAACTTTACAGATAATTTCTGCTGTGCTGCAGGAGGTGTGGTTGTGGTGATACTAAGTAAAGGAAGTACAGTGAATGGCAGTAGGCAGGTGTGCATTGTTTAGCCAAACCAGTTCTAATCCTGACAATGGACAATAAAATGGAAATGTAATATTTCTGATGAGACAGGTTTGCACACTGTAGTGAATGTAGAAGAGACCATGCTGTATGATAATACTCAGACGTTTGTAAACAACTTGTATGTTTGGACTGCAAACCAGTAAAAAAATATGAAAAAGTTATCATGAAATGCGGGTGGGGTTCTCTTACATAAAGAAAAAGTCCCTAAATCAGTGAAGGGGTGACTCATCAAACCTGACATCTTTCATCTGGTGATGTTGTGTAACCTTTACTGGAGACATTGCTCAGAGATCTGAACAGTCCAGTAAAAAGTACTCCAAGCAATGGAATAATTAAGTATTTATAACAAGCAACTATACTTACTATGTAACTGTGTTGTAAATTATGTTTTTCTTGGTTGTAGAGGTGTGTGGGGTGTGATTCTGTATCTAAAGTGATGTGTGTCAATCAAAGAAAAACCATTCCCAAACAAAACTGAAACGATTCTTTAGACAGACAACCCCTCCAACCACACAAACACCTCCCTCTTTTAATGAGAACGCCTCCTTAGCAAAAACACTGTCCCATAAAAAAGTAAAACTCAATAATCTCTACTAGTAGCTGTCTCACATGCCAGACATCAATGTCTAGATCACAGGCAATATAGCCATGGCTCAGTTCGAGGAGGTTCTGGACGGAGTGCGGCAGGCTTTGACCTGGGCCTCTCCTGCTGAGATCCAAGCCCTCCTGAAGGGTTTGGTGGAGGAGCGGATCATCTCCGAGGCCTACAGCAAGAGCCTGAGTCTGCAACGGCTGACTGCGGGGATCGCGTCTGAGCTCGTCCACAGCGTGCGAGCGTGTGAATCAGCATCTAACCTGAGGTGTTCTCAAGGAGCTACCACCCAGCGGCACCTCAACCCAGATCAGCTCCGCCAGGTGAGGAGATGCGGGTCACCGAAGTCTCGAGACTCTGCCTTCGCTGACCTCAGTCTCATAAGATCTGACCCTGTATCGCCAATGGATGAACATTACAGCACAGTTTCCAGGACAGAATGTCATCCGCACAGTGAATACCAAGTCACCAATGAAAATAACTGTAAAACAACTGAAGAATTAAGGGGGGAGGAAGCGATGGATGAACACTACTTCGATAAAAAGATAATTTCTACTACAGTAGAAAACAACTGCCAATACAATCTTGGATTAAATGATGAAATGACAGAACTGCTGAGGAGTGCAGAATCAATGCAGAAGCCGGTGAGAGAAAATGAAAGAGTAGATGAGGGGAATTCACAGGATGAGAAGGAGTGGTTAGAGCAGGTAGAGGAGGCAGCTCGAAGGATGGCTGTCCCACTGTGGCAGCACTGGGACAGAGGACAGAGGATGTTGCTGCCTCTAGTATCTTGCATGACGACTGTCTGTCAAAGAGATGAAAACGCAGCGACAGACAGAGAGGGACAATGCTCTGTTTTGAATATGGAAGAGGAAACAGAGCTCGCAGTTGCTTGCAGGACATTAGGCTTATACTCAGACAAGTGTAAGCGTACAGAGGCAGAGATTACAAGCTTCACACTGGATACAGAAGGGGACCCTCCAAAAGGCCTCTGTTTCCCTGCGTACGAGAGCGTGGCAACACTTGGGTTGGACGCAGATCATGTGGGCATCTCTGGAGCAGCTGGAAATTTCTCACCTGTTGAAGCCTGTGCAGCAACGGACACGAACAACAACGTCACAGAAAGGCTGCAGGGCGATCTGGATATCTGCTGGGGAGCAGACGGGATGGCAGACGCGACAGAGGACCTCCTCTGGTTGACTGGCGATGCCCAATGTGGCACAGACACAGGATTTACAGGCGAAATGGCACATTTGTTTTCTCCCTCCACACCTAATGATACTCAAACTGACGCACTGGATAACGCATTTTTCTCAAACACAGATCACAATGTGACATTAGGAGTTACAGACAGTGTAGAACATTTTTTCAGGGCTGCTTGTGGTACAAAGACATGCATCACTGGTGGAATAACAGAGCTCCGTCTGATTAAAGAGGATGAGGGGAGGGTGGATTCACACTGGGGTAAGTCACTCATTTACCATAACATGTCCCGTCCTGTCATCCCTTCAGCTCAGTCTGTTCTCATTTAAATTAATACTTAATCATTGGAGTGCTTAATAAAACTTCCTGTCTGAGGTCTGGTGCTTTTCCACGCTTTCCATGGAAAGCGTGGAAAAGGGAAAATGGAAAGAAAACTAACTGCAAGTCCCCCTCGACAGACAGAGGGTAAACAGTGTTTCTCCCCTTCTAAGTCCAAAATTTGGATTGGTATTGAGGGTGTGCCTTACTTTCAGTTTCATTTTGAGTTTTGCTCCAGGCAAAGCTAAGAACACAAAGGAGATGGAAAGAGGTTGGGCAGTGCGGTCATTCAAATGCAATGACACAAACAAAGAGCTTACCTGTTAGTCTTCAGATTAAAAAAAAAAAAAACATTTAGAGAAACAGAAAATGAGTGATTATTAGGGAATGATGGACTAGGTTTGAGCCTGGAGGGATCAGACACAGAGTTTTGAGGGTTAAACAGTCAATATTTGTTATGCAAGTTGAGGTGAACTGGACACCAAACAACCACGATGTCTGTAAATAATGCAGAATACTGGAAGAGGAAGTGAATGCTTGGCCCAAATTATGTTTAGGGTGGTTACTGGTGAATATGGACTCAAGTACAAGGGTGGAGCATGTCTTTCGCGGGTGTGATTAACCATGATTTGTGTTACCACAGACAGAGGTTATTATTGCATACCTCCTGGCATTTGACTATGATCCATTATAATGTGCCACATTGTGCACACCCACGACTTTGTGCCTTTGTCACAAAAAAGAAGGAAGGAAAGAAGGTCACTGAGTCAACTTCTTAAGAATGGACGCTCAACATAATGGACTTCATACCTCTTATCATCTTTGCTCTTCACACTGTCCAGACGCTAACTTCCCATACTCCCCCAGGATGGTGAGCCATGTTTCAGAGAAATGGCCCTGCATGCATACTGCACGGCCACACACACACACACACCGGTTATGAGGACAGTTCCTATCACATAACCAGGTGGACTAACAGGTATTCATATTATGTGTGATGTAATGCTTGGTGCGGCATGGCACACAACTAGGTATTTATCTGATTGGCACCGGTGAACTGGTGGAGCAGGTACTTTCCACCTCGCAACCAAAACTCCCCATGTTTCCTTGTCCATCGCAAGTATGTGGTGCTGTTTCTTTACGGTGTTGTATAGTGGTCGTGTAACCAAACTGGCAGCCAAATAAATTTCATAGTAGCTTGCAGTTACGTTCCAGTTAGGAACAGTGATTCAGGCAGTTCAAAACGGTGCTAGAGCTTGTGTAGCACTGCGTGAAAAGAGAGAGGACCTTAGACATACAGGGAAGTGATGGAAAAGTGAAGAAGTGATATGAGCTGACCTGGGAATGGGACGGACTACCTAATAATAACAACAACAACAACAACAATAATAATAATAATAATAATACAATAATAATAATAATAATAATAATAATAACAATAATAATAATAATAATAATAATAATAATAATAATAATAATAATAGATAGAGAGATAAAAACTGGAAGAGGGTTTGTTTTTTTTTAAAAAAGGTGGTTTTTGAGGCAGGCTGGCTTCACAAAGGGAGTTTCTGAAGACCTCAAACGGAGGCGATGCCCCAATAGCAGCCGGGCCCGGAGTTTGGCGTGCTGGTGCGATCTGCTAAGTGAAAGTAAAACCTTGGGGGTGGGGGGTGGGGGTGTTATACAGCGCAGGTTTGTCGCACAGAGGAGTGCGAGTCATCTGAGGACATACACGGAGATCGATGCGCTCACCGGGAGCGGGAGTTTATCGCACATGGAGCCTCCATCAGGAGTTGAGGGGAGCAGAGCATCCTCAGCAGGTAAATGTGATCCGGGCTCTGCCGGGCCGGGTTCGGGCGCCTTTGTCCACAGTGCGCAAGCTCAGTTAGGAGGGATGTCGGGGGTCTGCCCTTCCATCGACACATCTTTCGTGAATATGAGCCGTCTTTAAGTGATTTTAAGTAGTTTCACAGGATGGTGCACAGTTGTATTTTTTTTTAATGATTTAATCTAATTTAAATTAATTTATTAATCACTTGCAAAAAAAAAAGTCTCCAATAATTTAAGTAAAAAATGAAGTGATTTTGAAGTGAACATTGATATGCATTTCGCAGTCTGTTAAAGGTTCACTTGTTTTGTGAAGTTGCGCTCCCAGCTTTCAGCCAACATGGAGCGGCTCGGCTGCATTAAGCGCGGGTCTGCGTGAACAAGTGAGATGTGGGGCCGTGGCCAGGCCAGGGAAACTTACACAGGATATTTGGGGGACTTCCAGGGAAGTGAAGTGCTCAGAATCAGTGCCGTGGTAACAGAAAGGGCGCAAAGGGCGGCGGCCACTGAGGTTTGTGCGTCAGTTAGAGAAGGAGGCAGAGATGGAGCACGTGTAGCAGGGGATATCCGGATTTTACTCTTATTTAAGGGTTTTCTGTGCTTTCTTACAGCTTTTCTCTCCCTCCCTGTGCCCCACGTAGCCATGTGCGTTTGTTTTGAACTGAGTCACTGCGCCGTGCTCTCCTGGCTGCTGCTTTTTGTTTTGCGTCTGTTGCTTTGTTCTCCGGGGACAAGTCACCCCCACCCCTTCTTCTTTAAAAAAAACCAGTCACAAAATACCACAGCGGGTGGTGTATTCTTCTCATCCTCGAGTCCATCTGTGGTGCAGACTGTGTGAAAGGGGAAACAGTACATGTTGATAGAGTGGCTTACATTTAAGATTTATGGGCTGAGTTGAAAGTACAGCAGTTTTATGAAGTAAGGGTGTGTGTTTGGCACATAATACAGGTCATCATTTCAAATTGTGTACACCTGCTCCTAGCCTGGTTATCTAACCAAAAAACAGCATAGAGTTCATCAAACATGCCATCGTTATTGGCCATCCGAAGCCTGTCTTAAATGGGTTCATTTTCTTTAAATGGTTCATCGCATAGAGGCTTAAGAGGGGTCAGAGCAGAGTGTGGGGAGAGGTTGGTGACACGACTTAACAGTAGCACCAGTTCGATGTCCTCCTTTCACTGCTTCTACATCCTGAGATAAACACATGAGAAAAGTTTGCAGTAAAAGCCATGTGCTCCTTCAAACCCCCCCAACCCCCAAACGCCACCTGATGTGGTTCTGTTCTCTGGACCTGGGTCAGTTTTTTCACTCAGCTCTTACTTGGCTCATAATGTCTTATCCACGATAGGAACCATCTTTGCTTTTAACAGTGTTCACTGTGGCTTTTGTCTACCTTGCACCCAGCTGAATATCAACAACAATGGCAGGGTAGTGTTTTTTAACTCCGCAGGTAATGATTAATCACAAACAACTCAGGTCTCATTGGTACCGGAAGCTCAGTTTGAACTGGGAAAATCCCAAACTTGGGGTACTAAGTGTTCCAGAGGAACCTGTGAAATCACTCATGAGTCATGATGGGCGGTGTGGATGAAAGTGCTAACCACAGAGTCACAATTTTTGAAATTATGACAAACATTCGCTAGCTTTGTGCTCCATGTTAGCTTGGCTGTTATTAAGTTAAAGTGTGTGAGAGAAAGAGAGAATAACCAGACAGCAGACAAATGTGAACTGGGGTGGTTTAAGTCTGTATTTAGAGTTGCAATTTGTGCTATTTACTTTTTTTTGGTGATGATGGTGTATTACTATGAGAAGCTTCTTAGGTCGGCTTACGGCTTTGTGGGCTCTCCTTCTGCTGACTGTATGCCTGGCCGGTCAAGGTAAACTCAAGGAAAAGGTGGAGGGGATAAACACCAGCTACGACCTTGCCACAAAGACAAGAAAGACCATCTTTGTTCCAGTCCACCTCCTCAACACGGGAGGAAACATCAGTGTGGATTGGAGGAATTAAACCTCAGCTACATCCCAGCCATGTGGACATTCATAGCAGGCAGACAATAAACTGATGACAGGCTCTGTGTCCAATCAATTTCCAACAGGATATAAAGAGATGTAATGTCCTATGCTTCAGCAAACTTGACTAAATCCTGGAATACCAGACAGCACCACTCAACCTTGGGAGGACATTGGGTTCCTCTCCATGGACATCAACCTGCCGGGCGTGGTGGGTTGGGTGATGATGCAGTCCTCCTTCAGCTTCATTCTGGAGCTGGAGAAGTGGAAGAAGTGTGGCAGACACCTGCGGTTCTTCAGTTTTGCAGCTTGAGGCCACACCGCGCTCCATCCACAAAGGTATCACCACAGCCATCGTAAACAGCGATGGCCTGGTGTTTGTTTTCTCCCTGCTGTGGTTGAGAAGATACCGGATACGCCATGCTGAGAAGCTCAGGATGAGCTTCCACACTCAGGCCACTAGCATACTGATATAAGACACTGCCTAAGATTACCCTGGGACTGTTTTTACTTACTTTATTATACAAGTTGCTACTCTGGTTAACATTGTTTATTGCCTATTTCTTTCTGCACTTTCTTTGTTTTTGTTTAATTTTACATAAAATTAAAAGTACATACAGTACTACTTTTCCTACATAATAGTAGGAGGTAGTGGTTACACGTTTCACTCATCATTTTACCGCATATGATTATATGTGACAAGTAACTTGTATTGATAATATCGTAAGAAATACACAGTGCCTGCTTCTTTAATACCAACAGCGATGGGTCATATATTGTTTTTCTATTGGATATGATGAGTTACTTACTATTATAAGACACATTAATGGTTTGTATATATGATCAAAAATACATAATCGATCAATCTTTCCCCCTTTCTTTTTTCATAGCTTTCTGTGTCTGTGCTGAATTTAGGGTTAGCCATAGTATCATGTCTCACACGTTTGTACAATACAGTGTTTTCGTTTCACTTTCAAACGGGGCAGTATTGTGATATACACATGCATATATCATAAACGAAAATGAAGGGATGTCAGATAGTAGCAACTCTGCTTTCTCTTTCCGGACGAGCGTCAAAAACCTCTTTGTTGTTTTTCCCTGTTCATTCTTTCTTTATTCTAGAAGTACTCAGTTTTCAATATGATATTCAATTTAAGAGAGGGGGTATCACAAGAAAGAGAGAGAAGCTCTTTATTTTCCTGGATAGAGACAACAGATAACAACCTCACTTCCGCCTCACAGACATCAACCACATGCACAAATGCACTCACAGTAACTAAACACATGTCTGCCAAAAAAAAAGCAAAGGTTTTCAACTGAGTCCCTTGATAAACACCTTTTCTTGGCTTTTAGCTGAGAATATTATTTTTCCTCTTAAGGCTTTTGAAAAGAGTTGTGCATGTATTTTATTTACCCTGGTGTTTCCTATAGCTGGTGATCTAATAGTTGCCTGGATAAACGTAAATACCAAAAAAAATAGCCTGCCAAACAATTATGTTTTACATACCTAACATTGTGAAAAATCATTCATAACATTTAAGCTTGTTTGACAGGAAGTCCCACATTTATATGCATGTATTTTCAAACTGTAAGCACTGGCATGAACTGTTTGCACCTATATTTAGCAATGACTAAATTCTGAGAGATGTGCAAAGCGTGATAATGGAAAATTGCTGTGGTCATAACAACAGACGTGCCAAATCTAGCGTACAGTAAAGTTGGCTAATCTGACACATGTTGGTACAAAGAGTACTCGTGATGGTTTCAGTCCTCATGCATGAGTATCTTAATTTATTCACTTTTATGTTTGTGTGTGTTATCAGGTGCTAAGATGCAGGATGTTGATCAGGGACTGTGTAGCTGTCCTGACTTGGGAGATCTACCAGGTCAGTATTTTTACCTGTCTGAACTGTAGAAGAAGCTCTGGTTCTACATGAATCCACTAATGACGTGGAAGGGTGTTGTCATCATTCATAAAACTACTGGAACATCATCATTACATTGTTGTCTTTAGTACATAAAATATCTGATATCTTACTAGGCTCAGGTGCCCCATTTTATCCAACATATGAAGAGGACTTTGTTAATCCCAATCACTTATTGAATGAGACACAACCTAAGATACACTTATATAACATTAAATGAAAAATAGTAGGTTACACATTTACACACATTTATTGCACTAGGGTCATTAAATAAAGTACAATAAACTGATCAAGGAAAGCTAAAGAGTAGACAGTAACTAAAAAGTTGGGGAAGACATATTTAAACTTTGCTGGTATTTATACACCACTTTTACCTCCACAAGTCTCCACAAGTAGAATGAGGAGATGAAGAATTGTGCGGGTATTGTTTTCTACTCTGCAGCCACATCTATCACCCTGATCACCCACCACCAAGTGTAAAACTTTTGTCTTTTTACTTAACCCATTCATGCTACTGGTTTTAGTTGCATATCTAAGTAAACGTCAGGCCAAGGCCCAGATATCCTGTGAGAGTCCAATTGGGACATTAACAGCCAGACCTCTGCCTTGTTGAGCTCCTCCTGTAGGAAGAGGTGCCCAAACCCGTTTCCACTCTTGTACACTACTGTTTTAATTCTTGCTAATAAAAAATGCATATTTATGACCTTTTTCTGGAAAATCTTATAATCCACCACAACTCTGAGGCATGATGAAAACAGTCCCACAAACATCCGGACATCCAGACATCCGGAATTTGGAAATGGTTTATTCACAGATATTAATGAAAGATAAGAAAGCAAACTATTGCAAATGTTTTGTTTGATGAAGCTCATATTTGTGTTTTAGATGACTTATCTCCATTCTTTGATGACGATTACCTGAGGATGATAATGGGTGAGTTGCAACACAGACATATTTATTCACTTACAGTGTACCGTATGTAATAACACACTGAATAATGGTCTATGAAATACACATAAATACAAATATTCAAGCATTATCACAAAGCTGATGTATTGTCTAATTCCCTTTGTCCATGTTCTTACCTAGACACTGGTCTGCTCTTTGTCGATCCATTGTTGGGTGAGGAGGAGCTCAACCCCTGCAGTAAGGATTACCTCTTTACATACTACAACCGCTGACACACAACAGGCGATAAAGGAGAAAAAGAGAAGGACTAAAACTTTAAAATAAACACACTCTCACACAGTGGACAGGGGATGAATAATAGAAAGACAGACACACTGACAAAAAAAGATGAAGAAGTTTTATTAGATATTACAATGTAATAATAGTATGAATAGAGGGACCCAAACATAAAGTCACAACATAACAACACTCTGTAGGATACTATACTTGTATACTATACTATACTATACATTAATTTGTCTGTGAATGACTTTTTGGCAGATAAAATGAATACATACAGTATATATTCGTTCATACATACTCCACAGATAAAATATTTGCTCATTTGGAGTAAAGGCAATGCTTTATGGTTGTTTTTGCAATTTTATCACTTTCAGGAAATGGGCGAAACCTATTTTCAGCAAGGAGAAGGGTCATAAATTTAATATTTCTCAACCTACTGAGTTTTAACCCTCAGGAGTCTTGAGCTGTTTAGGACATTTGAGTACCTTTGATTTTGCCTTTAAACAATGTTTACCGTGTCAGTGTTTGGTATCTTATTTTTTTTCAGCACAACATAACTTAAATAACCTGGTAATTATTTATGCTAATATTTCATTTTAACAAACTGTACTGGAACAAACAACACAGAACTAAAGCCAGTGCCAACAAAACAAAAGGGTTAAGAAACTGTTTCTTTGGATTGGTTTCAAGTCACAGTTGCCTGAAGTTGTATCCTGTGTGCGGCTTCCTTTTTCGAAATCTTCAAGATGTTTGGAGAAACACTGCTCACACTGCTATGATTTTCAGTTCACTAATGAAATTTGTGAGAAAAACGACCATTTCTTGTTACTGTGTCTGCCAGTTGCTTCATTGACTTTTTTTGTTCCTCTTTTACCCTCTTCAGGTGACGTTCCCATACCAACTGTGCCACTCAGCCCAGACAGCCACCCACAGAGACAGAACGACAAACTGACAAGCACAGCAAATAATAGCAGGAGAAAAAGACCCAGAGGTAGATAACAAGCCACGCTATCTACAACCCAGGCACTGTAGCTTAGTGTTTGCCCAGTTGTGTAAAAACTGCCCTGAAATTCATTTTGTATTCTTAGCATTCTTCGAGCCATAACTAAAGCACCCGTTTTACTTGTTGGGTAGAAGTTTTACATGTTCTATTTATGGTTTTCCTCTCCAGTTCCCCAGCCACAACATTGCACAGATGAGAACACACCATCTAGGCCAAAAAGGCAAAGAGCAGCAGGTGACGTACCCAGACTGCCTGTTTGGTTTGGTTGGTTTATGCTGTGAATATTTCCTAATTTACCTGTTTATGACTTATCATCTTTATAGTTTATAGTCATTTTTAAGAGCCCAGGTGCATGTATTAACCAAATCTTCAAATCAGCCAAGAATGCTTATCAAAAGTAACGTTTATTATAGAGGTCAAGTACAGAAAAAAATATACTGAGAATTTGGAGAAGTTGGTGCATTACCGTACTTAAACTTCATTACCGTAGCACAATAATAGAACAGTGGAAAAAAAATGATGCAGACTTGATATTCACTGTTAGAATTGCACAACTCAAGCAAGCTGAAAGAGTCTGACAGTCGCTTTTTGTATTAAACACAGGGTGGTCCACAACAGGTGGTCAGCAAAAATGCTAAGATGCTAACACAATTTGTAGCTCCTTCCACTGAGATGCAATGTAAATGTTATAATATAAAGTATAATCTTCAGCCTGGTGGTTTTGGGTTTTTTTTTTGTCTGTCTGCGCCTGAGGTGAGCTGTTTTTTAATGGTGTCTCAACTCTTGCAGGTCGACCAAAAACCAAAGCGGCAGAGGCTGAAGCAACTGTCACCCAGGGTAAGTTTCAAATGTTCCTGCTATTTCTTTGAGGCTCCCCTATTTTTTTATGGGAACAGATAGGCACTGTATGGTTATTTAAACATTTAAAAGGGGCTGTATCAGTACTGCTGCAATGGTTAAACCACATGAGGCTACAGTGATAACATTACACTCATGGGTTAAAGGGATGCTGGTCGGCTGTGCTTGACTTGGTTCCTTCATGGCAAGGGAATACAATGTGATAAACAGGAAGTTTAATTTTGAAATAATCAGATAAGAGGACACATTCATGAACCAAAAGAAGAACTCTCACCCTACCCAGCTTCCTCCAGATCAGTTCGATGCTTTTTAGATATCTGCTTTAGTTCTCAATATCATGAAAACTCTTGTTACGTTAGATAAGTTGGTCATAGTAAGTTACTGTTCGTAAGCACATTGCAGTCAGTCTCCTGTTGTTCACCGCTGAGCCTTCATGTTCCAGCCTGTATGTAGCAGATATCGAAGTCTCGTCATGTGGCTCTAAATCCCTCGTTACATCCTCAGAAGCTAAACTATCAGCTGGTGTTCCTTCTTCGATCACCTTCATTGATACGCTCAAGATTAACAAACCCTGTTGGCAGAGAACTTTAAGGATGTCGTCTCTGCTTGTTTTGTAGACACAGAGAAAAGATCAGAGTCACTTGCAGCAGAGACGTCTGGCATCTCCACCACTCCACCAAGAATCATTCATTTACATCCCTCCATTCAGTTTATCACCATCCCAGACCTCACAGGATATCAGGTTGTTCGGACTCAGGGTCTGTCACCTCCTCTTATTAGACTTCCACTCCCCAGTGCAGCTGCTACACCTACCTCCTACATTTTTGGTGAGTAAAATATCCACACAGAATGAGTTACCAGTTCTTTTCTCCTGTTCAGTCTAGTGCACTCCAATGTCATAGCCCTGCAATACGTCCTGTTTGTGAAGGTTACAGTGTTCTGCTTTTGTTGACATTGTGACTGGAAAGTGTTGTGATTGTGAAGAGGAAATAAAATCACTGTTGATATGCAGTTTTACTTGCCGTGAAAACTGGATTATCAGGCTTCTTCTAAGTAGTGTAACCTAGATACACTACTTAAAAGCTGGCACCAAGACCTCTGTTTTAAAGTCAACGTAACCACTAAAAGTTGTCGACCAGCAACTTTTCATATTCATTCTAAAATTTCAGTCCAGTTGAATCTTATATTGCCTTTGACTTGGTAAAGCATGTCATATCTGCAACAAAGATGGAACTACTTTGTCTCTGCCAGGAATTACGTGCCTGGTGGCAGACCAACATGACATGCGGATCCTCTTTTGATCAAAGCAACTCCTACTAGTCATACAAAAAAGACGCTGCCACTGACAGCAACGCATGCTAATCTGCATTTAGTTATTATGCAACACATATCCTCTATAAGCTTCCCATAATTTTTTAGCTTTATTGTAAATCTAATTCTAATTCTAATTCTTCCCCTGTCTATATCTATGTTTTCCTTTTCAAATTTTTTTACATTTTGTCCCTTTAATTTGTGTTTGCTATGTTAAATGTTTATTATTCTTTTATTATTTATTGCCTTCTACGCACTATACAAATCAAGTTGTATATAAAATTTTATATATATTATATATAACTTGCCTTGCTCTTTCATGTATGTCTGATTGCTACACATACACCGTATGGGTACAATAGTACATACACTAACCCATTCTTTCTATCTAGTTCCTGCTACTCCACCACCCTGCAAACGACAAGTGCCACCGCTCTCTCCAGGTGAATAAATCCCCTCTAATGTGGGCTGAACACGTATATTTGTATGTGTCTGATCTCATTCTGGCAGTGTTATGTAGTTTATGGTTCCACATTTACAATTTTGGTTCTGGCAACCACGGCCACCACCTTGCTGTGTGTGTGAATGCAGGCTCCTAATGTTTTTTCCTTTTTTCCTTTACTAGTGGGTGGTACAGTAGCGCCAGTCCAAATGAGCTCATCCCCACCAGGCTCTCTGTCAGACAGTGCTAGCAAAGCCATGTCCCCCCCTTGTGCCTCACCCCTCTCCCCCAGCAATGGTGAGTATCATTTTTATATTTTATAGTCATTTTTAAGAGCCCAGGTGCATGTATGTATTTATTTTCTCCTTATATGTGGTATACCCCATAGAGTTACTGCCAAGTTATAAATATCATGACATGTTGCATTTCAGAGATGTCTACATGTAAGGAATCACCTCTTCCTCAGTCTCCTACTGTACTTGATATTCCACGTAAGTTACAGTATGCTTTCACTCCTCTCTTCTGCGTTTTCCTTTTTTCTTTATAGTATAAATCGTGCTTTGTGGAGA
The DNA here is from genome assembly GCA_023238725.1 of Scortum barcoo. Taxonomy (NCBI): domain Eukaryota; kingdom Metazoa; phylum Chordata; class Actinopteri; order Centrarchiformes; family Terapontidae; genus Scortum; species Scortum barcoo. Next base: position 17,535,855 of record CM041547.1, read on the forward strand.
AGCAGTTTTGGTATTCAGTACTGTTTGTTTGCTTTTCAGAGGCTGTTAAGGAATACATTAAGGAAGCCAAAGCCTACATTATTCAGACCTGCCAGGAAATGGAGGCAGGCCTTAGCCTTACCTCTCATTTTGTGGATGTGAAAGTGAGCCAGCGAGAGATTCTTCGCTCTGGAAAAAACACAAACAAATACCTGGACAAGGAGTTGGTCATCATGGGGCATATGGATCGAAATAAAAGCTTGTTGGGGAAGAGCCAGGTAAGGCACTTTCTTTGGATATAAAAACAGTTTTGATTTCTTTATATGACTTCGCATGCAACAACTTCATATCAGATCATGACCTTATATTATATTATATATTACCTTATAACACTGCTGAAATCACTAGCTGTTACTCACTGTTAACTTTATCTTTATCTTTTTTCACTCAGATCTTCGAAGGCTCAAATGTAGACAAAGCCAAACGCTATATTTTGCTACTTGGAAATGCTGGCATGGGAAAAACCACCCTGATAAGGAAACTGTGTCTTGATTGGTCCAGAGACCTTATCCCGCAGTTTGACTTTGTCTTCTTCTTAGACGGCAAAGCACTCACTTTACAGGAGTCAAGCTTTAGCCTTCAAACTCTCCTATTAAACCACACACCCTTTGCCCCTTTGTGCAGGGACCCAGAGGCAGTTTACACTCAAATCCTTGCAGCCCCTAAGCGTGTGCTCATTGTTTTTGATGGGTTTGACGAGTTGCGGGACTATGAAACTCTGCTCCAGACTCAAGACAAAGACTTGATAGCATCACTGCAGAGAGACAGTAAAGCTCAGACGTACACAGTAAGACAGTTGTACTCTGCCATCCTTCAGAGGGTCCTCCTTCCAGGCTGCACTCTTCTGCTCTCTACCCGACCAAGAGGCACTGCCACCCAGCTTCTCCGGCGGACGGACAGCCTTTTGGAGGTCTGTGGCTTCACCCCCACAGACATAGAGACATATTTGTCCCAGTACTTCACTGATCCTGACCTCAGAGCATCTGCTTTGGACTGTTTAAAGAGCTGCAGCTATCTACATCTCCTCTGCTGGAACCCAGGATTATGCCGGTTGGTCTGCTTGGTTTTAGAGCACTCCAAAGATCCTGAGGTCCTACCGAGAACTTTGACCGGGCTCTGCCATCAAGTGCTTCATCTGAGAATGGAAAAGGACACCAGCAGCACAGACAGCACACACTCACCGGCTGAGGGTCAATCACAAATATCTATGCAATCTGTAGACGAAACCCTGACACAAATTTCAGTTAGCTCTCAGGCGAAGAGGCGTCCCAAAAATACACAGACTAAGTCCAGATCTCAGGTTCGCAATCATACTCGTTCTCGCAACCAAAGAGCAAGGGGGGCACAAAAACAGGAAGAGGAAGAAGATGAAGTAGATGGAGAGGAGATAAAGTGTGTTGGCGGGAATGTAGAAAGAGCAGACAAGATAGAGTTGCTGTCCCAGCTGAGTTCTTTAGCCTGGGAAGGGGTCAAGGGAAACTCCTCCATCCTCCCCACAGGCCGGACCATATCTGCCAAACTCAAGGCATTCGGCCACAGGACAGGGCTCTTCATGTCTTACCACCTGAGAACAAGACAGGTTGCCTCAAGTGGTGAGAAAGAGGAAGGAAGAGGAGAGGACAGGGAAGAAATGGGCAAAGGAGAGAGAGAAGAATGGAGGAAAGGAGAAAATGCTGATGCCTGTGATGACCACATTGTGCGGTGGGCCAACCCTTTCCTTCAGAGTTACCTGGCAGGGGTCCATTTGTCACTGTCAAGGTAAAAAGTTTCTGGATTCATCAGAAGAAAATAGTACTTAAATAATAAATAATGGTTCTTAAAACAGTCCATCTATGCTTCCATTAAGTTGATATGGATAGAAAGATTATATCATAAGTGGCTGATTGATATAGTGAACTGAGTGAAATCTGTGTGAGTTTAAAAATGAAAGAGCAAATCCCTTCTTCTTTTATTTTCAGTTCCATTTCTTCTCTGGAACACTTTCTCTCTTTCTGTTTCACCAGGGCTGTACCAGATCGGACATTCCTCCAGACCCTCCCTTTTCATTCGGGCCCGAAGGGACGTCGGCGACCTCAAAGGGAGGAGCTCGAGCTCACGCAGCGATTTGCAGTCGGGCTCCTGTACCACAACAGGATAGAGCTGCAGAGGCTTCACTCATACACAGGGACAGTCTTTAGAGATATGGTGGTCAGCAAGCAGGCTTTAGTAACAAAACACCTTGAGGGTCTTTCACATGGTGACCTGAGCCCCGCCCAGGTCTTGGAGGCCTGTCACTATGTTTATGAGGCAAGTTCCACACATGCTGATGGTGGCAGAGACAGTGGGAGCACCCAATTAGTCACTCACCTGGCAGCGAATCTTCCAGAGGTCCTGACATTTCGTGGAGTTCCACTCAACCCAGCAGATGTGTTCACTGTGCAGAACATCCTCGAAAGAGGTGGAACCGAAGGAAGAAGTTTCTGTTTGGATCTGGAGGACTCTGGGATACAGATCTCAGGAATCAGAGCTCTGGTGGGGCTCAACAACATCAACACGTACAGGTACCGGTTACAATTCAGTTGATCCTTCTTTGTATCAGTGGACTTACCCCCTACCCCAAACAGTGATTGTCCAATCATAGCTTAGGAACCCTAACAAGGGTAGGGCAGGTCCGTCAGGCTATTGATTTCACCGTGTTTGGAAGTGGTGTGCATGGTTCTCTTGTAAGAGCAATATTCAACAATGATTTACTCGTTCTGACAACAGTAAGAGTGCAGTTGTTATGTTTATTTTATTGTTGTTGTTTTTATGTCCGGCTTAATAGCTTACTACTTACAGTAGTGCATGCTTTACTTCCAAGGCCAAGGAGCACCCATAACCAAAACTATATTAGTTTGTGAGGTTACGGAAAAAAGCCTCATTTGCATCAAGCATATCTACTGTGTAGTATGTCCCCCACTGGGTAGAAGCCAGTCCTGGATGCTATTAGAGCAGCTCTTTATTTAATTTACTCTTTGGAAATCACAGCCGACATTACCATGGGATAGTGGATAGTGTTTCCAAACACATCTATCAATCCTCATCTTACAAGCGTTTACTCCTGCAATACTGAAAGTGAAAACATAATTAGCTTACAAGTACATTAGCTTTCCAACCAAACAGGGTAATTCTGGCACTGTTAAAACAGTAACTTATAATATATAAGCTGCCCAAATTTTCTCAGAGAGACTTCTGCATCCTCAATCAGTGATTGTTGATATTCCACTGACACCTATGTCAAACCTTTGGGTGTCTTCCAGGGCATGCATTGCTGATGTCATCACCTTATGGGAACAGCTAGAGCAGGGCAGTGAACAAGAGCTCCTGCAAGGGGCAGTGTCCAAATTCAAGATCCACCCTCTGAAGGCCACACAGGTGTGCCACATAGAGCACCTGGCAAAGCTGGTGAACATACATATGCGCAAGAGGCTTTCAGACAGGTAATACACCCCACACATGCACACAGATACACTCAGTTACACTTTACGACACATACAAACCATATGTGTGTGTTTTTGTGTGTGTGTGTGGTCACTGAAATGTGTGTTATGTTCACTTGTAGCTCCAGCCAATCAGATTCCATCCTTGCAGAGGGAGTACCAGCTGTCAAAGAGCTACACAAACTGGAGTTTGAGTGAGTAGCTCTGACATTTTGCATTTGAATTTATTATGATGAGGATGATGCTGATGAATGTGAGGATGATAGCATTGTCTTTCCCTTTAGGCTTGGTCCAGAGAATGGTCCTCTGGCTCTTCCCAAGCTGTGGGAGCTCCTGCCAGGTCTACAGAACCTGCAGCACTTAGAGTAAATATACATACCTACACTCTACATGCATCAGTCTCTCTGTGTTTATTTGTTTCTTGTGTCTGACAGTAGATCTCTCTCTATCCTCTCCTTCAGTTTGGAGAACAGTAAGATAGGGGACAAAGGAGCAGAGAAACTGGCTGATGCTTTGGTCTCACTCCATTTCCTGGAGGTACTCAAGTGAGTACAGGTTCCTCTCTCAGCCTGTTTGACTGTTCCCCTAGGCTGGTGTAATATTCAAATTGAAAATAAATAGCATCTAGTTGTAAACACCATCAGATCTTTATGTTGAGTATGTGTGTTGGACTAATTGTGTGCTCTCTCCGTCTGGGTTCTAGTCTATCACAGAATTGTATAGGAGATCAGGGGGTGAAGAAACTGGCAACCACACTGAGGGATCTGCCCAAACTGCACTGTTTAAGGTACATAATGTATATAAAGCACACACACACACACACACTTATACCCGCACACATATATAACTTCACAACTACCCTAAATGGTGCATACTGTAAACCCACATTTTTTCACTTCCCTCTCCCCACCTCTGCTTTTTTCCAGCCTTTACAGTAATGTGATCTCTGATGAAGGGGCAGAGAGTTTAGCAGCTGTGCTCCCACATGTCGCTTCCCTCACCGACCTGGAGTAAGATTATAGAGCTTACATTTTCATTAGACATTTCTCTGTGTGTTTTTGTGTATGTTGTCTGCTTTGACAAGTTAAGGTCCTCATATCTGACTTTGTGTGTGTATTTTGGACTGCACGTGATTTTCATCAAACCTTAAGCTGCCAAAAATTGAAACACATATGAAAAGAGGAACCAGTGAAATGGTTAGATATGAGTGAATGCTATACATTATGTTTGTTTGTTTGTTTTCATGGAGTGAGAAAATTGTTCTTTCCATCTTGGACTAGCTTTTTAGAGACCCAACAGCACATAAAGTAGTTAAAATGAGCTCAACCTTACATATGCACACACTAATGAGCAGTAATATGGATTCAAAAACATCAAAGTAAAGTAAATTACTCTTAGGGACCATTTTACTGTGGAATAAGTACTTTTACTTCTGATACTTTCAGTGAATTTTTATGAAAATAGGTCTTTGACTGCAGGACTTTTACTTTTACAACTGGAGTATTTATACAGTGTGGTATTGCTACTTTTACTTAAGTCAACTATCTGAATACGTTGTCCACCACTGCCACTGTATTGATAACATCATGTGTTTTACATGTGTTTTCACTCTCAGTAGCTACATCAGTACACATTTAAAGCGTGAACTGTTTCGATTCTGTTTGACAGCGTGAAGTTTAACAAGCTGACAGATGTTGGAGCACAGAGCCTCGGAGTCAGTCTGCGAAACTGTAAAAGAATGAAGACTTTGAGGTGAGAAAACCCTGTTTGCATCTGAGTGTGTCATCATGTGCTTCCTCCCCTGTTTTAAGGCAAGATGTTTAATTTCTCTTCTTTTCCTCTCATCTCATCACAGGATGTGGAACCAGTGTATCCCATACGGAGTGTTTGAGAGGCTTCAGCAGCAGGACAGCCGGATCCTTTGTCATTAGAATAATATGAGGCCTTCTTACAACAAGACTACGAACTCTTTATTACTAACCTGATGATACACTACACAGTACATTTTCTGAAGCATGTATACTTGGAAAAGAGTAACATTAACAAGGAGAGAGAGGAAGAGAGAGATTGCACTAACATGAAATAAATTGGGAATTTGTCTGCTGCTTTATTCAGCAACTTAGCTCTCAAGATTTGTTCATGATTTTCCCAAGATTCACTCGTTGCTGTGAGGAAATCGTACTGCATGCATGTTTGGTAATGCTACACATTCAAGAAGCACATTTGCACTATGGTCTTTATGATGATATTGGCTAGTTTTCATGTTGCTCTGTGGCATTTATATATTCCTTCCTACCTTATTTCATTGCAAGAGAGGCCTATTTTATTAAACGTGTATTTTTTCTATGAAACAAACTGTCGCACTCTTGTATTTTTTTTTATTGTATCTTGTAATTACAGATTTCTTAACCTGCTCACCTGGCACTTTAATGTAAATTAAAAAAAAATTTCATGTAGTCCAAGTTCTTTTCTTTGTTTTTTCCGAATATTTCACGTGTTTACTGAGTTCATCAGTTTATTCAAAGCTTCTTCTCACTTCCTTCCCAACACGACAGGTTTCTGTTCTCTATTTTGAGTCAAACTAACCTTTAACAGTATTATGATGTCTATAATTCTTAGTAGGAACCCTGTGTTAAAATCTTGAGGGTGGAGGAGGGGGTAACATAGACATTAAGGAGATGGGGAAGCTATTGGGTTGCATGATCAGAATCAGAATACTTAATTTAACTTAATTTGGTAAAGAAGCGGAACACTAATCCGAGTGCCCCTTTAAAGTGAAACTGAACAAAAATAAGAACCAGACCACGGATGACCTCAGACATCACAAGTTTTGACATTTGGACATGGTTCCGCTAGACTGAGCCCTCACCCACGCATTTGTAGTCTCGAATGAATGACGAGAACTGGGATAAAACCATATTTAGTTCATATTTAAAAGGGCAAAGTCATGTCATGTCTGGGTAAAATCTCAGTACACCTCATGGCTGAGTCAGATCAGTGTCACATATAACCTTTTTAACCCTCTCCTCAGTCAGAAACAGCAGGTGGTAACGGTCCCTCGCACCAGGACACGTGATGTAGTGTCAGTTATCATTTCCAGATATTTTATTGAGTGTACTCCTGGCATCTGAAGACTCTGTAGACCACCGTCTGATCCGCTGAGGATTTCTTTCATTATGCACCATGTGGCATCAAAGCGCTCCGACAAGCTGCCGTTGTTGTGTGGCGCACTGATGCTCTCTGGTGGATAAAATGGGAAGCGACACCAACAGAGCACATAGTGACAAGTAAATGAGTATGCCGCCACCTCAGAGAAAAACTTCATCCAGTGCAAGATCATAATAAACAATAAACACACATCTGAAATGACAGTTAAAGTAAGAGGCGAAAAGCTGGCATTCGCTCAAAGTTTATTAAATACACGTTGAAAAATAAAACTCTGTTACGATCCATAGCTTATTATAGCATGTGCATGTCTGCAGAGAAGCAGATGTGGAGGGATGACACAAGCGCCGGGGTAAAGGCCAACGACGAGGAGACATCCAGAAACCCAAGCAAAGACTCATCCGTCACAGTCACTGTGGGTTTCCACTGAACAAAGATGCTGTGAGCAGAGTTGATCAGAAGCTGCCCAGCACAGTGCAGTATCATGCCTGGGAAATGGTACACACACAGTTTTATACCTGCAACTGACGCCAGTGGTTAAAACCATCTAACAGCTTCACTTGCTACCAATTTTTAGAATACAAGGATCGACCTTAATCTTTTAATTACCCAAATCATTGTACTGACCTTCACTTTAAAAAGATATCAGCCTGTTAATGCCCCCGCCTCCAGCATGATGGAGTTCTATTAAATGCTTTCTTTGACATTTATTGACAACTCACTGTTCATCTACATTAAGCCCTTAACCTGGTACTGATTCTGTGGGTCTTTGCTCAAATTCCACACAAACATGTTTGAAATACTGAATGAATATTTGTATCCTGAGGCTTTAGTGTCACATGATCTAAATGCTGTTTCACGTGAATTCTCGTCCAGCCAAAAATAGATTTTTTATGGACACACAGATTTATACAAAGGCATAAACAATCTGATCAAAACGGTGTAAATGTCACCACAAGATATTGCTTACAGGCAGCCTTGATCCAAAAGACGAAATGATTTGGTTATCAACGTTCAATCAATACCGGTTGGACACAGTTGCTTCTTACACCCCTGTTCTTGAGTTGCAGCATCATTACACAACGTGACTGTGGACAATCATCTAGCTACATTTGGCCACATGAGACGAATGGGCAAGGTATTGGTGGTGAAAGGTTGCAGAATGCAATGTTTGAAACTGACAGTCAGGCAATGAGAATCTGGACTAAAATATGTTTAGAGTATGAAACGTGCATGTGCAAATATTCTTGAAATAGAATTCATGTCTACGTCTTTAGTTATTCGGTGGACAAGAACCACACTGCGGTGATTATTGTGCACAACTTGCTTATTGTGGTTCACGGTAGCTGGGATATTAAGTGCTCATATCTCCAGTATGTACAGTATTTTCAAGGCTCACAAATATCCAGTAAATCAAGTGATGACCCCTTTACAGACGTCACTCACACAAGGTGGTTTTCTTCCACCCATCCACAACCAACCCATGACATATGGATAGAATAATTTCCTGATTCTGTGCACGATGTCACCCGTATAGCTATTGAACTGCCCCATTGCTTTAATCCAGTTTATTATTGCTGCCAGGAATAAACATTTTATGCACTAAATTCTAAATTCATAACAAAGTAAACAGAAGAAAGTGCGATAAAACAGAATTTTGACTATTAAACAGTTTTTGTAAAAAACTCAATGAATTTCATGCGTTGAGCTTTTTTCTCTAACACACATTTGTAACATAAAAAGCAAATGTGCGTGCAAAAGAAATGGATGATCAGTATTTGAAGCACTTCTTATGAGGTTCTCTTTCATGTGAGGTTTCAGCCTTTGACAACACTCATACTGATGACACACATTTGGCAAGCTGTCAAGAGTAATCTATTATCGTTCACTTTTAAACGTGGATAAGATTCTAATTACCGGTGTGATATAGATTATCAGAGGACGTATTGTATCAGAGAAATAACCGTCCCTTAATACTTTAATACTTTCTGTGTTACAGTGAAGAGTGTGGCAGGTGTAATATGGTGCTCCTGCTTTATGAGAACTTGAAAAGACTGGAGGTCTCCTACATCCTACAGCTTCACAGCCTGAGTCCAGTGTCAGCGTTGTGTTCTGCCAGTGCTTCTGAGAGTGTGTACATGTCCCTGAAGCAGACATACAGTATGTATAGCCTCAAAAGAAAGTTTTAAATTATGCCGCAGGGATGAGTGAGCCTGCAAAGTAGCAATGCATTCGGTACTCTGAAAACTTGAACGGACAAACAGTTGGAACGTGTTATTCCATGAGTGATGAAGTATGCAACAGACCAACAGTAGGCACTGTTTTCCCGCACGCTGCAAGCTCTTCTGAGATGTCACACTGTGACTGAAGTGGCAAGTTTCGATTCACTTCCTTCAGCACTCAGCTATCAGATCTTACAGTCTTGGTGGCCGTTTGATTTGACGTGTATCTGAACTGGCTGCAATGCAAATTATCTGGAGCCTCTTCCAACATAAATTTTTCATCTGCAGAGAACAAATGTCTCCCTCCACTTGCAGCACATTGTGCTTCCTTTTTATCTGTCATTGTGTCCACAGAGAGGGATGCCGGTGCCAATCCTACAGCATCCAACTGGAGTCAATATTTTAGTTTTTTTTTTTTTTTTTTTTCCCGAATTGCAACAGACTGACTGACAGCTGATCCAGTGCAGAGTGCTTTTCCCACAGGACAGTCGCTGATCATACGGCCGGCCGTGCTGAACCTCTCCCTCAGGCTACCTCCTTTTGAGTCGAGACAACCTAGAGACATGGCAGGCAAATGTTACAACAGATCATCTCCAAAGTATTTCGCATAGCTCATGTTATAACATAACATTAAAAATCGTGAGCTTCATAGATCAAAATAATTTGTTTAAAGTTTTTTTTTTTGGCTGTGGCACTGTGAGGCAACCACTGGGTCTAACAGTGATTAGATTATGTTTTATTCTTTGTACCTGTAACAGGGGGAAAACACGGCCTAAAAACACATAATGCCATGTGTGCTCTGCTTACTTTTTCACTGATATGTCTGTGTTAGAAAAAGGCAGCAACAGCATCAGCTCTGAGGCGTTTTCCCCCGACATCACTGAGCAGGGAGTGTTCACAGTGGCCCAGTCTGCCTCGGACATCACCAACAACCGCTTAAATCCCCTTTCTCCGTCCTGCGGGGTCGCCCTGTCACTCCAGATAGCCCTCAAATACATCCAGCTCCGTGTCCGTGTCGTAGGGGACAGAGGCCGGGTCGGACAGCACCCCGAGGTCCACCAGCGCCTGGTCCATGTCCTCGGGCAGAAACACTATCCCCACATTCAGGACGATATACTCCATCAGAAAGGCATAGTAGAGGATCAGGACGTTCACAAAGAACAGGCCCAGATAAAACATATATGGGAGCTCGTCCAACAGCGATTCAACGGAATCTCGCTGGGCATAAATTGGGTGTGTCATAGAAAAGAAAGAGAGCCACGGTGCGGGGCCAGGATGTGGCGGACTGGAGGGGCTGGTGTCACCGCTAGAAGCCTCCCTGGGGTGCCGAGGCTGGGGCGTCCATTTCGGCTCGTCCCGACCTGCAGAATGACAGAAGCGGCTTTATAGTGCTTTTTAATACGTTTGGTTCAGAGGGAATTGACAGCAACACAGGTAGACTCGAGGGCGTAAAGCTGATGGCTAATAATAACCTGCGGACGGTATCAAAATATCACGCCAGCTCGCTCGACGCATTCTTGACATTGGGTCTTCGAGTTTGCGGGTTTCACGCCGCAACAGTAAACAAACAGTAGCATGGTGGAAGCAAACGCTGACATTTCTACAAAACAAAGTGTTTGGGAGTTTTTCTAGTGTACATATCCGTACCTAGGGAAGTACAAAACACTCACGGGGCTCCGCTCCTGCCGATGTTTCTGCGACTGAACGTCCCTTCTGACATTTTCACCAACTGCATCAAAACAGACAAACTGACTACAGAGCGACACCGGAAGCCTCGGCCGTTGATTGGTCCGCCGCCCCGCAGGCTCTGATCTGATTGGTCCTTGAGGCGTCAATCGCTTAATGGGGACGTGTCGCGCTCTTTAGTCGTCACCGCTCACCCAGGAAGTAAGCAATGTAGTTCTCCCGCACCTGCTCTTGTAGGGCGTATCGAGTAAAAGAACAATAATTCCCAGACTACCACCCCCCTTAGAGCTGTTACGTAACGACCCCTCGGCGCTGCCATCGCCGCCTCTCACCTTCTGTTTGCTAAGTAGCTAGCTGTACAGGAAAGTGGGTGTAATGGAGAGGTGCGGACGCTGACCGCAGCGAAACAACGCGCCTGGCTAAACGTCTCCCCGTTGAAAGCGCAACCATGTTCGGCCGGTCACGGAGCTGGGTCGGAGGGCAGGGGAAAACGAAAAACATCCACTCCCTGGACCATTTGAAGTGAGTAGCTAGCAGCGCATATGCTAACGCTAGCCTCCGATGACAAATTGGCTGTCAGCGTTGTCATTAGCCTGGCTTTAACAGCTAAAACAACAAGCAGCCAACTACCTGTAGCTGTCCACACGTCCAAGTCCGATAATAACCTAATAAACGGTTGCTGTGTCGAGTCGTGGTAAGGTAGACAGACGTGAGCTAGATTGTAATGGTTAGCTTTAAATAGAAAATCCACAACCTAAACAGAATTGACGCTGCACTTTTGTAATGGTTTAGGAAATAATGACACCGACAATTACTTATAAATATATATATAAACTGAAGCATAAAGACTTAAATGGTTTGCACAGGGGTCCTCTGGTTTTCTGACTGACTTAACAGCAGCTAACGTTGAAATATGGATGAGCTATGCTGGAAATCACTGTCTGTATCTTACATGGCTATGTCTTTATTCAGACCTGTGCATCAGCTTACAGATATGCCTCTAGGTCACTGCAGTCTGTCTTTGTTCAGTCAAGTTTAGGGATGGTCTTGCACATATTCACTATCTCAAAACTGAGCTGTGCATTTACCGCTTTCTTCTGCACGTTTTCCGCTTTCATGCACATCTCTGCTTCAGATATATGTACCACGTCCTGACCAAAAACACCACAGTGACAGACCACAACCGAAACCTTCTGGTGGAGACCATCCGCTCCATCACAGAGATCCTCATCTGGGGGGACCAGAACGACAGCTCTGTGTTTGAGTAAGTAGCAGTCGACGTCCCTGCGCCTCATCCCTCCCACACCTGTAGCTACAAACTATGCAGATGTCACTCCTGCGTCTGACTCAAGGTGAGAGCTTTGACTTTAAAAGCTCTGTTTATTCAGGCAAGGACTGCTGGTTGCGAACCCTCTTTTATAACCTCACAGTCATGCATTTGAACAGATGCAGGCTTGTGATATAGTGAGCTCTTGATTTTCAAAGAGTGCCTTGATGTCAGTCACTCGAGATTGCTCGTAAGTGATTTTTTTATATTTCTTGTATGATCACGTGATCTGGAGAACAAGCAAATTTCAACCTGGAAACCTTTTACTTCAAAATTATGAGTAACATACATAGATATCATCCTTTCTGACATAGAAACATTGCTAACAGCTAAGCCGCCGTGCTGCTCTTCTTTCTGACTGTGAGCCATTCAAAACAAAATAAAACTGTCGCTGTGTCAAATAGATTGATTTTCTCCCTGTTGTGCTGTATGTGCACAAAGTAGTTTTAAACATTTTAATTTGAGAAAACTCAAAGATTGTGTGGAAAAATTCACAATTGTATAAAAAAATAATTATTTTTGCCAGAAAATGATAAATCAGGCGAACTAAATGTTTATATTTTGTCAGCCCTCTTCAGAAATCTACAGCAAAAAAAAACAAGCAGTTGGCTTGTTGAACAGTAACAGACTACCACTGGCCTGCATGAGTTTTATGTGGTTAAAATGCAGTTTGAAGTCTTTTCATCCCAAATTGTTTTGTTTTTAATCAAAAGTCACTCTGCAGTCAGTGCTGCATGTCATCACCTTAGTCTATCCACTTTATTTTCTGAGACAGGAAATTACCCTGAAGAGCAGAAAAGCCACAGAGGATGCTGAAAGTGTACTTGGTGCTGTCAGGAAGCCCATAGAATAAACATGTATTCAAATGGTCACTCGTAATTCTTTGGGCTGGTAGCTGTTGAGCTGTTATTTCGTAGTCACTGGAAGTGCATGTTTGCACATCAGTAACAATTGATCAGAGCATCAGTCTTATTGCAATGTTATGATAATTGTCTATGTATGAAAAAGTAACCTTATTCATTTTCTTCATAAGATCTGATCCTGTAAACAGTAGCTTAAATAGTTTAACTGCAAACTTTTTTTAGGGTGGAATGAGCAGCATGCGAGCACAGGAGATCAACATAGTGCTGCACGGTAGTGATGTCATTTTTTTAAGATTTGTATTTCCTACATGGCTTTTTTTTTAGGTTGTGAGAATATAGACACAGACAAGAAACATATATGCATCTGAACCACTAGTCCACCGGGACGCTGAAAAAGAGAAACATTTTCCTTTTTGATAATTGTATTTCAAGATCAAATCAACATGAATTGAATCCTGTGTGTGTTTTTTGTGTTTGCTGCTGCATATGTTCAGCTTCTTCCTGGAGAAGAATATGTTTGCCTTCTTCTTGAACATCTTGCGGCAGAAGTCGGGACGCTACGTTTGCGTCCAGCTCCTCCAGACCCTCAACATACTGTTTGAGAACATCAGCCACGAGACCTCCCTGTGTAAGTATTTGAATCAAGACCTGTTGGAAAAAAATATAACACATATATGATGTAATGCATTTCAATAAAATAGCCCTGCAGCAAAGAATGTGTTTCTTAAAATGCTTTGTTGTTTTGTTTGGTGACTCATTCATGTGGTTTGGGGTTGGATTTAGGTGTTTCTTTTATATGTGTGAATTTTTTAAGCATACTACTCTATCATGCAATCTTTTGTTGCAACCAATGGCGATTTTTATTATTTCTTTCTTTGTGGTGCTGAAAAATGTTTTAGTTGTACAGTGTGTAGGCATGCAAGGCATGTTGCACTTCCTTTCTTTGCTAAATTATACAATACATCCCAGTCTGCTGTTGTTGCTAGGTAACGAAAGACTCAGCAGATGATGTACTGTCATTTATACAGTGGGCTGATATATAAAGTAACTCAGGTTTTGGTAAATTGTAGGCTGTTGACTGCACAGTCATTGTAGTCATCCAACCTCACGGCTGATCTGATGATAGTGAAGCAAAATTGAAAGTAGTGCAGTGAAGCTAACCACTCACAGCTTTAGGCATTCAGTGTGCTCCTCTACAAAAAACTGTCTTCTCAATAGCAAAAAGCACGATTGTCAGCAGTTCACAAAAAGCCATCCTCTTAAAACGTGCTGAGTGAACAACCCTCGTCAGATCTTCTCTTCTCTTCTCTTCTCTTCTCTTCTTCTTCTCTTCTCTTCTCTTCTCTTCTCAGATTACCTCTTGTCAAATAACCATGTGAACTCCATCATCGTCCACAAGTTTGACTTCTCGGATGAGGAGATCATGGCCTACTATATCTCCTTCCTCAAGACCCTGTCACTGAAACTCAACAACCACACCGTGCACTTCTTCTACAATGAGGTGAGGCCATCAACGGATTGGGGGGTGGGGGATCTTTCTGTCAATATCTTTATTTTTCTTTTTCTCTGACAGAAAGAGGAAGGAAGAGACGAGTGGGAGTGGCTGAGAACGAAGGGAGCGATTGATGAAACAGATTAGGAAAAGATTTTTAAAAAGCTTGTTGCTTAAATTTAGCAAGTTTACTCCTGGTGATATTTATTTATGCATCCTCTATGCGTGTATAATTATTGATGAAAACCCAGTAGCTCATTTTTTTATTTGCCTTTTGTGCAAGTCGACAGTTTTTTCTACTCATCAGGCAGATTTATCCACCAATCTTCAGCAGCACACTTCCCCTGTCAAAACATCAGCTTCCTGTGTAGATGTGTAGATTGAGTCTATCTTGTTCACAAGTCATCTTCACGATCTGACACAAGCGCACAAGTCTCAATGTTACTTTCATCTGAGGATATGTTTAATTTATTATGGAAATGCTAACAAACGACCACAGTGTTGACAACAAACATCTTGTTTGTTGAATAAATTGAGGTTTAAAACAGTTATTATTCTGTATTTAAAATAATCTAAAATATTATCATTCAGGCTTAATTCTGTGTGTGTGTGTGTCAGAGAGAGAGAGAGAGAATGAGTGTGTGGAAATGGATGGTAACGCCAAACAACACCGGCCACCTGACCGGCCATAATAATCTGTTGATTTTACCCTTCATTGTTTCAGCAGTATCTGTAGTCCTTCCGTTGGCCTGTGTGTGCTGGGGAAAGTTATTGGTGTACTGTTGATGGTAGATCTACCCCTGAAGCCAAAACCAGACTCAGTGTGTAGATCTGAGAGTGGTTGTGTCAGTGGTTGAATAACCTGTAGTTGTATTTTATTGCACTTAATTTATAAACCAACAATAAGTACAACTTGACCCTTTTTTAATGCAAAGGAAGACAGATTCTCATTTCTGGATGCAGAGTTTTAAACTGTCAGTCTGAAGGCAAATCATATTTGGAATGAAAAGGAACTTAATGGCAACCTTTTTCACAATATATAAGAGGCATATTTATAATTCATTTCTCACTTTATTTTCATTCATTTATAATTTATTGATTTGTAGGTCAGTTTCCTCCAGAGGGCGCCATAGGATAGAAGATTACTTTGGCCCTTTCGGAGCTACACAAGTTAAAATTTAGGGCCAGAGGATCTGCTCTTGGTTTGGCTTTGGTGTCAAGCTTCTTCATTTGCTGTGACCTCTGGGTGACTGTTTGCTCTCTGACCCTCAACTGTGATTGGCTGGAGGTCGCAGGGACTGAAGAATGTCTGGGTAGAGGATTGGCCACTGGCACAGAGAGAGAGACGTCTGTTAAGATGCAGAGATGCGTCACCTGCATAGGTGTGCAAAGTACAGCTTGCTGCTATGTTAATACCAGGAGTAAAAGTCTTTTTAGTCAGTCTGTCAGCTTGTTAGGGTTAGTTTTTTTTTTCCTTTTTTGAGTGTCTCAGTTAGGATGTCAGGATGGGCTGAAAGGTCCAAATCAAAAACTTACAAAGTATTCTGTCTTTTCATCCTGATCTTTTGATATGAAGTTCAACTTCTTCAAGTCAATCAGGCTCTTTTATCCATCCAGTATAGGGTCCATATTGACTGGATTTTAGGGGTCAGAGTTTGTATTTGCCTGTATTTCTCTTTAAAGAACAATCCATACTCTTACGTATTTGTAGATTATTTTCTTAGTTAATAGAGATACTACTTCCATTCAGTCCTTTCTTATCAAAAAGCCATACTGCCCAGAATTTCTTGTCTCCACTGGCTGCTTTCTCTCTCTGTGGTCGTCTGTGGCCTAAGCGCGGCGACGCAATGCTGTGCCTTGCTCACCGGCGCCCCCTCTCTGTCTCCCACACACAGCACACTAATGACTTTGCCCTGTACACCGAGGCCATTAAGTTTTTCAACCACCCTGAAAGCATGGTCCGCATCGCAGTCCGCACCATCACACTCAACGTCTACAAAGGTGAGTGCCAGTAACACGCATGTGCACATGCTAACCACACACACACACACACACCCTGGGACGCTGGGACTGCCTACCGCCTTTCTTTGTACTTCTTCCCTCTTCTTGCTGCTGCTTCCGGTGCATGAGCATGACTAACAGGTAACGCTGTGACAAACACAGAAACACAGTCTGCCGAGTCTTTGGCCTTAAATGTTTCGTTGCCTTTTATCGTATGTGATGTATCGCCATTTGAGCTTACAAGCAGTGTGATGTTGTCCAAATAATACCTATTTCTTAAGGTCTCATTAAAAACACAGGTCTTTTGTTTCATAATTTTTTTTCAAAAGGTCCTGCAACTCAGGTAGTTCATGTAAAGCTGTTCATTATTCACAGCGTCATTGTACTAGTCAGAATTTCAAGTATCTAGCAATTGTCAGGACAGCTACACCCGTTCAAATCATATTTTAGTGTATCCTGTGTGGGGTTTTTTTGTTTATTTTTTACAGTAATACCATCTGCTGTCAGACACATGTCTTTTCTCTTGACATCTCAGGCAGCAGGTCTACAACACAGACTATACATTTTGTAAATATTTGCTCAGAACATGACAGATGAAAGCTGTTAACCTCCACCAGTCAGCTGAAATGGCAGAATTACAGAAAATATGCAGAAATACTTGCAGAATCTATTTACAGATCTGGCTGTAACCCTTGAAGCTCTGCAGTCAGACAGCAGCTGCGTGGGTCTTTTCTGTTGTGCAAACAAGCATCTTTTTGGGATAATTGGTTATTTTGAGGACAATTTAAGGGTTTTATTTCTTATTGCCAAACACTGATTCAATCTTTTTCTTATTCTATACAGCCTTTGTTTTCTCAGTACTATCTACTGTTACTTTATTCAAACACTTACCTTTAGTTCTGTTTCTATTGCAGCAAACCAATTGTGATTTGCAGTCATGAGGATTATCAGTCAGCATCAAATATTCTATTCAAATTCGATTTGTATGGAAGGTGATTGGATGTAAATAATTTACAGGCTTTAAATTTGTACTCAAAATGTTTGTTTTTAGTTTTTAGTTACTCACAAATCACAGCTATAATCCATGTATTGTCTTTTCATTATTAGCCTCTCTTGTGTAACTGTTCTGCAAGTTGCTGTCAGCCTTTACTCTTATACTCTAAGAGATTTATTATTATGCCATCGTGAAAGAAAGCCTGAAGTTGCACGCTGATGCAGAAAATTACTCTTAACAATACACTGAAGAAATATAAAATATATATCTAGAAAAGATATAAGGGGTTGTTATAATCCAACAGCATATGAATCAGAAGAAAAACAGCTTTTTGGATTTTTTTTTGTTTGGTTTTTAAATCTCTGTTGACAGAGGTTAACAGGAGTTAACAAGACAAAAGTTCACTGAACCTGAACTTTGCTTGTGTGCAATGCCCAATGTGTCATTACCACAAGATTCAGCATCACCGCCTCACTGATCTCAAGTGCACGTGTTTACCAGCTATTAAGGAACTAACTCTTCAGCAAGGCCTCTCTGCCCAGCATGCAAAGTCAGGCTCGACTTCCCCTTACCTAAAAAGTGCAGTTTTTTCAAATAAGTCTCCTGCTGTATGAGCGCAGGGGAGAGCACAGCAGTGAAGCTGTGAGTCTGTTAACAACAAGATTTTTCCAAAAGCTTTGTTGCTTTCTGCACTGTGCTGCGTCAGCCTCTGCTTCTCCTTCATATCGTCTCTCTGGGTTCCTCAGGGCTCAGAGCTGGTCACTCCAGGGGAGGGCGGGGAGGTAGGGGGGCATTTAGCAGGTTTGGCTTTTCTCCACTTCATGCCTCTCTTCACTTTACATAACATTGCCTAAACATAGAGTCACTGAAACATATCAACTACGGTGTCCTGTGTCTCTCCGTTCATGTTTGTCTAGTCCTGCACGTATGCTTTGCACCGTACAACTTTGTGTCTCGTGTCGTCCATAAAGTCTTGATTCTCCACAGGGACGTCATTACACTCAACACAACTGACTTTAACCATATCAGAAACACAACTAATTTATGAAGTAACCAAGTATGTGGGGCATCTATCAATGATGGGCTGGCCGTGGGCTTTGCTACAGTGAGGAATCTGTCAAAGAGGGAAGCATCAACTCGTGGCAGCAACTCTGTCATGGGACCACACAGAACATCTGTATCCTGATGTAATGCAAGGTGTTCACTGCACTGTGATCTCATGCAGTGAAAGCTGTGGCAAAAAAAAAGTTAAGAATACTTTGACCCTCTTGCTAATTTCATTATAACCCATGTGTTAAATAGCTGCAGTGTTGCAATAATAGCAGCAATAGCAGCAACATTGACAGTAGGTCGGTAGGTTGTAATAATATTGTACATGTCATGTTTGATGCTTCCTAATAATTCCTCAGGTCATGCACTGCAACAAGTGACAACCTGGAAAAGGATTTTGAACCAGCACCAGGACTAATTCAGCTAGCGTCAAGATATTTCAGTCAAATTGTGTTATTCCAGTAGTTTTTTTCCCTGTTTAATGTAAAGCAGCACAGTCAAAAAAAGCCATGTGAAACACTGAAAATGAGTTTAAAATGTTTAGGTAACATAAACTCCTTTGCCAGACGTGCCATTGTTTGCAGTTTTTATTTGTTGGGATACCTGCGGGGTCCCTCCCAACCTCCACCCCTCCACAGCTGCCCCTGTACTCACATTAACCCTGTGTCTGTTTCCCCTCTCCCTCCTCCTCCTCCTCCTCTTCAACAACCACTCCTCCTCCTCCTCTTCTTACCTCTCCTTGTCTCTCTCCTCCTCTCCCTCCTCCCTCTACGCGCCCCATCTGCCTAACTCCAGTTTCATGTAAGTTGGTTCCATTCATTCAGTCTTTTTTTAGGGCTGGGTATCCTAGAAACATGTTTTATTGTTGTTATATCCAGCTGTTTATAGGGCACATTAATGCATATTAAAATTTAAAACAAGTTGAATTAATCTATAAGCCTGGCTGTGTTTGTCAGTTGACTGACTTTTATCAGTTTAGTTGCTGTTAATGTGAGACTTGTCCTATATTGATTGTAATGCCTCAAAATGAATGTCTACAAAAGTTGATTTAAAAAAGAATTTTTATTACGCATTACATACCAGTGTTGATACCCAGCCCTGTTTGTTCCTAATAGTGTATTTGTTATAAATGTACTGGTATGAATATCCCTGCAGTTCTTGTAATTTCTGTATCCATTCTGTATCACCCACCTACATACATGAGGAAAAACCTGCATGCCTGTGTTTTTTTTTTTTTTTTTTTAATAATGTTAATGTTGGGTTAATTGTACCACAGATTTAATTTCACCTGAGCCCCAAATGTTGGTTGTTATTTTGGTGATGGGTCTGACAGTTTTGGTCACTGTGGTTATTTAGCTCTGCTTTACATGTCAGTTCATCCACTAATGGACGAAGCTGGAATGACACTGTGACTCTTGAGTAGTGGCGGCTTGTGTTCTGCCTATTTGTTTTCTGCTCTTGCGTAATTGATTTATTTGATTTGGCTGCCCATTCACTATTTGTCCTGGTCTCACCCGTGTGGATTGGCATTGTGAAATTTCTCTCAGCTTTTATTTGCACTTGGACTGCTACAGGAGGAAGTGTTGATACAGCAGGACTGCTCACATTTCACAAGGCAGTTAAACACTCATTCACAGAGCAGAAATGTCCTAAACTTTCCCATTTTCTCTGAAGTGTTCCGTGTGAAACTGCACTCAGCTTTTTTTCCAGACTCATTAAAACAGATGGAAGGAAATATTGGCAAATGCTTTGTAACACAGGTGTCTGATTTCTCCATTGCTATTATTGCAGTGTGAATTTGAGGGCACACAGATTATTCTCTGTGACTAAATCTGAACTTTAAAAAAAAAAAAAAACAACACAATCCAATCTGTCCAATATGACGTAAGGGATTTTTATATTGTAGATCTTTTCCCGTGTTAAAAGAGTACTCCACCGATCTAGCATTGCACTTCTATCACATTCCTGACTTGCAATGGATCTTCAAAACTGATAATCTACCAACAGTTAATCAGACATATTGTTTTTTTTTTTTTTTCCAAGCAATCTTCTTCCTTGTCAAAGCAAGGTTTGCCCACATTAACCACAATGCAATTCACCCATGGATAGTTCAGTCAGATTCAGTGTGTCATGTTAGTGGTAGCTAATGTAGCATCCAGCTGCTAACCACAAGCACAGATGAGGGAGCACTATAGAGATCTTGCTTCTTTCTAACTCCACACCCCCAAGTTTTCATTTTCTAATGTGTGGTCTCCACCCCCAGCCTTTCAGCCAAGTGACATCACTTGAGACGATTTATCAGAAGCACAAAAGGGCTTTTTAAACCGTCATGTTAGTTAGAAGTACGCCCCTAGACCCGTCAGCACACTTTGATGTGCAAAATCGGTGGAGTTCCCCTTTAACCTTTGCACATGAATGAAATCTATTACATTTTTATTAACAGCGTCCCATGACTAATCTCGTGAATTTCATTACTGCTAATGCAAAGTTGGGCTCATCTTGCTCTTGTCTAAAGATAACTCCTGTTAAGAAAGCATCAGTGCGAGGTACTGCTGAGCACAGGCTCAGATCATTCAGGCTTTTATTTTTTGTCCCAGTGCTGCGGGAGTTGCCCCAGTCACACTGTTGTTTCAGTAACTCTTAAACCCACTCCAGCAGTATTCCTTTATATTGTACTAACAATGGATTGACTGGATCAATTCATGTGCTTAAATTGACTTGACGTGTTTGATTAATTTCCTTAATTTGCTTCTTCCTTTTTAATGGTTTTGGTTATGTTTTTTAATCATATGTAACTGTCACATTCTGGTTACTCTCTGGGATCACAAAGTGTGTGTACGTATGAGTGTGTGTGTTGGTATTTGAAACCCGTAGACAGTCTTGCTAACCCAGATCTTGATCCCGACCCTGCTCTCTCCAGTGGACAACCAGCACATGCTGCACTACATCCGTGATAAGACAGCAGTCCCATATTTCAGCAACTTGGTCTGGTTTATTGGCAGCCATGTCATCGAACTGGACAAATGTGTGCAGACAGATGAAGAGTAAGTGCTGCCTGTCTTTGTTTATTTCTCACTGTAATTCTAACTGGGGCCTCTAGGGGTCAGGCCTGTCTACGGTTTGTAACCGTTAATCTAGTGCTCTTTCGCCGTATGTCAGTGTCATATGGTGTAGTATCCACATATTCATGATGGGGCCATTTTTGTTAAAGCTGCCCCATGACATTAAATTAAACTCTCGTTACCTTCACTCTAGTTGTTTGTCACCTTTTTTGTCAAACACTTTGTCTGGCCAACTTAATGAAGAAAAATATTGCAACTATTTGCCTGTATTTAAATTCTAAAAATGTACAATGAAGCATGGAGGCCTTAACTTTTATGCCTTATGGTTATTGATACTTAATTACTACTGGCTCGACTCACTTCTACTTCCTAAATTTCATCTCCATCTCTCTCTCTCTCTCTCTCTCTCTCTCTCTCTCTCCCTCCTCCCTCTTTCTTGTGTCCCAGGCATAAGAACAGAGGGAAGTTAAGCGACCTTGTAGCAGAGCACCTTGACCACCTCCACTACCTGAACGACATCCTCATCATCAACTGTGAATTCCTGAATGACGTTTTGACCGACCACCTCCTGAATCGCCTGTTCCTGCCGCTCTATGTCTACTCTCTGATCATCCCAGAAACGGTGTGTACCCTCACCAGCATGTCTAAGTGAATTACGCTGATGTGGAGAACGTAACAGGTTCGAAGTGGAGAACGTTTGTCGTCGTTGGCACATGATGCGCCATAACACACATGCACAAAGCCCACATCAGGTAAACTGCGTGTGTAGGGTTTCATCTCTTTCTATTCTATGCAGTTTTACTTTAACATTTTTAGCCTAAAGGTTGAAGGCTGCAACAAACAGTTATTTTAATTATTTATTATCTTTTGACTAATCAATGAATTGTTTAGTCTGTTAAGTGCCAGAATATCACAATTCCAAATGCAAAAACGACATCTTCAAATAGCTTGTATTGACGAATCAACAGTCTAAAATCCCCAAAATATACATTTTACAAATATATAAAACAGACAATAAAAATAGTGAATCGCTAATGGCTCTAATGAAAATTGGAAGCAGATAGAAGCTATTTGGCTTAAACAAACCACTGGCATGGTCTTTAAACTATGACATGCTTACCAGATTATCTCCTGTTTCATCCCATTATGCATTTGCTACACCTTTCATTTTCTTATCAGTACTAATTTTAGAACTGCTATATATCTATATATGATCTTGACCTTTTAATGTTTCTTGTTTCTTCAGTCTGAAGAGCGAAAGATCAACCCACAGGTGTCCCTCTATCTGCTGTCTCAAGTAAGCAACACACACATCAAACAGCAGCCACCACCAAAGCACTGGTATAGTTAAGTTGCGTGGTTGGATGTTAACTTTTCAGTAATTCTGCTAACATAATGTTTTAAACGCGGATTAGCAAATAACGCTAAAGGGTGAAATTTCTTCCAGCCTCTTTGGTACATATTATAGTATAGTATTTGGTGAGTTCTGAAACCCACTGCAGCTATTAAATGAGTGATCTTTCCGTAATTGAAAAAATTTCATGTGTTGTTCTTTTCCACCTTAACTTCAAATTCAATATGTATGCCATTCAGACTTTTATTTGACATGCAGTACAGTTAATAGGGTAATTTTCCATACATTTTTTAAAAATAAAAAAGTAAGCAGTTCTTTTTTTTAAATATGTTTTTCTGTCTCTCTTAATTGTGTATGTGTGTGTGTGTTTTACAGGTGTTTCTGATCATCCACTATCAGCCAATGGTCAACGCCCTGGCCAATGTCATTCTCAATGGAGACCTGTCCGTCTTCACCCCGCAGACAGATGTACACAGCACACACAAGAACACGGTAACATACACACGTACACGTCAGACACACAATAATGATTGACATAAACAGCACTCAGGCAAACAAGATTAAAAATCACTAATGTGCAGCACACACACAGACACATACACACACATAGACACACTCACACACACACAGTCACACCAGCACATATACACACACAGTCACACCAGCCATATACACACACAGTCACACCAGCAAATACATACACACACACACAGTTCCAGTCGTGCGTGTAGGTGGTTATGAGATCGTGGGGTCATGGTTTTCTCCATGATTCACCCACATCAAGGCAGCAATATGCAAATTCCTGACATTGCTTTGTTTCTTTATATTTTTTGGTACACACACACTCTCCCTAATTTCTTTCTTTTCCAATCTTTGGATCAAAACAGGAGGCATTGCTCTTTCCTCTGTCCATGTATCGTCTTTCTCTAGTCGTCTCTGTATCTGTGTCTCTGTATCTGCGTGTTATTCCCCTTTTCTCTTTGTCTCTTTCTTCCCTTCTCCCCCTTGCCTCCCCCTCATCTTCCCCATCTGATACCCCTCACCTCTTATTTTCTGATTCTTCTCCTGTGATTTTTTTTTTCTTCCCCCAACCCTCCTTTCTGAACCTTTTGACCATCTGTTTGTGAAGCCAGGTGGGTGTGCTGATGTAGTGAGCGCTTCTGAGAACCCTTGTGGTTATTCTGTGTGTGTGTGTGTGTGTGTGTGTGTGTGTGTGTCATGTGTGTGTCATGCACTAGACCTGACCTGGCTGTTGTGAGAAGCAGCCTACCTTTTCAGTGAATGTGAGTTGAGGTGTGATGTCATAACCATGTCGGTCTACCACAACAGGAGGCAACGGGGCCCAAACTAGTCTCTTCCAGCTATTCATTCAGCAGCCCGTTCTCTGCAGATGTATTTTCAAACAGCCGCGTCGCCTTTTAGAAAAGATTAGAGAAGTGTGTGTGCCTTAGAAATTCTCTGAAATTTAGAATTTTCTATCAAATTAAATAAACTACAGAAACAGACTTCATTTGGTATTCCTGCTCAACATCTGTGTTACTTGTGTCTAACATTTAGCCATGGATCAGCTCACAACAGCAGCTTTGATGGCTTTTTCTTTTGCGAAGGCACAGCAGAATGCAACAGGGGCAGTAACTTGAATTAATCTTTCTCTCTGTTTAGAAATGTTTTTTTTGTTATCCTGAATGGTATAGAAGATTACCTATTCAAATTGCGGTATTTATTTACATTTAAACAGCAGTGTTGTGTGTGTCTTTGTGTCCTTTTTCATGGCCTGAATGTTGTCATTACCTGTGTTCAAACACGTGTGTTTATCTGTGTTCAAATGCTGAGTTTGTTCATCCTGCACGTTTGCTCAAGAGATAATAAAAAGTTGCATAGAAGTATTCGTTAACACGCTTGTCAGACGACGGTGGATGTTAATCGTTTTGGCCACATCAGATGGAGCTGCTGTTGCTGTGTTATTGTTTGATTTATTGCAGATGAAACGCAGACAGATGAGGCATGGGTTCTGTTTTGCGCAGGTGGTCAAATGGTACTTCCTGTTTGTCTGTGATGTGGCAGGAAATTAGGTCACATGATGGAACACTGACAGAGCTGGCTCACCTAACCCAAATGTCTTTCCTGGAAGAAGTGTTTTTTTTCTCTCTTTCTCTCTCTGTATCTCTTTTTTTGTACGCACGTTCACTTGCAAGTGCACCAATTAGATACACGATGTCAACATTTGCACAAGTTTTTTTTTTTCCTCCCAACAGCACATGCAGCTGTTTTAGTTGTATGCATTCCTAAGTATATCTCTGACCTGCAAATGGTGCCCCATTTTGATGTGCTGCAAGATGTGTGATGTGCTGTGGTTTGCCCAAGCGTGTGGCGTGTGTGTGCATGCGTGTGTGTGTGCATGCGTGTGTGTGTGTGCATGCGTGTGTGTAGTTTTCTTACATGCTCCCTGACCTCCATTAATTTCTCAGCATAGGCTCAGGGTGTGAGCGGTTTACCAGAACATAGTCAGCTTACAGGTGCACACACACACACACACACACACACACACACAGGTCTGTGGTTCATGTCTTGACAGCATATACATTGCAGCAACTGCAGTAAAATCCTCAGTGTTCAGATGTACCCACTGATATCAGTGTTTTTAAATGTGTAGCTGGATACAGGAAGGATTCAAAAGTATTTAGTGGAAATGTGTAGCTATGGCGTTGAGCTTCATGATGCTTCAGGTTAATAGTCTTAAAATAGGGCTGACTTGATCTGAAACACAAACAGCTAAAAATGCATTTTAATCTATGACAACCACTTTTCTATGTTCACTTTCAGTCATTAGTAGTAGGAATCATTGTCATGACGATTACTGAGCTTTACTGTAAGTCGGTGTTGACATCTTTGTATAGCATCTTATCATTTACCAGCTGTTTCCTGAGTTCATTTCTGCGTTTTGGGTTAAGTATGTGAGAAGTTGGTTTCTTGTAGTTCCAGTATACCCTCCCAGAAGTGGCTTCAAAGCCAGTAATCGTGTGTGTGTGTGTGTGTGTGTGTGTGTGTGTGTGTGTGTGTGTGTGTGTGTGTGTGTGTGCAAGTGTGTGTGTGTAAAGTGTGTGTGTGTGTGTGTGTGCGTGCGTGCGTGCGCATGTGTGTGCGTGTGTGTGTGTGCGTGTGTGTGTGTGTGCGTGTGTGTGCGTCTTGTGTGTGTGTGTGTGTGTGTGTGTGTGCGTTTTGTTTTAACGGACATTGATGAACAAGATGGTGCAAGATGGATTTACTGTCAGGCTCTGTTTTTGTGAGAACACACCAGTTATGCAAGTGTGTTTTTGTCTATGTATGTGTTCTCATGCATGCCCATGTTTTGTCAGTTTTTCGCATGTAGGTCTGTTGTGCCACTAAGGTGTTTTAGTGATATTACTTTCCAGAAACAAGACCAGTAATTTCTAAGTAGTTGGCCTCTGGGTGTATTTACTCCTGAGTATCATTACCTGACTACATACATCTGTTTTCCATTTTCTTTTCACTTGTTTTGAACCATTATCTTTTACACTCAGCACAGGCGATGCATGGCACTGTGTTACCACTATTATACTGCTGTAGACATGCAAAAACATCTTTGAAAGCACAAAAATAATAATTAAATAATAAATACATACATAATTGACCTTCACTTACAGGCATGTGATGTCTCTCCATATCACACTCGCCTCTCTGATTCCCCTCTGTCTGTCTCAAACCCCCTTAGGCCAGTGCAGGAGGTGTGCGTCGGTTCACCAAACCCCCAGAGTCTCTGGAGCGCTCCTTGGAGCTGTCCCGTCATCGCGGCCGCAAGAGAACCCAGAAGAGGCCAAACTACAAGAACCTGGGCGAGGAGGAGGACGACGAAAGGGGAGGGGGAGGTGGCGGCGGAGGAGGAGGAGGAGAAGAGGTCTGGGATGATGACGGCGGTGGCAGAGGAGGAGAGAGGGAGGGAGGCCGAGAGAGGGAAAAGGGAAAAGGTACAGAGGGAGTAGGAGGAGGAGGAGGTGGGAGTTCTAAGGGAAGCAGAGCGAGTGGGGAGACGGCGGAAGGTGAGTGTGTGTCTCCTTGGACACAGCAGTACAGGACTGTGTTTGTGAGTGTTTCTTTAGTCCCATTTATCCGACGCAGTCTCCCATGATGCACCCTGGTCACGCAGCAGCAGCCCTCGTCTCCAAACACAAAAGAGAAAGTCTATCTCTTTAAAATATAGAAGAACTAAAAGGATGAAGGCAGCTTACCCTGAAGCTTGCTCTGCTTTTCTGCTTTTCATTTGGCGCTTAAGTTGATGTGCACATGACTGTTGCTGTCATCTCTGTGCATTCACTGTTTACTGACCAATACAGACTAGAGTTTGCAGCTTCATGAGCAGTACTAAGACAGATCCTGAAAAAAGGAAGAGTGTTAAAAGCAACAAATGTCAAAGAATGAAAGGGGGTTAAAAGTTGGAGGTCAAAGAATATTCAGAAGAAAAACAGCAAAAGCAGAAAGACTAAGTTTAATCAAAAATTCCTCTTTGGCTAGTTTTGAGATGAGGCCTCCCTCTTTCTGCTGCTCCCCCTGTTTGGCACCTTTTTATTTCCCCATGGTTACCATGGCTACCACCAATCACATGTCCAGCACATGGCGGCCGACTGTCCATTTCCATGGTGACACACCATCCATCCTGTGCTCCTCACCTCTCCGCCTGTCTCTCACTCCTGCTCTGTGTGCATGTGTGTGTGTAGTATCTGAATGTGTTAAGTAGAAATGTGACCATTTCACCCATCTAAAATGATTCCTTCTTTTTGCAGTCTTTTTGCAGAATCTGAAGCCCCAGATGCACAGAATTGTTTTTGACAGAATGAGTTTTAACACAAATGGCATCGTGGGCTGCATAGGAAGTTTCAAAATGAGATATCTACCATTTGGGGTGGAAAAACAACACCCACCCCATTTAACTGATTGATTAGAAAAGTGATATGAAACTGTAGGAAAGACATGATGTTTATATTTCAGTTAACATCACTGACTGAAATATCAGTAAATTTTCTACACCGAAAAGCAATATTTTGTTCTTTAATCATTAGCAGCATAGATGACTTGATTGGCGCATCTTTGCTGCTTTAAACACTTTTCATCATGTTTTGTACCATTGAATAGAAAGAAGGAGGCACTTCAGACCATATATTCATAATCACTGGTGACAAGAGCCTTTGATTTTCTTCATACCAAAAGATGTGTGTTTTTCCTCAGGGTGTGTGATGTGAATGTAAGCATAAAAAAACTTCAAACATTTATTGACTTTGACGTGAGTAAGTGCAAAGTATATGTGTGTGTGTGCACGCAGAGATAGAGATGGTGGTGATGGAGAAGTGTAAGGTGTCAGAGCTGACAGAGCAGAACATCACAGACGAAGAGAAGACTGCGGCGGCCACCCGCACACGCACACAGAGGAGCAGGTACATGTGCACACGCATCTGGACGGTGGAAAGAATGAATGAAAGGAAAGACTGCAGTGGCTGTGATTCAATGGAATCTTCTCTCCGTCTCTCTGCAGACCGTTCTTAGACATGGTGTACAGCGCTCTCGACTGCACCAACGACGACTACCATGCCCTGTTTGTCCTCTGCCTGCTTTATGCCGTCTCACACAGCAAAGGTTCTTTTCATTTTTGCACATATTCGTTCATCCGGTTGTTTCTGTTGGCCCATTCTAGATAGCTGGTCAGTGAAGCATATTGGAGGTCTGTACAGGATGTGCACAATATTTCTTAAAACAGGACTTTACTCACTCAGCAGAACTGAATACATACATTTGGGTCATTTGTTTTTACATAGACTGAGTCTCTAGTTTATGAGGTACACAGAGCTAAAACTGTTTCAGCCTTATAAAATAGTTCTGCAATTAATTCCTCCCTTCATAAAAGTTATAATGCGAAACAGAGGAGAGGTGTTGATTGAACTGTTTGTTGGGTTAGGGTTATTTTTGTTTGTTTTTTTATTGTTTGTTTGTTAGTTTGTTTTTTTGTTTGTTTAACTGTGCATCTTGTTATATTTACATGTTTTTGTTCTCACCCCATTTAAAGAAGAAATAACTAACAAAAACTCTCTGTAATACGGTGAAGTTTAACAGTACCATAGGCAACTTTCTCCATAGTGATCACACTGTTGAATCAACACCTTTATTATTAAATAGAGAAAAACGTTAGTTTTCGCAAGTCCTCCTTTCTCCGAATCCTTACAACGGAGGAAGTGGGTGCAAAGTTAGCACGAGTCACAATGGCCACTTTTATGTAAGATTCTCCATGAGATTGAAAAGACACCACACATCAGATTATTTTCGTATACACACTTGGAACATCACAGTATTCATGCTTCTGCCGCCAAATCTGTTTGCAACTCATTAATCATTGCCTGCCTTCCTGCCCGTCTGTCTGCAGGTATAAACCGAGATCTTCTGGAGCGTCTGCAGTTGCCAGTACCTGACCAGGAGAGGAGCTCCTACAGCCAGGTGCTGGTAGAGAGACTGATCAGAATTATGAACCAGGCAGCACAGCCAGGTAATGCACAGACACACAATCACTTGCCTTTGGGATTGTAACATTTTTTATATCATTTTCTTCTAAATTATAAACCAGTCTCAGTCAGATTTCAGTTTGAATTCCTGTTACTCTGCGCAGCTCTGTAATGAATATGGAAGTAACAACATAACATGGCTTGCTCCATGCCATAAACAAGCGCCATTCTTGTGAGTTGAGCATACGAGTAGGCACACAGTCTGTAAAAGTGACGAGTAGTTCTTTACAAGTGAATGTAAACGTAGACAAAATGTTGTTAGACATGTAGCTGAAAAAACAACCTCAAAACACGCTCTGGTCCATTAACTATATATATATATAAAAGTGATATTAGTAATATCATACTCCCCACCCCCTTCCTGTTCGATTGCATTCATGTTACAACACCACTGTTGCTTGAAGCACAGGCCGCCAAAAGTGGTTGTAAGCTCTTGCACAACCTTCATATTTCATGTTCAAGTGAATTCCTCAAGAGTCAGACAGACTCAGTCATGTCAAGTTAGGATTCTTACATGGAAGAGTAGTGAACTAATTTGAACCTGTAATGTTTTTGTGTATTTATGTTGTGCACGTTGATCTGACCAGGCAGTGTCTGTGTGGCTTCCCAGTCAGTTAAGGAAACCTTTTGTCTTTAGCTTACTGGTCAAGAAAGGTAATGGCCACCTTGGCGTGACTTCTCAGTCTTTAAAACTCTTTTAGCTGACTCCAGGGGGCAAGAAACTGAACCACCTATCAGTTACACCTTTAACATAGAACACATTATTCCATGCAGGCTTAGTTTTGTTCATCCAATGTAGAGCTGCAGTAAGTTATCCTCATCACTTATTCATACTTTTCTCTTGTGTGTGTGTGTGTGTGTAGATGGTAAAGTGCGGCTAGCTACCATGGAGCTGAGCTGCCTTTTATTAAAGCAGTCAGTGCTGTCGGGAAATGACTGCATAATCAAGGACGTTCATCTGGCCTGTTTGGAGGTACGCCATGCACATGTTTTTCTTCCAGTGCATTAAAACAACCCTTTTACACTGAACTTCTCCACTTTCTCAGAATCCGTAGTTGTAGCATTTTACTATGGATTTTGATTTGCGGTGATGGCCTAAAGCATTTTTCAGCCGCTGGTGCATGTACTATAATATAAACAAGCCAGACCTCCCTTTTCCTCTCCAAACTTTGAATCTCACCTCATTAACTGTATCCTCCTTCTCATTTACTCCCTCCTCTTCCTCGACTAGTACTCGATTTGTCTTCCTCATCCTTCTTGGAAATTTTCAATTTCCTCGTCTCTCACTTCAGAGTAATCCTCTCCACCGTCTTTCTTTGTATTCCCCTTTTGTTTCTTTTCTTGAGTTACAGGAAGTTGTGCTACCATTTAATGATTTTTTTTTCCAGAATTTCATTTTCTTTTGGAAAAACTGACCATCTGATCAGAAAGTGAATTGAAACCTGGCTATGGTCCTTTTACAATAATCACTTAGTATTAATATCAGTCAGTTATACATCACTGGGGGTTTCTGCTTGAAGAATTTCCCACTTCTGTCACAGTTTGATGTTTGATGTTTGAAGAGCCCCTTTTAAAGTGGGACAGTGCACTTTTGGCTGAAATTGTAATACTGAGGGTTTTATCGGGAACTGTGGTTATTATTTTTAGTCAAAGTTTAATTTTCTCAGTTATTGAGACCTCTGCCTCACTACTGCGTGATATACAGCAAAGGCAAAATACCAGAGAACTAATCCAAGAAAACGAATAATGATATTAATATTATGTTAACTTGGCCTGGACCCTGCTCATTCTCGTTCCGCCCTGCTGTGGGGAAATTGCTGACAAGTCATGTACAGGAAAACAGGCTGGCATTTCCGGGTTTAGTTTATTTAATGTTAATCACACAGGGGTTCACATTGTCGAAGGATTATCAGATCTAATGCCTAGATCATTCTCACTCCTCTGCAGGAACAACACTGGCTGCACATAACTATCTTCCCCTAAGCTCTCTGGCACTAGATGTGAATGAGTAAACCAGGGAGGCCTTTATTGGCCTTGCATTACACAACACTGGAATGACATCATCATTTTACAATTAAAATACATCATGTCTGGTTCCTATTAACCAGATATGATGTATTTTAAGAGTGGGATTCACTTGTAATGAATTACTTTGAATTAGTGACGTCTCTTTTTCTTTTTTTTCTGAGGAATATGTAAGGAACTAGAAAATGTTTTCCATTAATCCATTTTCTGCCAGGATTTCTGCAAGTTTGTTTCTTACCCATTTAAAAAATATTTATTTGTGTTCACTTGTTGTTGATTGATTCAGACTGCGCATTTGCAATTATTTCATACTGTTCATACCTCCTGCTTGTGTTTTCAGGGTGCTCGAGAAGAGAGTCTGCATTTACTGCGGAGATTCTACAAGGTGAGAGTGCACCGCAACACACACTGACACACTCTTTAAGTTGGGTAGATAAGATGTTGTTATCTACCCACACACACACACACACACACACACACACACACACACACACCATCAAACTACAAAAATAAGTGCTTCTCTTCTGTCTACCCACACATATTTATGATATATAAACACAAAATAAAACATGTAAAGGGGAAACTAACAGTTGCAAAGATACTTAGAAAAGTAAACTTACTTTGTCTAACAAATTACCATATTTTGCATTCAGCTATTGCTGACTGCTGTTACACAATAGGAGTTCAGCTGACAGTAATACTTTGAAAAATGTTGCTGTTCTGGCTGCTCAGACAGAGACAGTTACTGGGATGGCCAAACAGACACAAAAACAGTAATTTAGGGAGTACAACAAAGAAAAAAACAAAACAATAAAGAGGCAGACAGGCTTTCAGCACATCTGATGTTATAATCAGTTCTTCCAGAGAACTGCATCATAGCAAAAGCTGAATCGCAATCTACCTGTAAAGTCTCTTTTGTCTGACATCTGTACGTGTGTGTGAGTGTATCCACTGATTATAACTGAAAGCGTTTCCCTGAAGAGGCAATAGGTAAAACTGAAAGTATTTCCCATCTATATTATTGTGTCGTATTTAAACACATCGGCAAAATGCTTTCAGTTTCTCTTTGAGTGTCTTTGGATATCAGTTTTGGAATCAGTCACAGGAGTTCAGGTTGGTTTACTTTTTCACGATTCAGCCACGTGGACCATAAGACCCAGAGAGGCAGACAACTTGTATTTCGACATTCAGGAAAATATCACTGCCATCAGCGTGCTGACTTCAAACATGACCATCAAAAAGAGGCTCCTTGGTCAAAAATATGGTCATTACGTTAGATGACATTAGAAGTACTGGTTGCTCTCTTTTTAACTAGCATTTAGTTTAAAACCGGTTCTCCTAGCAGACTAAAATGAAAGCTTAAAAGCTGCTTGAATATTTCCTTTCAAACATTTAAAGTATACAGAAATATTAATTCATCTTTCTTTAGAAAGTAGAAAGAACAATAGTTTCAATGATGAATCTCATTAAATGAGCTGTGTATTTAATTTAATTATATTTTAAAAGATGAATCTGCATCTGATTAAATTCATCTTACATGACAAGAAAGAACACTAGTTTTCATGAAAATATATGAAAACATTTTGTGCTTTATATTGTGAATAACGTTGATATTTACTCATTTGATTGAGTCACTGTGTCACTGAAGTTGCCTCACTCAAACAATGAAAATGTTCTTGAACTTTGACACGTGTACAACATCTCTGTCCTGTATGCTTAGACGCTCATCTGTTTGTGCCCAAACAAACTGCTTTATCTGTCCAGCATTTCCTGTTTTGGTTCACAGCATCATTTTGTTGATGGGACTTCATTTAAGAATTCTTCTCCCACGCCCGCGGCGATTTATGATTGTTGAGCAGAGACATGCAGCAGACGAGCAGGGTTTGTTCACAGTGCGGACAGTGTCGGGTTGGGGGGGGGGGGGGGTCTGCAACAGTTTCATGTGCACAGATAAGAAACAGTCACTGTTCTACAACCAGCAGAGGATTGTGGTTACACTGGGAAGCTGCTAATGTCCAGAAGTATGAGAGTGAACACACACAAAAAGAGCATATACAGCATCGTCCCCCCTGAAAAAGATCCTTATCAGCAAGTTTCTTGCGAGTGCCGACATTTCCATACACTACCTTTATTCTCTGCGTGCACAGACCTGTACAGTAAGATGAGTCAGTGCAATATATGATATTAACGTGGAACACATGACAAAGCCAGAAAGATGGGAGGAGTCTGGGCATGTGATAATGTATTCAGGACACAATTGTGGCTTCTTTTTAACTGAAGAATTTACCTGTGCATCAGTGTCTGTCTTTGTACCACCATCATGTTTATCTTTATCTCTCTTATCTCTTGTGATTTTAAAATATATTATGGGAAAAAGTGGATTATGGTGGATTATGGGAGACCATTGTTGCCGTATGATATGATACCATATGATTACTTATATCAGTGTCCTTGTTTCTGTATCTCTACTGTTACTATCGAATAAAGAACTCACAACATACAACAGTGTGTAAAAGGTTTTAGTTTAGTAGTAGCTGCTTGGCACTGTGCGTGCATAAGTACGATGCAAAAAGAAGAAAAATCCAAATCCAGATTCACTGTAGATGTATTTTACACACTTTGTATGGCCTAGTTTTTTTTAAATTGCTTCCACTTTAACCATGTCAACACAGGGCGAGGAGATCTTTCTGGACATGTTTGAAGACGAATACAGGAGCATGACGGTTAGTTGCCCTTGATTAGATGTCACATTTGTTTGTTTTTTTTCTCCTTGAAAAATGAAACACGATGTACCTGAACTGTCAAATATGCTCTTGGTGTTGCTAATGTCTCTCTGGGTGCTGTATGTGCACCTCTCTGCACTCGTGTGTATGTATGTGTGTTGCAGAGTAAACCGCTGAATGTGGAGTATCTAATGATGGACGCCTCAATACTGCTGCCGCCCACCGGCACCCCTCTGACTGGCATCGACTTTGTCAAGAGACTGCCCTGTGGAGATGTGGAGAAGACACGTAGGGTGTGTACACACACAAACACACACACATGCGGGAGCTCAGTTTACGTTTCATACACTAATACAACAACAAGCACTGCAGGTTGTGAGATTCCTGTGGAAGTCAGATCCTGGAATTGAAATACAAGTTTTGTCATGAGCCCTAAGGGGGCATGAAATCAGCCAGGTGCAATTATTCTTACTTAAATAATATGTGGCATTTTAAAATACCTGTGAAATTACACTGCAGTGCTTACGGCAGGTGTCTCATGTTGCATTCTTTTGGTTATGTGCTCTGACAGAAACAACAAGCTTACAGCAAACACATGACACCAGAGTGGCAGCGCTCCAAAGCTCAGATGAACGATCTAGTGTATTGGCCAGATACTGACAGAGATAAAAAATAAAAAAAAAAACATTATTATCAAATTCTTGTGTGTCTTGTAATAGGACTGTTTTTTCAGAGTGCTGCCACATTCCTTTCGTTTCAGACAGGAAGGTTGATGTAACATAACTCATTTAACGGGACCTCTGCTCACTCTCCCTCTATGCAGGCGATACGTGTGTTCTTCATGTTGCGGTCGCTATCGCTTCAGCTTCAGGGAGAACCTGAGACGCAGCTGCCTCTGACCAGACCTGAAGACCTTATCAAGACAGACGACGTCTTAGACCTCAGTAAGACTCACACAGAGAAACAACAGGCATACTGTACACCGTGTAAAGCCAGGCCGACAGGCTACATCATGGCTGACATGGTTATTTATCTGTCATTTTCACACTTTTAGGAAATGGAGTCAAACTTCAGGGTATGCGAGAACACCAGAAAGCATAAAACTTTATGCAATGAAATTATAACCCAAGCAAATAAGGGAAAGAAAATTACAGAGGCTTGCCACCCTAAGTACAAGGGCAGGAGAAAACAAAAAACTCATGCAACATCCCTAAAAGACCTTCCATCAATCTCCAATTACAGCACAAAGGTCTCAAACACTTAAGTAGTTCTCTCTGTTTGAAACACACTCCCACTTAGTGTGAAAGAAAGCATTAGATGAACAACACAGACGTACATATACAGCCTTACACAATATCTAGACAGACGCACATGCAAACAATCTCAACCACAGCAGCAAGAGACGAGCATATAGACACACAAGTATCACGCCGCTTCCCACGCACTGAGATAACCTGAACAATCTCCTCTTACTGTACACAGGTGTGTAGATGATTTTGTAGAAACTTGCTTGTGGTTAGTAATGCCTTACAGGATATCACAAGTACATTTGCACAGTAATGTGAACACGACTGATGACACTATCACATACTCGATACGCAAACTTTGCAAATCTGTACGTCTTTTTTTATTGTTATTGTTGATGGCATGCATACGTTTGTGGCTCCTCGGTGCATAGCACTGATGCTGTGACTACGTTAAATAATACAGATATGAATATGCTATAGTCTACCATCACAACCTCACTGCACACTACACTTCTCAGTAACTAAAAGTAGGCTGCAGCTCAGCTATCTACTAAGAATTACTTGTTATTGAAGTGTGTGTGTGTGTGTGTGTGTGTGTGTGTGTGTGTGTGTGTGTGTGTGTGTGTGTGTGTGTGTGTGTGTGTGTGTTTTAAAAGGTGCTTTTAGAATAAGTGTTTGGCACATACGGGACTCTACCAGGGCAGCTCACTCAGGTGTATTAAAGGTTTCATTTGTGTTATTATTGCCAACAAATCCATTGAAAAGACCAAAAATACTAAATTTGAGCTACTAGCTAGCATTACCTGTGAAGAAAGCTTTTAGAGGTAGCGACCACAGCAATAACCAGTATGATTAAAGATGAAATCATGTTACTCCAGAACAGAGCTGAACCTTTTATGAATAACCAATGTCAGCGAACACCAGGACATGGTTTCTCTGCCTGTGTTTACTTGTATTTATTGTTTAAAAGGCACTATTTGCACATAGTCACAGGTTTATTAGAAATACCTGTACAATCTAATGCAATCCAGTACAGATGTGACAGAAAGTGACATTAAGCAGGATGATAAGGTCTTTGTGTAGCCTTTGTCCTCCACTTTTTATCTTCTAATCTTCAAGAGACCAAAAGAGAGGTTTGTTGTCTACAAAATATCGACTGGACTTTAACATAACCATATATTGGATATAATCATGACTCCCCTTCGATTGTTCCATATAATCATGTGGAGTCATACAGCCAAAACACATGACAGTCATACAGCCAAAACACAGCACATCTGCTGTCATCTGCTGTTTAATTCCATTTAGTTATTGTGTGACTCAGTCAAATACTAATAAGAGCAACGGAAAAAGCAGCCACACCATCTTCTTCTTCTGAATCTGTGGACCTTTTCGCTTTTTCAATCACAAGTCCAGCTACTGACCCTGCACTAGGTGAGCAGTGTGAATGAAGGGGTAGTACTTTACATTACAGCTCTGTAAAAGTAAAAGTTTGGGTAATAGTTTGATAATAAAGAGGTAATAACTAAGTAATATCGTAATAACGAGTAATAACGGGTAATAACTTGGTATTAACAGTGTTATATTTAGATAATGTTAGACTTATTAAACTTATTTAACCGGGTAATAGGGGGCTAAAAACTAAGGGTAATAATGGGGATACGGGCAAAACTATTTAGTAATAGGATAGTAATATTTTTGTAATAATAGCATAACCTGTTAACAAGGAAGTAGTTTTATCAGTGTAATATTTAGATGTAAAAATGGTAATATAGTGACATATTAAACTGAAAATAGTGAGGTAATATGGATCAGTGTTTTCACATTATTATAGGCAACTATCAGTGTAATACCTTCCCTTGTTTCAGTGTAATACTATAATATTAGATTAAATCAACATCAAGAGGCATGATGATTACCTAGAAACACTTGTGGTGGTTTCTGTGTACTAACCCCAAATCAGGGCTGCGAAATGCTACAACACTTTTACTATGTTATTAATAAATAGACAGACAGATGATATACACCATTTCTCTCAGAGCTGAAAGAAAGTCTCCGTCTTAGTTGAAATGAGCCTGTTTCCTCATTTTGTTTGAAGTGTATTTTAATAAGTAGAACGTCTCAGAAAGAAAGTAAGGTTTACCACAAATTCCCCTCTATAGTATGTCATACAGTATCTATATTATGTGTATCTAATGATGCAAGAAGGGAAAGCTTCCTTTTCTCTTTCATAGCTTCTGTACACCATTTGCTTTTTTCTCTTTCCCTTTTTATACCAAGCAGTGGCAAAACTACACAGATGAAAATGTAAGAAAATTAGTGTTTTTTTTTCTGAAAGAATTATTATTGTATGAGCAAAAATATATGAGCAAAATATTATACGTTTGGCTTTCTTTTTACTTACATTATATATTTAATGTGTTATTTATAGTTATTAAACTGGTGGTAAGTTTACCATCAAAATCACTTCTAAGAATTAAACACGAAGAGAACATTTCATTGTAAATTCCACTGGGTTGTTTACTGAGCAGTGATGACTGTACCGGCAGATTTAGGTAGTCATGGCCTTTCAAGAGTTATCATATCATCTTTGATGACTGAGCTGCAGTTTCGGTACCTTTTGGAAACACATTTGGAGTACGGTTCTTGATGTAAACCTGACAAAAGGGGCTCGGTTCATAGATCAAACCAGTGACGCAGCCGTGTCCTTCCACATAAGGAAATACTTTCTGGAGATGTGTCATTAGAATATTAATATTTTTTAATTCATTTTTGTCATCACACCACATGTAACTGCCATAACTATCTGATATCAACAACTGACCTAGTTTACATTCTCAAGATGTTTGTGATGGGTGTGTTTTTGTGCTGAAAGCTATATTTTCACATTTCCCAAACCCTGGTGATGGAAACATACTTAATGCTAATGGTTTCTCACTGCCTCTTTTTTTGGAGGGGGTGGGTATCTCAAAAATCACCTGATAGGATGGATGGAACAATACCTATTGAAACTAAATTTCTCCCTGGAGATTCGTTGAGAAATCTAATTCAGCGGTCAAAACTCAAGACTATTTTCATGATTCCAAATGCCTGTTCAAAGAGTCTGCAGCAGATTTAGGTGGTGATGGCCTTTGGGAGCTATCATATCAGGTGTGACGTGGCTTCCAGTAACTTTCAGTCACTTGAAAGCATCATTTTAAACAATCTCCGTTTAGTAATTATGATTATCTGTCTTGCTTTAACTCTTCCCATGCAAGCTTCTTCATTTTAATGAATCGCTGTCACTTTCATTTAAGCAAGGTGGTTGACTAAGAACACACTCTTACAGAGTAATTGTGGGGAGAGGGAGGGTTTTTCCTCATGTGTGTGGGGGGGGATTTAAACCTGCAACCTTCTACCCACAAACTCTTTTTCTGACCACAAGGTTGCTACCGCCCCCGTTTCACCATATCCTCTGGTAACTGTTGAATCATAGAACATTTGCTAATGTCTGTGCTCTTGTATTGTGTCACTGGAGTAGTGGCCTTGTGGTTGCGGAGGTGATATTGTGGAAGGTCATGTCGCATTCCCAAGTGTGGTTGTGTGCTATACGGACGTTTACCTAGTTCTGGTTGCATATGTGTGCGAGTCAAAGGAAAAGCCAAAGACATTAATTCACATTGACAGTGTTTAACATGGAAGTTCTGCAGTTTGCTATGGAGCGCAGCAATGGAGTTTATTGTTTTATTGTTGATTTATTATGTAGTAAAAGTCATTTCACATGGCTTCATTGACCTCTTAGCACTTCCTTGGGCTTTTTGTGTTTTTGAGTTTTTATTGGTCCATAGGAGTTGTTGCACTTGTTCAAAAAGTCCCTTTTGAAGAATCTGACAACACAGGTTTTCTCTGTTATATATTTATGATGTACATGCTGATGTGTGACCAGTTATGTCTTGGGGATGAAAAGCTCTATGAGATTTGAACCCCAGTGGAGTCACATGGTGTGTTTTGTTGTTTTTTTTCTTTCCTCAGCCCAGTGAATACAGTAACTCCATTGTCTACCTTCAGTACTGTTTGTTCAACCTGGCTGGTTGATTTAGAACACTTGATAGCTCAGGGGAATACTTGCAGGGACAGGCAGTGTTGAACACGTATTGATAGTGACAGCTCGAAGCTACCCGCTGCTCTGTTGTCTGCTGCTTTTTACTGAACTGCTTAATATCTTGTTCAATTGTACTTTGGTTTTATAAAAAACAAGAGAAAACAGAGCGTGTGTTGTTGGGTTGTCATTCAAGTCAGAACAACTGAATGAAATAACCAAATTTCTGAAGAACTTGTGGACTGATTTGTGTCTGTAATGTTTTGTGCTGAGAAAAAGAGTTTCCTCCCAGGGACTATAAAGTCAAACTAGCTTAGTAAATCATTTGCTGATTAATGACTACAACACAGGCCTGTTATATCATAAAAGTCCTGGCACAGCGGTATACCTTTTAAACATGAAAACAATGTGCGGATTTAGCTCTGCTTTAGTTTCTTAAACATCAATATTCCTTCTGTTCTTAAAAAAGTCTTTCTAAAAAGTCACTTGAGTAATAGCTGCAAACACCCCGTACCTCATGAAACCAAATCTTTCATTGAAAGGTGTTTCCCTACAGTTTGTGCGTTTGGTTGATTCAAAACAAATTCAGTGGTTGAAACCGTTACTGTTTCAATGATCCCAAAAAAGGAGCCAAAGAGCCAACCTGTCGTCTTATTAAATGTCCCGCATTTTCAACAAGTTGACCCACCACCGACTTCTGTCAGTCAGAAGTAAAGTAGAAGTTGGGGGTGGGAGAGTTTTTTCCAAGCTGGTCTGGGGATTCAAGATCTAGACTTCCCCTAAGTTCTCTGACCATTTAGCTGTTAGCAAAATAGTTGTAGTGAATCGGGGGTAGCTACCTCTTCAGCTGTAGGTACTTTTCATGGATCAGTGGGTAAAGTCAAGTTCCTGGTAACCCCCATTGATCTTTTAATATTGGTTACAGACAACATGTCATATAACCAGAAGGCCACATGTGTGATTTTCTCTATAAGCCACCGTGCGCACATCAACAGCTGTCTGACATTGAAAAAAACACCACAAGACATAAAAATAATTTTTCTTCAGAGCAACCATAGGTCTGCTCTGAAGAGGCTGCTTAAACAAGCAAAAACTACACTTAAAGACATGGATCCAAGCAGTGTCACATGTGCATTTGTCACATTGCAGTTTAAAAATGGATTTAGAGCCAGTGAGGGTTGGTGATATTTAAACCAAAACCACTGATGTCAAATCGGGTCATCATCAGTTCCATGTTTCATGTTTGCTTCGCAGTAGGTTTTGTGGTAAACTGAAGTGAAGCTTCTGAGATGTGGGCTTATCATTTAATCGTCCTCCCAGACATGTGGGAGAGAAGTGTCTTCTCTGTCCTTTTAATTTGTGTTGCAGTCTGACTGACTGGCATACTTGTGTGCTTCTGTCTGCCTGCTGAGTCAATACATATATGCTATACATTAGTGCGGACATAACTGCACATGACTAAGAAGTTTATAATAAATGCACTTCTGAGGTAAAAACTGGATAATCAGTGTTTCAGGAAGGAAGATTATTTTCCCACAGTTTCTATACTGGGCATTTATATTTTGCTCCATGATTTTTCAGAAGAAAATGAATCATTTTATTCATTTGTAACATAAAACAGAAATAGGCTGTTAAAGCCACAATGTCCTCATTTTACGTGGTTTTGTATGAGTAATTGCCACACTCTGTGTGTGTGTTTCTGTCACATTTTATCAACTGATGTATTTCTAACCTTGATCATCCGACAACAAACTAAAACTCTTAAATGCTGTTATATTTACAAAGGTGATGGTTGTTCCATGTCTGCTGTCTGCTGTAGGTCCATTACTTATTTAACGTGCGCTCACATTAGACTTTAGACATCAGACCTGACCCCATTCAGCCATACCTCGACCTGAATTCCACAGCCGTACGGTAACCATCACTGTCTGTTGTCTGTTTCAGATAACAGCGATCTAATAGCCTGCATGGTGGTCAGCAAAGATGGCGGCCAGGCCCAGAGGTTCCTCGCTGTAGACGTGTACCAGATGAGTCTGGTCGAGCCGGAAACCAAACGCCTTGGATGGGGTGTGGTCAAGTTTGCTGGCCTTCTGCAAGTAAGGGAAAAGTTCTTGAAACATGTTTAATCATGCTGTGTACCACTCACAATGTATCCTGTAAAGTTAGTCATTTTTCTACAGAAGTGTTGAAATCTGAATAGCAGAATATATACTGTATGCTACTGTCATACTGACATTAGCAAATGTGTTTGTCATTTTCCGTGCTTCTGTGTATGAACTTGTTAGTGTAACTAAAGTCAAAGTCCATGTTTCATGTTAGTCATCTGTCTATATATTTACTTTCCATCCACCCGTATCTCACCTGCCGTTCTCCTCAAAAAATTTTTTCCATTTCTTTTTCAACGTTTGTGCTTTCTTGTTTTTGTTCATCTTTACTTGTCTGTTTTCTCCTTATTTTCATTCACTTCTTCATTCCTATTTTCCCAATCGTCCCTTTTCTTTACCTCTTTCCCACTGTCT
The DNA here is from genome assembly GCA_023238725.1 of Scortum barcoo. Taxonomy (NCBI): domain Eukaryota; kingdom Metazoa; phylum Chordata; class Actinopteri; order Centrarchiformes; family Terapontidae; genus Scortum; species Scortum barcoo. Next base: position 17,577,723 of record CM041547.1, read on the forward strand.
CTCACTTTCATCTCTCTAACTCTCTCACTCATTATTTGCTTGGCTTTCTCCCTCTCTCCCTCCCACAGGATATGCAGGTGTCTGGCGTCGAGGACGACAGCAGAGCGTTGAACATCGTCATCCATAAGCCCAGCTCCAACCCCCACGCCAAGCCCCTGCCCATCCTGCAGGCCAACTTCATCTTTGCCGACCACATCCGCTGCATTATCGCCAAGCAGAGGCTGGCCAAGGGTCGGATCCAGGCCCGACGCATGAAGATGCAGAGGATTGCAGGTTAGCAATCGGGAACAGGAAGCGGGAGGTCTGCTACCCTCGTTTTAATAGTCAAAATGATCCCTTCCCTCTTTGCACAGGACAGCAGAGTGGCTGCCGTTGTTCACACAGAGGCTGAAGATGTTTGAAAAGCTTATTTGAAAGCACAGTACAGTAGTTTTTACAAGAAATCACATGGGACATTAAACAGAAAGCAATGAGTGAAAATAGAACTATTAAAAACAGAAGTACACAGCATCAAATTAAGTCATCATTAATATACAACCACAACAACAGCTAAAGCTGCTAGTTTTAATAAACAAAAAAAAAATAGTTAAAGTGAAAGTGACAGCTAATCTCTTTATTAAGAGCGTCATAGTGTTACATTCCTTTTTCATTCAGTTAAAAGAATGACTTCCTTCAGTTTTCTTTAGTTATCAGTTTAAGATCTGTTACTTTCAATTTTGTCATTCATGATCACAGATAATGTAGGTAATCTAAAAGTAAAATGTACCTCACTGTTCTCCACTTTAAATCACCTCACAAAGACCTCATACTAAAAAGCGAAGCCAAAATCTGAATTGTTTTGTAAATATGTCCCAGCATGTCATTCATCCACTGGCAAATGTGGCTGCTTCTATTGTACTGTAAATTGTGACTAATGGATTTACCCATCAGTCACTTGTACTTCCCCTCTCGCTGGTCGGATTCTTTAGAATAACACACATAAGTAATGATGTGATAACTGAAATCTTGCCAATGCAGCAAAGTCGAGGAGGATGTGAACCCTGCCAAAATAGCCACTGCAGTAACTGTATAAACGGTTTCAGATTGCCTCATTGACAAAACAGTCCCACATTCAAAAACATTTCTTAGTTAAATTCAGTCCATTTGTAGAAAAATGCATTCAAATTCAGGGAAAATGTTTTTTCTCAGATAGATATGTTCTTTCCGAGTTTAGTCCCTCTCAGTAAAACAAGGCAGAAACCCTCCTCTGCAATTTCACAACAAGTCCCAAAGCTTGTTACTATAATGGTGCTTTGTTATATCCCTCTCACTCCGTTCACTTCCTCTGTATGCAGCTCTGTTGGACCTGCCAGTACAGCCCAGTGCGACGGAGGTGTTAGGTTTCGGCCAAACGGCCAACGCTTCGCCCAGCGGCCTGCCTTTCCGGTTCTACGAGCAGTCAAGACGGGCGCCCAATGACCCCACAGCAAATAGATCGGTCTTCGCCTCCGTCGATAAAGTACCAGGTGACCAGGGTCCACTGCCTACACATATTGCTTCAGCCTGCACACTGCCACACAGACCCAGAAAATTTCTTTCTCAGCTTCACATCTAGACGTACCTAGAACACCTGAATTATCATACAACAACAGTAAATTCTTAAAAATATTATAATAAATAGTAATAGAACACCAGATAATTATGAAGAACTTCCTTTTTGAGTGTAAGAGAAAGCTTTTTCAGAAAGTTGCCGTGAATTTTAGACCAAATGGTTATTGTAGCTTAGCTGTAGAGATGGGTTTGTGAAAACTGAAACCTGAAAACTGCCCTGTCCTTGTTTCATTTTTTAAATTCATGCTTTTTTCTTTTTGTGTTAAATACTATTTGTTATTGTTTTAATTCAGATTCACTTTAGGTGCCTTGTCTCCTCCTGCTAAATCCTCCTTCATGGGTTAATATTTCCTACTGCAGTTTCTGAATAAGACCCCTTGTTTGTCTCAGCAATGAGATATGAAGAATCGACTCTAAAATGTGAAGGTCCTCACGCCCAAGTTTAATAAATGAAAAAGTGACAGCACGCTTCTGTTTATGTTGACAGTTGTTGAAGTGTATTTATAGCCACTTTAAAGGTCAACAGAAGTCACCCTGTTTCCTCTTAAATGGCAGTTTCTATGATTAGTATTTAAGTGTTGTGGTTCTAGGTAAATTGCAAACATCTGTTGATGGCAGTAAATTGATTTTAAGTTTTAGAATTAAACAAATGTAAGAACACACGTGTATATTTGCATATACTGTGTGCCAGACAATAATTCAAACTCTTTTCACATCGGTGCCTGAAAAAGAAAAAAATTCAAAAGCACCATTTGTCATCTGAAATGAGAATGTTAGGGCGGGACATGGTCGGGTGAGATAATTTCCCACCCATGGTAACACATGCCTCTATGTCTGTGCGTGTGTGTCTCATGTCGGTGTTCGCCGTCTCCAGGTTTCGCAGTGGCTCACTGTGTGTCGCAGCACAGCCCCTCGCCCCTCTCCTCCCCCTCACCTCCCTCCAGTGGGAGCGGGAGCACAGGACGGTGTGACTCTGTTACTGCGAGCACTATATCAGCTCAGAGCCCCACAGGTAGCTCACGCACACACACATACACACATAAAGAAGCACATACAGTGAATTATAATAAACAGATTCAGGGCTGTAATGCACATCAGTCATTTTGGAAGAGTCAAATCATGCAGGCAAAAACAAAAAACAATTTGATGTAACTGGACTCTTCTTGGAGCTGAGCTGTGGTTAGCGCAGTATGTTTACTCTATACACACCTCTTTTACACACACTATAGTACTGTCTGTAAGTACTATGGTATATGTACACATATATACACACCCCACAGTAACCACAGCAGTTTACAGACGTGTCAGATGAGCTGGTGGTTGCACAGGGAGGCACGGGGCACATAAGCGCTGCTGTGAAACCTCCATCACATGGTCATATAGATTAGGTGTTCTAGCATACAGAGCAACTGTGAAACCATCTACAGAGGTGAATCATACCTCACACTCTGTACCTGTGATTGAGAGCATATGTACACCACACTTGTTTGGTTCAGCTTAACTCAACTCAGCTGAATACCAGAGCAGGTTGAAGTGTAAACAGCGGGGATGAGAATTTAGCAAAGCAGAAAACTCCAAACAAAGGAGACATTTTTAGAAACAAATCAGTGTCTTTAACTTGTGTAAGTCAAATAGTCTGGATTATTTTATCCACTTTTTTCAGTTTACGTCTCATGAGCCACAAAATGCATCAACATCGAGAGTTACAGGCAATAAGAAACCTGTAACCTGTCATTCAGTTTGTTCACATTTTGGAAATCTGACCGTCATTTTTCTGAAACACTTCTGTTGCAACTTCCGTACGTCACCATTACACTCACAATGTAAGTATGCTCATGTAGTACTTTACATTGTAGCACCTTGTTCGTTTAGTAGTTCCACCCAAATAAACGATGCTGTTGCTCTTGAAGTACCGCTGCTGCTACTTTAGTTTTTGTGTATCCACCGTGTGCCTCTTATTTTCCGCTTAATGCACTAATGATTGGCTTGAAACCGTCCCAAGCATCTTAGAAGGTATCTGCTTTTTTTCCATTCAGTAAACAATGAAAACAAATGGAGGTACTCGGTGAACACACCCCGTCTGTCTAGAAAGAAGGTGTGGCCTTTGTAGCCGCATAGATTTCTGTAGTAACTTCATGATGTTCTCCTGTATGTCTGTGCTCTGCAAATTCCAACTGTCTCATTGTTTTTGCTGGTAATTAAGTTTATTATTTTTTAAGAGTTATGTTTTAGATCATTTCTGTGCAGCAAAATAACATAAAAAAAACAAAGGACAGACATTTGAAGACTATGAATTAAAAGCCGCATCATTTGCCAGCAGGGCCACCATGATAAAATGAGCTCACACGCCTCACTCTCTCCTCTGCTCTCCTCTAGATGATGGTACATTTCTGGAGCACACCCCGCCCTCCTCCTCAGGCGGGGAAGGGGAAGGAGGAGGTGGAGAACTAACGCTGGTCTCCTCTGCCCCCCCGGCTGCAGTCACGGCTCCTGCCCTGGCACCGAGCCTCACCCCAGCCTCCCAACCCACCATTTCCCTCCTCACAGACAACGACGCGGATGCCCTCAGCGTGGAGTCGCTCACGCTGCTGCCTCCCTCCGACTCGCCGCACCTGCACCCCTGCGCCAGCCACGTTCCTGCGGCACACTCCCTCCAGAGACCAGAGGCCTCTATCGCAGAGGAGGAGGAGGAGGAGAAAGGTGACGAGAAAGAGGGGGACAGGAAAGGAGAGCCAAGAGGAGAGGAGGAGGAGCCGCCGCAAGAGGAAGATGGTTCACCGATGGATGAGACAGAAACGGATGCGACGGTAAAGGAGGAAACCACGATGACGGAGTTGGTCACACCTACTGACGAGGCACCGGAGGAGGTAGAAAGTGAGGAGGCGCCTCTGGAGGTGAACAGGGACAACTCGACGGCTACAGAGCGTGCAGAGCAGACAGAAGATGCAGAGATACACACTGAAACAACACCAGACTCACTTGAACTAGATTAACACAACACACACACACACATTCTTTATCATACACTTAGACTCGTCTCTCTCTCACACACACACTCAGAGGACAGCGCAGTGAGATAGTGAAACTATACAGCTTGGCTGCAGTATATTTTCATGTTGCGACCTGTCGGCAGTGTGTGAATAGTCTAAGGGGCTTTTGGAAGCATCTCAGCGTTTGTGTTTGCACATGAAGAAAGACTCTTTTTACTCGCACAGAGGACAAGGCGGACGCTGGCCGAGGAAGGCTTAAAGCACATTTGGGTTTCTGTGCACTTGAGTGTGTCTGGCAGTGTTTTTAGCGAGCGCGCGTTAAGGCGCGCAACCAGCAGTTTTTTACTCATTCTGATTGTTTGTTTGTCAGCTCAAAGGCACACGCACAGACACACATACATGCTACATGCTGCAGCTGCAAGTTGTTTATCCACTTACAAGGAGTTAAAAGAACTGCTCTATTTTTGTGTCTTATGTTCACGTAACAGTTCACCACTGATGCTTTTGTGGTGGTGGTCACTTCTCTGCTAAACACACACACACACACACACACACACACACACACACACACACACACACACACACCTGCCCTTTAAGCGCTTGCATGTCAGACCCATTAGCAGTTACTGCCACTTTGAACTGCTACTAGCTTGATGCGTGTGTGTGTGTGTGTGTGTGCAGTGTATATGGGTTCAAATGATTCAGTCACCACGTTTGTGTGTGTTCTACATTTTGTTTTGTTCTGATTGTTCCACACGTGTTCCACAGTGATCCATTCATTTCCCATTTACTGCTTCTTTTTTTTGAAAGATTTTCGACTCTCATCACGCAGGTGGTTTCCATCATTGATAATGTTCATCTCTTGAGCTGACTGATTAGGAGGGGTTGCTTGAGTGCAGTGTAACAAAGCATTTTTTTTTCACATATGCAACGCTAATCAACCAACTTCGACTTCGCTGGGTTCGCTTTTATTTTAACCTCCATCCCGGATCAGAGACTCGCTTCAACAAATCCATTCTGTAGTGTGACAAACTGCAGAGAGATCAGATAATGTGTTTATTCATCAATCAGCACCTGAAAGATATGAATAGAGCAAAGGCTGCTGAGTAAATGGTACCGTAGTTATACATAATTTAGTAGTAGTAGTGGTAAATGATTCACAGAGTATCTTGAGTCAGTCCATGCCGGCATTCATTCATCCGTTCATTCATTCTCCACCTAGAGTGTTCCCGACTGTTTACTGATTGAAAAGTGCAGTTTGATGTATTTAGAGAAATAGAAAAGGGCAATTTGCTTGATTAATTGAAACTCTTGACAGCCTCATAGATCACAGTGGAATAGATATTTGCGAAGTTCAGGTCCACACGTTGCCACAACAACACTGGGTTGAATGTATCTGCTGGTTGCCCCTCAGGCGCTGACCTGAGCTCAGTTTTGGTCTCCGTGTATCTGGGATAGGGGTTTAAATCGATAAATGCTTTCAGCACGCAGATGACTTTTGGAAGCATGCTCTTTATAATTTGATAAATTCAGTAAAAACAGGAAGCTGAGAACAGTATTCGGGGGAAAAAACACTACTTATGAATTATAATAAACATCTCTCCAGGAGGTAAAAGGATCGTAATGTGGTTAAACGTTCAGAAAAAACCTAAATAGGCTCTGAGCTGTGTTTAACAAGAAAGAAACAAAAGTAATCTTGGAAACCAACACAAAGATCTGTCCAGGTGCTGCTCTGAGGTCAGTGTCTAGGGGCAAACCTCTCCTCCTTTAATCTGCTGAATAAAGCTTTACTACTGCAATAATCTTAAGAGCTAACCAACGAGGGGAGAGATAAATGTAACGGTATCTCTCCAAACGGCGCTGTTACTTGATCGATTTGAATGGGATTAGTGCATTTTATCCTCATTCTTCATTCATGACTTGATTTGTAACTAACAAAGCGCAGTCATGGATTCTGTGCAACACATTTTTCTCCCCCGTCTCTTGCACCTTTTTTTATTTTCATCCTTTTTATTAAATCTTTCTGTCCTGCCTTCATTTCCAGCCTGCCCCCCGCCTCCTTTTCTGTGCCATTATCACACAGCTGAAGTCTTAATGCTCGATCATTCTTATTTTTTAACTCTGTACAGTCATTTCAAAGTTTGTAAAGGAGAAAATCAGAGCAATACTTTTTTTTTTTTTTTTTTTTTTTTTGAGTCTGTCGCGCTACTGTAAATAGCAGAGAAGTGGTAGTGATGTGATCACTGATATGCTGAAGAGGCTCGGCACAGTTTGTACAGCAGCTGCTGAGGCGACACGCCACCGCCACGTTCATGGCACCGCGTTGCCCATTTTCATCGGCAACCTCGACCCGGACATGCCATGACAAGCTTCCGTTATTAAGTCTGTGTGTATGTAATATGTAATATGTATGTAATATGTTTCTATGCTCTGTAAATGCTTTTGGCTTTTAAACCTGTAATTATTGTTAATGAACTGAAACAGAGGAATAAATAAAGAACTGCAATAAATTATTCTACTTAACAACAGTGGGACAGCTGCGTCAGTCTTGTGTTTGCAGACAAAAGAGGGTTTGTTGTTTTGTTTTTTCTTTCTCTTTTCCCCGCGTGTATGCTCTCTCTGGCTTGTGATTTTTTTTTTTTTTTTTTTTTTTTTTGTTTCGTTTCTTTCCTCGCAGAATCACGCTCTTGTAGTAACGGCAGAAGAGGTTCTCCTCACTGCTTGAGCAAGAAAACCACAGGAAATATTAGAAAAGAACTGAAAAAGAACCAACCCCAGGAACACGCACACAAATACACATCATTGTATAATCCTACAAGTGGTGTGAAGGCCTCCGCTGATTGTGTGCACAGAAGATTCATTATGTTCAGTTTTATTCAGGACAGAAATTGCTTTGAAATACTCACTATTTCTATACGCAGTAAAGTTTAAAATGTGAGTCCGAAAAATCTGCAAAACCAAAGTGTTCAAATGTGTTTAATTTAAGTGTAAATACAATGTGTTGATTTGCCTCTTACTTGACCTACTGTTCGTGTATGTGAGTGACTTGGCCGAAGGGCTAAGAGCATGACATTGCCTTTACACTCTCTACCTTTTGCGTTGTGTTCCTGTGGCTGCTGCAGGAGCCCTCTGTCATCTTGCGGTCTGTAAGTGTTGCTTTTATCGCGGTTCCTCTCTTCAGGGAAGTCTGGTGGTGTGTGCGTAAACATGTCAATGGGTTCCTGGTATTGCAACCATACTAAAATGCTCCAAAGTGTGTGTGTGTGTGTGTGTGTGTGTGTGTCTCTGTGCTAAACCACAGTCAAAGCAAGCAAGATCTCATTTGAAGATTTGTCCGTGCAGTTGTGCTCTTCAAGTCTGCACACCCCTTACTGTGTTACCGTCACTGGTGAACGTTCGAAAACGTGAATGGTTCTTCACATGTGCCAGTTGTACGAGTGCAATCCCCGGCTCTCTATACCAGCGGTTATACCAGAGGGCAGCAGATTAGCTTAGCGTTGCACAAAGACTGGAAACAGAAGAAACAAACTAGCGCTGTCTAAATGTGAAATCGTCCCCGTCATATTGGTTTCGTTGTTACCAGGCAACCAGCGGAGACTCCAGGAAGTTACTGCATCCAGCCAAGAAATTAACAGCAGCACAACCCCTTATAAAGCTATACAGCCTGCCCTTTTTACACTTGGTTTTTTGTACAGAGCCAGGCAAGCAGTTTTCCCATTATTCCAGTCTTACCGCTAAACTAGGATAATCTGCAACCCTTCTGTTTACCAAAGGCATGTAAAACTGCTGCTGCTCTTAACTTTGCATAAGGAGGCGAATATGTGTATTTCCCAAAATGTCAAACTATTCCTTTCAGCCTCAAAGGTACACTGGGGACTACATTCAGTGTTTCCCAGGATCACGTTGGTAGCACCTCTGAGGCCTGATAAGTCTACTGAATTCTTTCCTTCAACATTTGTGAGGCTGATATATATTTTTTTTGTATGTTTTGTAAAGTTTACACTATTGCTCACATTGGCTGGTCATGTTTTCTACCTTTCACTGGTACATTGCCATGCTTCTTGTGTGTGTGTGTGTGTGTGTGTGTGTGTAGGTCTTATTTAAAGGACAGAAAACTCCCAAGTGTAGGATTCGACAGAAATCAGCTGATAAGTACACAATCACAGAATGCCTCACTTCACCTTTCACTTCTCAAAATAGTCGGGAATGTCCTGAAAGCCGAGAAGCCATGAATGAAACTGCATTACGCATGTGATTCTCGCTCCCCCCCCAAAACCCCCTCAACAAGACACACATACTTTGTGACTTTAGTTTCTTGGTAAAGCTTCATAAAGTGTAGATTAAAGTGAAGATTGAAGACTGAAGAACACACATGTCCCTATTAATATTAACATTTTACATTCACAGTGTTTACATCACTGACTCATGTTCCACTGTTGTGTGTGTGTGTGTTCCACCCCTGCTCAGCTGAGATAATTATATCCTCAAACAACTCAAGCTTTACTTGAATCAAGCTGTGAGTATTCAGTATGACTCAACATTGTGTGTTTGTTTGTGTGTGTGTGTGTGTGTGTGTGTGTGTGTGTGTGTATTTGTCTGACTGTATCTGTCTATAACTCAAGTGAGTACAAAAAAAGAAAAAGGAAAAAAAAAATCCCCAAAAAGATCATAAAGACTGATGGTAAGGTTTGGTTTCAGTGTTGGAGTTCTGGTTAGGTGTGATGAAGGGGTTGGAGGTTGGATAAGGTTAAAACCTCAAGTTAGACATGAAAAGTACACTACACCATCTGAAAAAGTGACACATACTCTAACAAATGTCATGAAACTGCAGAATATGACCAAATTACTCTGCTTTCTAAAGATGGTGTCAGCTGGAGTCTCGCCTCATCTCGTCTTTCTCCACCTTTGCAGTTATTTGTTTGTACTAACATTAACTTTGGTGTGAGTTTATCTGACTTTACACTTGAAGGAGTAGTTTGACAGCTTGGCAAATACACCTATTCAATTTGTTGCTTAGAGGCAGAGGAGAAGATTGGCACCAGTTCATAGTGGTAGTCCTTAGCCTGAAAGTAGTGGGCGGCTCAGGACAAAGACTGGAAAGAAAGGGAAACAGCCGTGGGCTGTCCATTGTTCAGATGGCTCTCAGTAGTCTGAAAAATGTCCTATTTCACCGAAAGCTCATCTATCCAACATCCTGAATGCTGAATATAAATTCCCGTTGCTCCGAAGGCCCAGTGTGCATTTCTCTGACTAATAGGTCATCAGATGAATGGGGTGTCGGACAATGGCATGGCACCAAAAAGCTAGTCTGTCCGTCAGCTTTAAAGCTCACTAATCATCACATCCTGCTTATTTAATTCCAACAAATACTAAAGTGTACACCAGCTCCATGTCACTGTGCCCAGTCAGGAATTAACGTTAGCTAGTTCTGCGAATAAACGCCGTAAAACCACAACTGCTTTTACTTTTGCTTTTTTTTTTTTTTTTTTTGATTGAATGAGTAAATAAGTACTGTAAATAATTAAACAGATTCATCTGTGAACTTTAGAGATGGTGGCAGGCAGATTGTTGGCCTTTGGACATAGCCATGCCCTTTATTTCCAGTCTTTATGGGAAATGAATTAGGCTAAGTTGTCGTGGTATCTTTATATATTAACATACATACATGAGACTGGTATTAGTCTTCTTCTAACTCGAAGCAATAAAGTCAAGGGTATTTCCCAAATTGTGGAACTCTAATAAAAGTGGGCCGTTTGTAAGATTTCGTCTCTTGAATAAACAAGATTTTCGTTATCTCTCGTGAGCGTTGCATCAGTCTCTGCTGCAACTCCACAACAGTTCTGAATGCAACAGCTCTCTGTGTAAAAGGTGTGTGAGGTTCCTGTTTAATCAGTGTCCTGTTACACGTGCCGGTCCCACCCATTCTACTATGGCTTTTCTGTCCAAATAAGACTGGGCTTGTCTTTAGGTAAGCCTTCAGCTGGGCCTTGGCCCAGTGTGAAATTAATGAAGATATAGTCTGTGAGGTATGTTTTTCAAATAGAAAAAAAAAGGCCTATGAGTCACTCAAACCAAGTTTTCCCACCTGGTTCAGTGTCACCACACCCACTGGAGAGGGTGTTATTTCAGTTAGTTTATACTGAACAATGGGAGCCCTTTGTTTAAAAAGCAGTTTAAAAGTCATCTAAAAAATCTCCTTTAAAATCTCTTCCTCATATTATTTTATTTTTCTTATGTATACAGTACAGTAGGACAGACTTGTGTGATTTTTCTTGACAGATTCTTCATTTCTTCCGTGTATTACTTGCAAACAGTTTTAAATAGGTGCTACATACGTAGGGGGTTTATCATAACTCTAAAATGAAACACGAACTGTAACTCTAACCCTGACCTTGATCTAACATGTCTCTGTCAAACCACTAACCCATAAAATTTCCCACTTCCTCCTGAGGAAATTTTAATCTGCACTGAGCCCTCATTAGGTTAAAAGTACTACACACACACACAATTGCACGCTTCATTATGTGTCACCTCTACCCCTGTTTCTGGTAAGTGTGTGTGTGTCTAAGCGTAACAATCCATTTACTACCACAGTAACCCCACCCACCTGTCACTTCAGCCTACAGAGATTAATCACTGTGGTGACGATACTGTACGCCACCATGTCATGCTTCCTGTATGTCTGTCTGTCTGCTAGTCTGTCCTTTTGTCTGTGACGTTGCATGGACAGACTGTGTGACTCTGAAAGTGTGTTCGTCCCTCCCCCTCTCTCCACCCCTGCACACGACATGATTTGTGGAACAGAAGTACAGTCGCAGTCACAAAGTAGCTTCAGTAAATCCAGTGGGGTTAGTTTAAATACTTTTATTTCGCAAGAAACAGTAGAAAATAAAAATATAAAATATCTCTCTGATCCAGTAAGAAAAACTTGAAGAGACGCCTCTACATACAGTACCAAGTTAACACCCATCAGCACTCCAATACCTCCCTCGTGTGAGCCCTGGCCCTGATCAAGAGGTATTTGAGCCATCGGTGCTGGAAAAAGTTTCCAGTGGGATGTAAACGATCAGCAACATTAGAGTATTACAATTCTGCTACAAAAATAAATTCAACTAGTAGCAACGGCTTCAGCTGTAACTTCAACATGCCCGGTTATTCATAAAGGTCCACTCTGGTGATCTTCTTGATGTCCTTCCACAGGCCACTTTTAAATATTGTCCGTCCTCTACGGGCCACAGACGGCCAACAACAGTTTGCAATAGGACGACCACACTGGACGCCATCACTCGTACTGTCTCTGTAATAGCTCCATTGTGTCTGTAGTTTTCTCTTAATGCAGCGTTTCCCAACTTTTCAAGCTTCTTCAAGACCAAAAGTCGCTCTGTCCGTGTGCAAGTGGGCGTTGAGTCTCTAGAGGTAATGTATGTTGAAGTGTCACGCATGGATGCTGTCCAATAAGAAGCTGCCTGTACTTGACTTTGGGAATTATTTCTCTTTTGAAAGACTTTGCAGTTTTTCAGCTCAAAACATGGGGCTGCTTTTATCCGTGACCACAGCGATGCAGCCTTAACATCCAGCGCATGATGGTCAGTCTTCACCAAAATCTCCCATTTAGCGCTACGTTGCAAGAATGGCATCCTTGAAATTAAGAATAATACTAACAAAAGTTTATAAGGTAAGCTTGTTAAAGTTTGTAAGGGAACTCCAACAAGAAGTCTTGGACAACATGGGTGAGAGGCAGCTCTGAGACCTTGCTTGGTCCGCCGCACAGCTCCATGACGCGTTTCCTGCACAGCTCCTGCAGCGTCGGCTCCCATTTCCTGTACGGGACGCTCAGGCTCTTCTTGGGAGAGTTGATGTAATGCTCCAAGAGGGCAAAGAGCGTCTTGAAGGTGTGCTTGTTGCCCGCCAGTGAGAACTCTTGCTGCTTGTAGGCGATGCGTACGCTGACCGGCCCGTCCTTGGCGTTGTAGGACAGCGTGAAGAAGATGTCTTTCTGCCGGCTGTCGCGGATGAGGAAGCTGCCAAGTGGTGCGTCCCGCAGCATGCGATGGGCGTCCTCCACTCCCAGGGGGCCCCAGTAGAAGCCGCTGCGCTCGAGCTTGGCCGCTGTGTCTGTGATGATCCTACAGTCCTCCTTGCTGGAGAAGGTGGGGAAGTGGGTCAAGTACACAGAGCGGACAGCCGCTGACCTCGCGCTGGGTACAGGAGCGGCCCTGCACTGGAGCTGCTCCGACTCAGTGCGGTGAGGGCTCAAAGCTGAGCAAGGCGAGCTCGCGGCTGGCCAGCGATGAGGACGACGAGGACGATGAGGATGAGGATGATGATGAGGATGACGAGCTTGACAAGAGGGTCTTGTCATGGCCTTCCACTGTGCTGCTGGCTACCATCCTACAGGGGAGAGAGGCCCCAGACCCTCTCCCATCTCTAACCACCACACTGACATCCTGCAGGAGAGAAGACAAGGAAGACTGTTAGTATCTCGACTACAAACGTCAATTTATTTCTGTTAAAGCAAATGACATCAGCACTCACACTAACAACGCACAACTGTGGAATTCACAGATCCACAGTCCACACATTTTAGGTAATGCCCATGTAAGGCCTTAAAAGAAGAGAGTGTGTGTGTGTGTGTGAACAATTCAGTGACTTTCTTTGAGTGTAGGTCAGAAATTCATTCTAGTTTCCATTGATGGGTAATGCGTTCGATATGACTGGAATCTGCGGTCTGGCGAGACTACAGTCAGCCACAGAAAGATTACTGTACACACACACATAAAAATAGAAGCAGAACACGTCTACACTAAAGTGATAGTAGTCAGGACATACATGGTTGGAAACAGTGAGCACTGGAGCCTGGATCGAACCCGTTAGGGCTGGATGAGGTCATGAACATCTGTATTTACTCATCAGCTCATCAGTACAATTTACACAAGGCGTTAATTTAAAAAAAAAAAGGCATGTCAGCCGGCCTATCATGCCCGTGATTAACCCTCCTCCCGTCTGCCTCGGTGTGGGTTACCCAACATTACTTGTGCTGCTGCAAGTTCATGAAAAGTCGCCTTAAATTCTAGGAAAATATAATGATTACCAGGTGATGACGTGTATTACATTGCAATGGGGATTTTTCTCTTTTTCTTTTTTTTTTTTTAGCTAGCTACAATGAGACAATAAAGGTCATTTAAGTGAATAGAAGTTACATCATCATCAATCCTGTTTAGTCTTTTATTTTTAACTTAGTCACTGTCCACACCAAGCTGCTGTCATCAGCTGGCCTGTGAGGACAGAAACAGGAGATCCATCCACCTTTTCTCTCCCCCCCGTTTTTTTTTTTTTATGGAGCAGATTCTTCTCCAAAACCGAGGCCATGCACTCTTCAGTTTAAAGTCACAGTCCACCACTATTCTTTTTATTTGTTTATTTATTTATTTTCCATTGCACAGGCCCCAGAATGAGAGCAGGAGGAGGGGGTCAATCATGAAGGTTGCAAAGCAGCATCTCTTTCTAAACCTGCAGAAAGGCAGCAGGCACACTCTTACCGTTTTGTTCAGACAGCAGCGGCGGGTTGAAGATCCGTCAGTGAGCGTGTGTGAGCAGACGGAGATAGGTAAATATCCTTCAGGTAATCCGTGACTCGGTGGGCCCCGCTCGGCCGTGATTTCCCAGCCGTCAAAAAGCCTTCGCTGCCTCCCTCGTGTGTGCGTGTGTGGGGACGTGCTGGTAAACACTCGGGCTTTATAGCTTGCAGGCTCCCCCCCCAACTTCCTCGAACAGCCCTGTGCTCTCGGTTAGCGGCAGCTAGACACAGTTTCTCTGAAAACAGCCGTACCGAAAGTGAAACTAAACTCGGAGCAGCCCCTGCGCTCTTTCTGTTCCTTTGAACTCGCCCAAGATATAAGAGAATTTCAAGAAAACCACAGACCCACGTGACGGCAGGACGTTTACAGAAATACAGACGGATTCGAGTAATGGGAGCACTTGTTGAATACTCTGAGTTTGGATGTGTTTTTGTTTTTTTTTTTGTGGTTTTTTGTGTGTGTGTTAGGAGAGGTTTTATTTCATTTTGCTGCCTGCTCTCTCTCTCAGCTCTCTCTCTCTCTCTCTCTCTCTCTCTCTCTCTCTCTCTCTCTCTTCTGTGTTTTCAGATGGATTTTCTTACCCAGTCATTACAAATTGTGTGATTTTTATTCAAATACGTATCATTCCAATTTTTTTTTTAAATGCACACGGGGTGTGCTCAGTTTATAATGTGGGATGAACTCTCCTGGAGGGGTTTATGTCAACTGAGGTGTCAAGTTAAATGTCTTCGGTCTCAGTGGAAGCTGACTTTGCGTATACATGAAGCCTTTGACCCACAGGTCGATAATGATCCCTGCAAACCAGTCGGAGAATATGACAGGACCTATTTGTGGTGATTATTCAAGAGAAACCAAAACAAAAAAAACAGCAGTAGTCAACAAATCAGTTGACTCGGACCATGAGGGAGATCAAATCAGTGCCTCCGCAGCACTTCTTCATTTGTTGTTAATAGTAGGCTCTTCAGTAGAAATGTGCCCTGACATTTGGGGTGATTCATCTCAGGAATGCTCATATTGTGACATCTAGTCATTTCACTACTCTGGCTTTCAAAAGTGGGCCACACCATGGCATGTCCATGATTGAAACTGTTTTTTTTAATATATATATATTCATAATAGTTGGGAGTGTAAATGGAGCTGACGTGTCGTTGCACATTCTGTAATCCTCTTTAGCTGTGGTTATTTGGTGGTTATTAGTGAGGCTCTGAAGTGTGCTATTTCTGAGTAAGAGCCAACTTTAGCGTAAAGTCAAATCACTCTCATCATGAATTTCTGCCAGTTAGATGATTTTTAACTTTGTAAACTAGAACCAGGTTGTGCTAAAATGACAGTAAACAAAAATACACTCCAGTCAAGTTGAAAAGTTTTTAAAAATCCCACTTTTTTGTTTGCTTTTTTTATTATATGTCAAACAGAGTTGACCTGTGATGCACGACTCATTTCAGAGAAAACTGAAAGAGAGCTTTAATCTGATCTCATGCAATCTTGTCTGAGCAGCAGTTCCTTCACACTTGTTGTGGCAGCGGTTTTTGGACACAGAGCTGAATGCACGCAGTAGTAAATATTTTGGCAGATGACTGTGGATCACTTTATCAGTACAATGATTCATGCATTTGGCTAGTAACTGCATAATGATTGGCGTGCCGCACTTTGTAATGTGCACGTAACTGTATGTTAAATGCACATTACAAAGTGTTTCTAAATATATCTGTGCATGAAAACTTTGATCACAGTGCAGCCTGCTCTTGACCTTCTGCAATTTAAGAACCCACATGTGTTTCACTGTCATGCTTCCACAGAAATGCTCCTGCAGTGGCAAGATTTGGCCCTTTGACAAAATTGCATTTATGGCATCATTATTATTATTATAATTATTATGGTACTTATTATGAAAGCTGCAGCACCATGTTGACACTCTTGCCTAGCACAGCTTAGAGAGAAATGAAAGCTATGGTGAGTCTACTGTGGGCATGGCAAGTAAAGCACACAATAAACATGGTCTTAGTGAGAGACAGATGAACTAAGCCTCAGGCGACCGTGTTGTCAGGTTACAACAGAGACTGAAAGATAAGGAAGGACTCCAGATCAGTTAGCTTTACTTAAAGAGGCAGAGACAGGTGGGCAGACAGACAGGCTAAGAAAAGCTGTGTGAGGTCACTGTGTCTGTCGGTGTCTTGGTTAGTTTTTTTTCTCTGGACTAGTCTGACACAATTAGCACTCAGATAAGCTTGCTGGTTCCATTCTGAAGATCTGATGGTGTTAATAATGCCCACTCTGAAGCGCTGAGATGAAGCTCTTTGCACCTTTCCTACTCTTTTGCATCAGTCCTGTACCGCCCATCTTCCTCAGGTTTTCAACCCATTTTTTGTCCCCATCCACAACATAGTTCTTGTGCCCATGACTTAGTTGCTTTCTGCAGTCCTTTAAAGACCCGACAACAATCATTACGGGAACTGCACCGATTTTGCACATCAAAGTGAGCTCACAGGCGTTGGGAGGGCTAACACATATGTGAAAGAAAAAGTCTGTGGCTCCAGAAAGAGATGCAAAGTCTGATAAATTGTCTCAAGTGATGTCACCTGAGTTATTTTTGAAAGTGAAAAAAACATCTGGTGCTTAGGCAGAAGTGAAATTCTGAAATGATTAACTTAAAAAAAAAAAAAAAACTTTTATCAGTTAACTTAAAGAACTGCCCTCATAGCTCATAGTTTTTTTAATCATGATTTCCTTTTGACTTTGCTGCAGCATATCTTAACACACAAGTTTATAACAATAAGGCTTGATTAAATCCTTTCTTTCTATCAGGCACTTTACTTTATAAACACATAGGTCACTTATAACGTGTGTGTATTTTGAGGGTGGCTCTGAGAATAATCGCTGATAGCTGAGATCTGATCTTAAATGAGCGTTACTGTAGCAAAGCAAAGGAAGGAGATAGACAGGCAGAGAGTAAGACAGAGAGAAGGAGGGAGGACCGGGCTCACTGCTCTCTGGTTGGCTCTGCTCTGGGTTTGGGTTGATGGACTAAGCACAAATCAATATACACACACAAACATACACATATACACAGAGATGTTGGCACTGAAGGTCTGCCACTGCTGCACATGTTGCATGCCTGTGTTTGCTTTCATGCGTGCATTGCAGACCTATCATACTGACCATCATCTGTTTGTAACTGTGTGTCTATGCGTGCATGCATCTCACGCGCACCTTGTTATGCGCTCAGTGATTATTTGCTCCCCGAGTTTCATTTCAGTGAAACAGGGAGAGAAACAAGAGACTGAAACACAGCCAGTGCGTGTTGTATCTAATTACAGACAAGTCTCTCACAAACTGTGGAGACTCTGTTTGCATGTATGAATGCAGCGGTTCATTTGTAAAACTCAAAAGAAAATACTGTCACACACCATAGAAAATTCTTACATGCAGTTAAACTTCTGGGATGAGTTTGAACTATTAAATGGTAGCTGGTGCTGCAGCCACATTGAAAAACAATAGCCAAAGTTTGTTTTTCTGGTAGCTTCTGCATGAGAGCGTGCAGTGTCAGAGGGTTTCTGGATGGATGACAGATGGATGAAAAATGCAGAGTGGGGAAAATCCTTTTTTGTTGGTTCTGCGGGAGCCCTTTGCATTAAACCATATGAGCTTTCTTAGAGTGTGTCTGTTGCACATTTGGTGGAACATCCTCAGACATGACTGCTGACGATCAGCAGTGGTTGAATATTAGCAGATGAAGCAACGTGAACAGGTCGCGGCACATGCTCTCTAAAGTTCTTGCAGGAGGGCTCTGGTGCCACTGTTTTTCTCACGTGTACCTTGTGCAGACATACTAGTTACCACCCATGTTTCAACATATTGTTGTATTTTTTTGTATTTTCTGCTTATAAAAGATTGGATAGTGTCTCATACATTTTTCCCTGTTAGTCCTGGGATCAGCACAGATAGGTAATGAACAGAACCGGTGTGGGTGTTTCCTCATATTTGGCTTTGTGTCAGAAAATATTAGCATCAATGAGGTGTTCTGTCAACTGTCTCACTCAACCCATCCTCAAAGAAAAAAATCTGCACTTCCTTTTCTGGGAAACAGATACTTCTTTATTCTTGAAAACTTAAAATCTACTTGTTCTCCTTGTTTGACTGTGATGATATTTGTACACTTGCCAGCGGTGACTAGCTGCTGACCAGAAATTAGCGTGTGTGTGTGTGTGTTTGTGTGTGTGTGTGTGTGCCCATTATGCTGATGGCACTTGATATTTGTTTTGTCCACTTTCAGCCTCCATTGTCGTATTGTCGCAACTTGGGAGTTTTCCATTCTGTCTCATTGACATTATCTTCATTTTCGTTGTTTCGTTGTTTTTTTTCCCAGTCTGGACACTGCAGATAGTCATTGGTATTACAGGAAGTACACTGTAAATCCACCTCCTCCACATCTGGTCATCAGGCCTTGCCCCATAGGAGAATGTACTTTCAATATGATTATCTGACACATAATGAAGAATGTACCTAAAATGAGTTCATCGTACATGTTCCTCTGGTCACTTTCACTTTGCAGTACTTTCATTATTCTGTGCGATATAAGGCCAGATGTTAATGACCCTGCCTCTCAATGGCAGCTACAGCGAGTTAGCACTTATCTTCCAGTAAACATTGCAGAGCACGCATATCTGCTATAAACCTGCTGTGAGCACTTTGCCGTAAACCAACAACTAAATCATCTAAGAAAGGCCTGTATAACCTTTATTGTTGAGGGTGGGGGAGGTGTGTGTGTGTGTGTGTGTGCTCTACAGTTTCATTTTGTATCGCTTTAGCAAGCCAGTCATCATAAAGCTGTAATTAGTTAATGATTAGCTTTACAAGAAGTCATGAAACAAAGGTGGTAAAGGAAGGAAAGAAAATAAAAAAAGAGAAGTATTACATGTGATGCTGCATTAAAAAAAAAAGACCAGGGAAGTTTGTTGAAAAGGTGACTTGTTGGTGGTGACTTGGTGTGTGACTTGTTTTCTTTTAATCTGGAAGAATATCATGTCTGGTCGGTTGTTACTGTAAAAATAACCACAGTTGGGAAGACAACAGGAGTGTTTTTCTTGTATGCACATGATTTGTATTTGTCGTCCACCTTTTATTGAACGCTGCCAACTATGTTAAACTCATAAAGTGGTTAATAAATGTGCATTTTGGCATTTCAAAGCCTCTTTGGCAAGCGGACCAAAACATTTTCCAAACCTGCAGCCAAACAGTATCAAACTCAACCAGATGCTATTGTAACCATGGCGGTTTCTTTTATCTCCTCTCCAAATGTTTTTGTGTGTTTTGAGGTGGTCAGAGTGAAGACAAGAACCAACAGGCCCCTTCAGTTCCTGATGGAGTTCCAATCCTGTAAATTTGATCCAGGACTTCCTGCATTCGTCTGTCAAAACACAACTGAATCCTTTTGAAAGTGGAAGTAGAGCTCCAGTGAAGTGAGAAGCTGCATTTCAGTGAATCTTCACTGGTTATTGTAAATCGGGTTCTAGAAATACAGCCTTATAGTGAAATTACTTTCAAATTCACTACAAGGAAAAGAAAGACAATAAAACCCATAGCTCAATCTGCACAATCTAAATCATATCAGGGCATGAAAAGTGACCTTCACACTAAAGATAATTTTGCTAAATGTGAAAGTGCAAACGTCTTCCATGAACTCTGATGCTTATGAGAGCACTGCAGCACACACAAGGAAACTTTCTTGCCAGCCAGTAAAATCCTTTAAAAGCCTTAGCAGTTTACGATGCTGCCTCATGACAAGTGAGTTCATGTCATCAGGCCTAAATAATGCCTGTTTCTGTCTCTGTTGTTAATATTCTTTTCAGCATTGTTAGGAGAGCCTGGGATTTAAGAATTTCATTACCAATGATTGCTGATGTAAATTGTTGTCTAATGACAATAAATTCTTGAAATCTTAAAATCTTGGAATCTTCTTGTGCCCTCATTCCTTCATCCTGCAGTTTGTCTCACAATTGTATTTCACTGACTGATGGGTCTTTGTTTCCTATGTACTCTGATGGAACAATGCCATGTTATTGTTTTCTATTCCCTCTGTCAAAAAGGGGGCAGCAGAAACATCCTTGGAATTGAGTCATTGTCCTGCTGAAGGGCACATCATTAGGGCTGTCACTTGGAGGTGATAAATCATGACATTAAACTTTTTATTTACTAAGTAAAGAAAAAAACAAATAAATCCTGAGTTATCCAGCATGGCCTTTGTGTTAAGATAACATGTTCATTCAGCAAGTGAAACAATTTACAGTACAGCAGTTGTGGTAAGTGAATCAACAGGTTTCCTTGAAAAGACAGAGTGACTGTAAGGAACCAGTCTTAGCTGTACTAACAAAAATCTTACATCTTAAATCTGCTTGCTGCCAATATCCCAGACTACCGTTTGATTATTAAATGGATATCAGGATGCCATTGTTATGCACGATATGGTGGCACCTGAAACAGCCTATGCAACCAGAAAAGAAAAGCAAATATTGACGAAACAAAATGAAGAACTCTGGAGTAGTTGTTTGATGAGGGTGTTATATTTCAGATGATTGTTCTTCACTGACCTTACCATGTAGAGAGAACAAACCATCTGGCAAGTTTACACGGAAAGACATTTCTTTGGTGGCACTGGTAACAACTCACAAACATCTGAAACGTGCTTCTTTATAGGGTACATTTTTCATCGTTGTAGTTTTCTTTTTTGGTAAAATCTTCATCTGACAAGTAAATGTTAAATGCACGGTATGTCATTTCTGCTCTCAGTCAAAACAGTAACAAAAGACATAGTTGGATGGCGCCGAGAAGTAGCGTGAGATCGTGGGAGTTGGTGTCTCCACCCTTGTTGATGAAAATCTATGACGTGACCCGTGCAGAAATGATGTTCACCAACAAGGAAATTATTATTATTATTATAGTATTAAAGTCGACGTTATGTTAGTCAAGTTATGTTAATTTCATTTTAACAACATGGCAGCAAGTACCATTAGGTAAAGTAGAGTTAACTTGCTCACATATGAGTCAACTATCCATACAGCTACTGCTACGGCATGCTATGATCATTATTATTATTATTATTATTACAGCAATAAATAATCATGTTCCATCACAGGTAAACAATGCAAAGCAGTGTTTCCCCTGAAATTATCAAAAGGGTCCCACATCAGCTCATAGGTTAGCAGCAAAGCATTTAGTCTGAATAAAAATGTGAATTCATCATCAGCCTTACTGTAATATTGTGTAATATATAACCCTACTCATGTTAAACTTTGGTTGAACTCACGTGAAAACCGCCACAAGGGGTAAAGTAGATATGGTGCTATTTACCAAATGAAACAGACTGTTACCAGGAATCAAATAATGATTTTTTCTGGGTTTGAACATTATTGGTAACATATAAGATAATGTAAGTACACAACTCAACAAAATATATAACAGATCCAGTTATTTTTAGATTCTAATGTGGAAATGTTATATATATTACGTTTAAAATATCTTTATAATATGTTTATATAGGTTTAACTAAAGCTGTCAGATAAATGTAACTGAATAAGAAAGTAATATTTCCCTCTGAAATGTGGTGGTGTAGAAAGTAACATAAAGTAGAGATAGTCAGGTAAAATGCACTTAAATATACTACTTGAGTGTAAGTTTCCACTGCCTGAAACATACATTACCAAGAAATATGATATGACACAATCACTGTGACAATAAACCTGAACACTATGAGCTCACACAGTACACTTGATTGTGTATAGATTTGTGTGTATGATAACATTTAATCATGCCATCAATAAAGTTGTGCTGTCTGTGAAGCGATATCCCCGCTTAACGTGCACAGCAAACCCCACATAACAGCTCAATAATAATTATGTTGATTGGACGGGGTTTTATCTGAAGTGAAAAATGTTATTACTGGGGACATGGGGGAATATTTGTACCACGTGTTCAAACTCTCAGCTGGAAGTCTGAACATTGCAAGACAACGGTGTACACCCTTTTATTATTTTTAGATAGGACAGCTGAAGATGGACAGGAAAGGAGGGAGAGAAAGAGAGAGAGGGTGGAAGACATGCAGTAAAGATGTTTTATTTCATATTTTTTATTTTATATTGTTATTTTATATTGTATTTTAACCTTCCATTTTTATTATAGTTTTTGCATTTTTACTGAAACTTGCATGCCATTATGTTTCCACCTTTCAAGCTGCTGGAACTGTGAGTTTCTCTTGGAGATTAATAAAGTACCTACCTACCTACCTAAAGGGACCCCAGCCGGGAATCCAACCGGGGTCTGTCTGTGATAAGTGGCGTCTCAAATATCTTACCAGGATTTCCTTAAGCTCAATGCTCCTTTTTCTGGGAACCCGAAAGTGAAAGTGACCTGCAGCACCGTCTCTGGCCACATGGCAGCTCCCGTATGTTGCATTCAAGTGCCGTCGGACACACAAAAATCACACGAAAAGATGTCAAGCTGCTTTGAGCAGATTTATTACAAGCTGGCATGTATTAGATATACAAAACGTTTTAATATTTCTTCACAACCTGCACAGCAGGTCTACTTGATGATAAAATTTCTTTAAGCAACAATCCACAGTTCGATTTAAGCGTTTTCATTTATGCAGTTGCACCCATTATTTTGCCAATATATTTGCTTCTTTATCTCTACAATGTTTTGTCTTTGGAACCATGAACTTCCCAAACCAGAGTTAAAGCACACACTAGTAAGGGCATGATTTAAACGAGAAATATTGTCGGGCGGATTTGTTTGAAGAGACACAGTCACTTCTATGGAATAGTAAGTTGACTGTCAGGTAGTTTTGGGGGATTTTTGTGTCTGTCCAAAGTAAAACACTGAGGGACTTCATATTCTTTGTAAAAGGTTTTCTGAAAATGTCATTCAGCAGAAACTATAAAGATTATCTGATTAAAACAGTGTGTCACATGCCAGCATGTGGGTCTGTGTTTCCAAACCACTGACTGCTATAATCACTGCTGTAAAAAAAACACTTTAACAAAAGGCACTTTAATTAAAGGACTCTGCCCTGCCCTTACCTCCACTATGTATGAAAGGTTCATTTGCAATATTTAACATTATATCTGATGCCTGATGGCAAATAATTATCATATAGTAAATGTGAAAACATCCCTTGTTTGCAGACTCTGTTTTGTTCTGCAGTCTGTGAGTCAACAGAGCGTCCTACTGGTGCCATCATCTAGTGACATTTTAACTCTATACATGCACGCAACATCTTTTGAGCCTTTCAATGCACATAATGCTGAAGAAAGAGAAACCGAAAGATATGATAAGATTGGATGATAAGATAAGATGTTACATAGAGCTCCAAGTCTATTTGGGAACCTACTGGAAAAGTGTTACATTGTTGTCTAACCTGCTACACATTTATTTAATGAATAAATAAATAAATTTACATTCAATATCATCTTCACTATTCCTTGCTTATGTCAATGTGACGTCCTGCTCAGTCAAAACAGTAAGGCCTGCACCCCTTCTCTTCCTGCACTGCTTTGTTTGAATGGTTACATATAAACTTGCTGCATTGTTGATTTTATGTTCACTGTTGTGCATATACGTGCCTGCAAAGGCACAAGCACTGGTCTTTGTTAGCACAGTGATACCGTGCGAGTACATGTAACCGAGCAGAAGAGGAATCACACCCACAGTTTGTTGTCTTTATTTCAAACCTTAGAAAAAATGTTGCCTTTTTCGTTCATTTCACTCAGGTTCCCTCAAGGAAGCAAAAAACTTGGATTTGCACACGGCCTCCTTACTTTGTTTGATAGCTCATCACCCTGCGGGGGTAGGAGTGTTTACAGCCATGAGGTCAAACTGAGCCTGACCTCAGATCCTGTAAATTCAAATGACCCATGATGACTCCTCCGGACCACAATCCACTATAAGAGGTCTAAGAAAGAAAGAAAAATTTTCAGTTTGTTTTCAGGTCTGTACATGATTTTCCAAGATACGGGCTAGGTATCAGATGTCAGCATCTGTTTCCTCATACCTATCCAGCTTTTATGTATTGTTAAATGACTCAAAGTTCATGTGAACAAATGGTGTCTTGAATGCAGGCATAAATTATATTTGCACGCATCACATAGTTTAAGCAGCCTGATGTCCTGACTTATGCTTGCTGAGACAGCAGAGAGTGTTTAATGAATGCCAAGGCTGTAATATAACACTTTCCCCTTCCGAGTGTTTTCCTCCAGAGGTGCTGCGTTCTCACATTTCATTGCTGGGCCATGTTAAAATAACTGCTCTGACCTCCAACTAGACACAACATGTATGTGTTCCATATCCACAGGTGGCAAATGAAAGGAAAAAAATGAGGAGATCTAGTGGCTCTGTAATGCTGTGGGAGGTTTTGCTGGCATGGTTTGGGTCCACTTGTCCCCTCAGAGGAAAGGGTTGCTGCAAATCAACACAAAGTTGTTCTGAGCATCATATTTATCCTATGATGAAATATTTTTATCCTGATCCTGATTCCTGGGTACTGCATTTTTTGATGAAGATGAAAATGATGTGAATCGTATGGTGTGGCCTTCACAGTCACCACATCTCAATCCAACTGAAAATCTATGGAAGCGACGTGTTACAGTTCTCTCCGCCACCATCATCAAAACACCAAATAAGGGAATATCTTTTGGAAGAATGGTCTTCATCCCTACAGTACAGTTCAGAGACTTGGACAATCAATGCTAAAGAGCATTGAAACTATTTTGGCAGCACCTTACTATTCCAGTATTCTAGGAATTCACTTTGTCTGGAAGTCATGATGTCAAGCCCTGCGAGCCTCTGTTCCACTAGTTCCTGTAACTTTTCCTCTTCCTTTCATTTGCCTTTTGAACAAATGCAGCATGTTGTTGAGGTTCACTTTCCTTATCCTACAACAAATCAGCTTGAGCTCTGACATTTACCCTTGACGATCTGAGGCTCATAGGAAGTGAAACCTGGATGTGTTACCTGGAGTGCTCCAGTGAACACCTTATCCAGGTCTTTGAACATTCAGTCAGTAGAAAAGTGCACAGCAGATGTGTTGAGGAATCAAGACAAAAGTGCACACTGATGATCAGAAACCCACACACTGTTAGAATCATGATTTTTTTTATTATACATTACATATTACTCCTATGACTACAGCCTTGATGTTATTACTATGATCACTAGAGTTGCTGCCTATTATTTTCATACTAATAAACTACCTACTACACTACTTCTTCTCCTGCTTTACTTGTTTTCATTTCTGCACAGTCGAGCTGAGCTGCATCTCTGTTGAAGCATTAATATCTATGCTCCGCCTCTGCTCATGACCCTCAAAACGAATGACTTACAGGAATACATGAACACGCACGCACCCGTGCACACATCCTAACCTTTCCACTAAACACAGCGTCAGTCATAGGTTAACCTTTAATAAACACACACATACAAATACACCCACACACACTCAGACACACACGCCAACACACCACAGCTCTGTGGTCGTCCCTTTTTTCATACTGACTCAGTTTTATGAAGTCATGTGACCTCCTGTCAACATGATAGTATATGGTACTCAGTGGTTTTTTTCACAATTGGCAACACACATTTCTCTGCTGAGTTCACATTTTGCAAACCCTTCACACGGTTTCTCTGTACTGACATCCTATTTTATGATTGCATACAACATATATAAGGTCCCTTCTTTATTCTGCACATTGTGCAACCTAACAGTCACCAAGATGAAACTTAAGTATTTCCAGTAATGCAATACCAAACTATACTTATTCACAGTGTGTGCTTTGACATCAACATCACACTCTGTCCTGTCTTGCTACATCGTAGGATCGAATCTTTTTGCATGCATAATCCTTCCTTGGCTTTCTTCTGCAGATAAGTCCAAGAGTCTGAGCTGCAAAAGAAAAAAATTATTTATTCAATAACCGTCAGTGTTTGTGAAAATAGACATAGATCTCTTCCCTAAAGCATATTAAAAGAAACACACACACACACATACACACACACACACGCATGCACAGACTTTTTTAGCTCCAGCCGCTGATGCAGATCACTTCAAGCATCATTACTGACTGTGGGCTGGATCTATTTTAATCCGTCTGCCCTGACACCTACATCAGGTTTTTATAATGTTAGCTTACCTGACCGCATGTGTTGCAGACATGTTTGATGCTCCTGGAATTATGCTTTTTCCCCCCTGATTTTCACTTTCAGAGAAATGAAAGGACGAAATGAAAGTGTCGTCAATGTCATGCTGATAGTCAGTTAGCGAAAAAAGGGAATAGGCTGTTATTGCTAGTAAAACAATGACTCTGTGGTGGTCAAATATTTGATAACCATGCTTGTACATACTGTGCACTGTGTGTGTGGTTTGAGTTTGTTTGGGTGCATGAAAGCCATAGAAAGCGGGAAATGGCACTTCTCTATAATAATTTAGCATTTCAGAAGAAGAGGATCTATGTAAACCATTTACAGTAAATACACACAGACACACACTGTCGCATACGCACACACAGAGCAGAATCTTATGTTCAACAGTGAAATGTTACAGGTTTTAAGAGGCCTCCTTTGGAGTTTTATTTGCGTTTTGGTATTGACTTGGGCAGCCGAGTCAATAACTGATGCCAAGTAAAGACAGTGTGGTGACAGAAAAGTCATGGATCATTAGGAGGTGTGTTTGCATGAGGTTAGACTGTTGATTGGATGGGCTAATGGTGCATAGTCTAGTGTGTGACTCAACACAAAGATATGTTAATGGGAAATCTATTATAACAGAAATGCAAAGAGTAATAAGATTTATTTATACAGCATTTTCCAAAACAGGCACCAGAAGTACTGGACCGCACCTGCTCATCAGACATTGTTGGTTTAAATTGGACCTTGATGGTATGAGGCATCTTCACACTCTGTTTCAGGCGATAAAAAATCACAAACTATAGAAAAAAGTAAAGGTGTAGAGACAGCTGAATTTCATTAAGCTGCCTCAGTCTCAGGGTACTGGTACTGTTCTTGTGGGCCCACTGTTGCTCTGTCATTGCTTACTGGTGTACTTTTATAGAGCAGAGTCATCATTAGTGTTATTAGTAACACCTATGTGTTTCTTACTATGACAAGTCAAAATGTCCCCTGTGAAAACACAGTAGTTCAATAGTAGAAAACCAACAAGAAAAACCTGAAGGCATGAGTCGCTTTGCTGTTGTGTCTCCAACATTTCCTGCGTTTAAATAATAAAGTTTCTATGACACTGACATTTAGGGAAATACACTTAAGTTTACTGAGAAGATTGATCATGTCTGTATTATGTATATATATAAAGTTGGATCCAGCAGCCAGTTAGCTTAGCTTAGCTTAGCTTAGCTTAGCGCAAAGACTGGAAAAAGGGAGAAACACCTAGCCTGGCTCTGTAACAAAATCTGCGTACCAGCACCTTTAAAGTTGATTAATCAACACATTTTTCCTTGTTTGTTCAATCATTACAGAAACTTGTATGGGACTAGTTTCCAGGAAACAGGAAAGACATTCTGGAGGTTTCTGGTTAAGGCCGAGAAATAGTCCTACACCTTAAAATCACAATGTGTCATTTTAACACTTCTGCTTTTGCTATTTATACACAGACATGAGAGCAGCGTCGACCTTCTCATCTAACTCTTTGAAAGAAACCAAATAAAGAAACTAATTCTGCTGACAGGAAATCCGAGTTCAAGGTGTTCTCTAATTCTCATTAAAGGGGAAATGTGTGCCAAGTGATGAATTTGCCGGAGAATCTAGGGCTTTTCTGGGGGGATTCTAAAGAATATGATGGCTCACACAAAACCAGGCATGAAAACAAGGGCAGGTCAATGACGATTCAATGATGTATTTTTAACACAAAGCAAAAGGAGCTCCAGGTGTATCCTTTTAGTCAATTGTTGTTGATCAATCAGGATCAGAATCAACTTCACTGGCCAGATATGTGTAGATACACTAGGAATTTGACTCTTTATGACACTCTTGTACATACACAGAAGTAGACAAAAAGTAATCTAGTATGAGTATGGAATATGCCTATAAACATTGTTTAAAAGCGATCTTACTGTAGAGCAATATATAGTTAAATAGTTGAGTCTTAGAACAGAATAAATGTACTTTATTTACTTTTTTCTTCTCTTCCCTCTTTTTCAAATAAAATGTGTCAAAATGTTATATATAATATTATAATATTAAATGTCAGTATCAGTGGAACATACAGAACCCAGTTGTTTGACAATCCACTATCTTTTTTGTGAATGGCCAGTTAACACAGCTGCTCAGCCAGTGTCAGTTCTCTATCTGGGCTCCATGGTCACGTGGCAGCGCTGTTGTTCAGTGTGAAAAAAGCTTTACCTTTGTGCAGCTGGGAAAATTTCGTACACATCAGCAAAGTGCCATACACAGGAATCAGTCAAACGGGTTTGTGTGCTTTCTTATTACGGCGTACAGTTGTAGTATGTGTGTGTCTGTCAAATGTACTCCACGGAAAAATAAAGAACTCAAGAACAATAACTGCCCATGAAAAAAAAGCCATGAAAATAACATTAATAATAATATAATTAATAATAATAAAAATACTAACATGTACATTGAGCTAAAGGCAAAACAAATGGATTCCAACAAGACAAACAGGGTGAGGTTGTGATAGTAAATCACAGCCTTATACAACAAAACAAGCTCTGGAGTATTTTTAACACCCCAGACGAAGGATATTTTATCTATTACTTGAGTTTGGGTGATTTCCCAGAGCAGGCGTGTCCCAGCAGTGGATCTGGGTGGAGGAAATAAATGATTACAGCTAATAACTGCAGTACTTACTGAGGATGTGCACTTTGAATAAATATTTCCCACCAGTTTGGGTGGAGTTACTGTGAAAAGACTGGTTTATCTGGTGTTGCTGAAGATGAACGGTGCTACACCTGCTCCTACAAAACACCACTTTTGTGGACAGAAATCCCCATTGAAGTAGCTCTCATGGACATAGGCCAAGCTGTATACTGTGCACTATTGCTAAAATGAAATTCCATCCTGCCTCCGTAATCACTGCTGGGCTTTCCTTTAGCTAACCATATCACTGTCACTTCACCATACTATATCATGAATGCAACAAGTATGTAGCTCTGTCTCCCTCTAGTGGCAGTTGTTGAGACTTCATCTATCTATCTATCTCAAAAATATGTCTTGCAACTGAAACTATTCATGACAAGTTCACTGTTTTGTGCATTATGTCAATTAATACATGATGAAATGGATAAAATAAATAACCACCATATGTGAGGTACTTCTGAATTTATTTTCACATTCTATCTAATATACATTTGACAGAAACCAAACTGTTTTTTGTTTTTTTCATGACAACATGAAATTTTGGAGCTGCATGTTTTCTGCAAGGTCTAGTTTCGCGACTGACAGATTAGCATGTGGAGAAATACAACAAGATGTGGGATTAAAGATAGGAGGGATAATGAAAAATCAAAAGTTGCATAGTGTAGAGTGAAACAGAGGCAACTGGAAATGAGCTCAAAAGTACAACTTGTGGCCACTAGAGTGCACCGTTTTGTCATTTTGGCTGGATCTGTCTGCGCTTCAGAAGAGAAGGAGAAGTAAGGCGAGCAGAGAGACAGTGAGAGCGATAGAGAGGTCATAATAAGGTGCTGTGTGGGTGTGTTTTGCTAGATGAGAGATGGAGATCACCACCAGGCTGGAGGTAGAAAGTCTCTCACTTTTTTTTTCTCCCTCTCTCTTTATTTCCCTCAATCTCCATCTCTCTCTCTCCTTCACTCTCACTCTCTCCCACGAGAACCAGTCTTTCATATATAAATAGCAGTACTGTACACAGTGTAATGAATCCTTTTCCTCATATGTTGTGCAAAGATCAAGGATTTCTTCAGTGTAGCAATTATTGTTAGTGTATGTGTGCATTTCATGGTGGACAGATGATTTGCTTTCTAGCACATGCACTTCCTGAGACAGCTGAGCTCATGTGTAACTATGGCATGGTGATCATGCGCAATGCAATACCAATCTTTCAGGCAGATAATGTAAAAGCTCTGGAAAAATTTGTCACAAAAATCCTAGCAAGGATTGGTATGGAGGCGTTGAAATATTCACCCCCTCTTCACACAGGTTCCCCATTAAACAGTAGGGGTCAGTAGTGCAGTAACAACAGCAAGATCCCTCACGTGCTTCCCAGCTCTGAGCACCAGGCCAGGCCGCGTTTGTTTGTGATGGATAAAGTCATAAATCCATTGTGGCGCCTCATATCCCCTCTACTGTGAAAACATCAGCATGTTTCCCATCAAACACAATACAATGGCCGTTGGCGGGAAGCCATTGTGGTGTCGCGTTCTTGTCACTTCACTGGAGGTTCCTCCCACCTACGGGCAGCTGGAGGTGACGGGGTCAGTCTGAACCTCTGCACGTGTTTTTTTTTCCTGCCTTGTCGAAGCTCCTCTCCGACAGGTGAACAGTAGCAGCTGGCACGGGTCCACGTGCATCAGAGGAGAAATGTTGTTTACACCCTCCCCAGGCCAACAGTGGGAGTAAGCAGCAACAAGAACCACAGCGTGAGGGGAATTGGCTGCTCCGATGTGGGAGAAAAAGGGAAAAAGTGCAGCGAAAAATACAACGGCAAATGTGAGATCTCCTCCAGCAAATCACTCTCATGTGTGCTTGCAGCCTTAGCAGGTTTGCCAGCACAGGTGAGCTGAGAGGTACACACTTTCGTTGTTTTATTTTGCATCTAGAGATAGTCTAATCCCAATTTCCTTTTTGTTGCTTAGAGTAGAATCTGATTTCAGTGCCTGTATGTGTATCTGTCTTATCTCATGTATCCCAGACAAATGTTTGTATTTTAATACAAGGAAGAGAAAAGGAGGAGAGAAGGGTTCATTGAACACACATATGACTTTGGCTTTTGTTTTGCATTAAGTAATATAACAAAGGTTTCAAAAGAGTCAAAATGACCAACTCTGACACTGTCTCTATCAGAAGAACATTTAATTTCAAGCACTATACAGTGTGTCCAGTTTGAAAAACCGACCCACCTGAGATTCATCAGTCACTCTCTGAAACAGTTGGATTCTACCCTCATAAAGAAACCGTTATGTAAGCAAAGGTCTTCTGATGACTCATGATTTGAACAAGTAGCCAAATGTGCTTAACTATAATTTCCAGCAGGCATTTTGTAATAGACTGCAGTCATTCCAGTGATGATGTTTGCAGTCTTCTTAAAGTTCATTTAGTTTGACTAAAACAGTGAACACTGAACTTGCTTTGAAAGGTTTCCAAGCAGACTTTACCCAATCATTTCATACTCTGCATGCTGGAGCAGAACAAACTTTAACAAATACAAACGCGGTGTTTACTGTCGAGCCTTCCGCCTGTGGTGCACACCTTAAGGGCTGTACCTCATTTGACAAGAAAGGTTTGTGGTCATGTGCACAGATCCAGAGCTGACCTGTTTGTGCCACTCAGAGGGAGTAAGCAAGATTTCTGGCAGTTTCCTTGACCTCGTTAGTAATGAAGCTGTCACCCCTTGCCAATGAAATCTAAAGTGGGTGTTGTAAGGAACCACAGCTGTTATTCTTGTGAAACCTTGATTGAGTCTATGAAATATCACCAAGAAAATGAGGCTGTAAAGAAAAATGTGTTGAAGGGACAGAGGGGGGTTAGTGTATTTATTGATTATGGAGATAATGTATGCCCTTGTTGTGACCTTGTCTTATCTGTGCAGTATACAGTCTCATCCGGCATTTAAAAAGGTAGGTAAAAATTCAAATCGATAGGTTGAAAATGTAAATAGCGTGTATACTTCCTGCCTCACACAAACACGCATGCGCACACTGTAAAGAGTGAATTACAGTGCAGCCGCTAACACGATTACACAGATCGCTGTTTACCAGAACACACACCATCCACCCCAGTGCTGCCCGTGCTGCTGGAGGTGTCAAACAGAAGCACAACGCAAATGCAGGCGTGACCACACACACATAAACACACAGCCTCAAACATGGCTACAGTTACAACAAACACGCTAGGGCTGCGCATAAGTGCACACAGCCAAAGAGAGATATGCAAATGCAGTGTGAAAGCAGAAGAATGGGGGGGCTCTCCAATGCAGCAGGACTTACAGTATCCCTCCACAGACTGGCTGGTATAGGCCACAAAGAGTGTGGTGGAGTGTGTGGGAGTAGGTAGACAAAATGTGTTTATGTGTGTGTCAGGGTTATAGCTTCAAATGTCGTAGCTGTGTGCTAATGGTTGGCCGCATGTGTGTGTGTGTGGGGGGGGGATTGAGTGTGCATTTCCTTTATCTTTTTTGCAAAGATGAAAGCAGCATCTATGATACGAAGGTAAAGAGAGAAAAAAAAATCAATGAACTGAGTCAAGCGATTAAAACTCAATACAACAAGCCGCATAGTTAGTGTGTGAGCGTATGTGCGTGCCTTTGTGTAACTGTATTTGTAAAGCGTCAGAGTGTGTTCCGCGCTGTAGTCAGAGTATGACGAAGGAAACAACAGGTTTATATAACAACCTCCTCCCTTTGATGAAAGATGAGAAAAAGGGACCATGGGATTGGAGAGGAAAGATGCTCAGAGACGGAGAGAGACAGAGAGAGAGAGAGGGGGGAGGGAGAGAGAGGCAAAAGATGGAGCACAGAGACAGGAAATGAGGAGATATAACGAGACGCAGAGATAGAAATCGGCGGAGATTGAGACGGAGAGGACTCGGGTGGTGTTTCGGAGCATCGGACACATGAGAGGAAGAAAGGAACAATGGAAAGCCAGAAATGGAAAGTTGAGAAGAAAGTGAGACTCACACGAGAGAAAGACACCTGAATTGTATTGCATTTATTTTACATTACAGACCTTTCAGATCGTAGTTCACTGAAAGAAAAGCTTCTCGTTCCCCCTCAATGCTCAACCTACGGAGCTTATTTAAACATTAATTCCTCTTACTCTCTCCTTTGCAATTGCT
The DNA here is from genome assembly GCA_023238725.1 of Scortum barcoo. Classification (NCBI taxonomy): domain Eukaryota; kingdom Metazoa; phylum Chordata; class Actinopteri; order Centrarchiformes; family Terapontidae; genus Scortum; species Scortum barcoo. The sequence continues at coordinate 17,610,907 of CM041547.1, forward strand.
TTCCACAAGCAACATCTACATGCGTCTGTCTGTCGGCTGCTTCCTACATCTCCCAGAATGCTTTCCAGAAAACAGGAATGAAGCCGACGCACAGACCTCATAGGACGTTAACTTTTAATGAGGGTGTGCCCCACTTAGGTGTGCCGGTGCCAGGTACTGCACCCGAACGCTCACTGGCCCATCTGGCTGGGAGAGCTAAGTGGAACAGAGCCATCGTTGGTGTTATCATTTTCACCTACGCTTCTGCAGCAGCATTTAAAATGTCCGCTGCTGGAAAAGGCTTTTTCAAGTTACACTGTAAACAGAGAGAGAGAGAGAGGGTGAGGATTATAGCGGTGGCGCGCTGTGAACATTTGATCCACAGCTTTTTACTCACCGTGTCTCGCGCTCGGTTTGCACTCTGGTCAATGGAGGCTAATGTTATTCTCACACGAATTTTGAGAATTTTCTTGGTGTGAAGCACAGGTGTGATGGATAAAGTTAACCACAGCTTCCATTAAGCTGTGTCAATAGGCCACGTCGTAGTTAATATCATTAGGAACACCTGTGTTTGCCAGGTCAGGCTGCTTACTGTGAGAGAGGTCTGCTCGTATCTCTACTCCGTTAGCGGTCGAGAAAAAATAGTGAGTGTGGGACAATAATGACAATTAATGTTAAATACTTAAACACTTTTAAGAGCGATTTGATGTGATGTTGGTGACAATGAGACAATTTTTTTATTGGAAACAGGTTGTAAAAGTGGAAATGTGACACGCAACTTTAAAATTTTTTTTATTTATTTATTTATTTTTTGAAGAGAGAGAAAATCAATAGCTTTAATAGTGATTTTATGTGATTTCTGGCCAGGATAACACCAGTGACAAACTTGCTGTCGTCCACATCTGGCATCCAACACATCGGCCATCCGAGCTGGCCTGCTGGCACACACAGTCGCCCTAGTTCAGCAGCCCATGGGGGGGTAGTTACATCAGACTCTGTGTATTGATGGAATTGAAAGAGATCAGCGGCTTATGTGTGAAATGGCGGGTCACTGTCTCGCAGCCTATACATGCACACTGGCCCGTTCAGTTACTTGCGGGGCATGCCTACGTCACCGCCACTGTCTCTTGATGCCTGTATCCGTTGCAAATTAAGCCGTTCCTACCGTTTTGCAGTCAGGCCGGCCGTCGAGACAGACGGTTATGTAATGATGCATGCTGTATGTGCCTCTTGATGTATGTGTGTGTGAATAAATAAA